>OZ024903.1:87384592-87822092 GCA_964017125.1 Flabesymbios commensalis
GTGCTAAATACGACAATAGTCGTTTTAAATCATTCGCCGATTCGAGCACTGATATTGGGAATTAAATGTGTGCTTAAAATTCAACATTTGCAAATATTTAGTCTCTTAAACAAAATAAGTAATTTTCACCCACATGAATTTGTGGGTCAATGTAGCGAGACACAACTGCAAGTGGAAGATTTTTTTAATGTATCGCTCTAAGAGTTAAAATTGTTGAGCCGAAATCTGTCAGAGGAATACACCTATAAACCGCAGCTGGTAGTCAAAACAAAAACATAGCAGGCTATAAATTATCGGTCCGATAAGCTGCGCTAATAAGGTATTACTTTAACCCTTAAAAGCTGAAATATTTTATATAAACCATAGACACCAAAAAGATTTTTCAATTTGCAATCATCATGTCTTAGTTAGCTCTGTCTTCTTCATTTGGATACCTATGGTCTGGATTTACGTCCAATATAAAAATCTTACCCTTTCAGTGCGGGGACCGACTTTAGACGTCACAATCTGACGTCTACAAACGTTTAAAGACGGTCATCGCGCTTTATAAGGCTGACTAATATCCTTCATGCTAAGATGATGGCACCGTTTATGATTGAACATACAGCCGAGAAAGGCTTCAGTCAGCCGTCGTTGTCGTCTGAAACCCTGGGTGATGTCTTCTACTTGACTCTGCACTACACAGAGACAATAAAGATGCAGACACACCCTGTTAGCCTTCTACAGAACTGCCCCAACGCTTAGCCAACCCCTGCTTCTTGTGGAAAGGCTGCCTCATCACTTTTTTTTCTTCGTGGCAGCTTGATGACAACTTTACGGACAAGATCCTGCACATTGTACGTGTCCCTGGGCACGGTGGCGAATACGTTGCAGCAACGCTGGATGAGTATGGGTCTCACATCGAAGATACTCAGACATTTTTTGTATTTTTGCAAATTGTGGTCAATAACGTCTGCGACGTTGGCCCAGTATTGGCTATATTTGTTGATGCCGTTTTTGCTTCAGCGTCCCAAGCAAACACGAAACGTTGGGCCAATGTTGTTTTGATGTTGTGCCACCGTCTTCGACGCTGGCACAGCATCAAAACAACATTTGCCCAACGTTTCATGTTTGTTGGGTCTCTCTGATGAGCTGAGAGGTTCTCGCCGCCCGTTCTGATGAGTGACTTCCTCCCGGCCATCTGGGTGGGAGATTGGGAAGGTCTGGTGGTGAGGGTGAGGGATGCCAAGTGAGGGACTGCCGGGGAAGTGGGAGTAGGTGAAAGGAGGAGACAAGACCGGCAGAAGGCCCGGGTTAGGGAGGGTGAGGGGTCTGCAGGACACAAGAAGCCTCTTCGCGCGCCTTTCCGCCTGTCAGCCCGGTCACCGCGGCCTTCTCTAATTGTATGGATTACCTCCTGTAGCGGCGCAAACCCCGACGCGCGCTCGTTTCGTACCCTTGACAATCCATGCAAGTTTTATGAGGCTCTGACATGATTTCTCCCAAATCTTTCAGAAACTTTGAGCAGTATTTCCTGGCCGGGTGCTGGCCCCGGGGCCTGAGAGGCGGCCCCCGGCCCCCGCCATCGCTCACGAGCCCCGCCGCCGGCGCCTGGCTGCGCGTCCCTCTCGCTCCCGCCTGTCTCTTCTTTTCCCGCCTGAATCAATCACGTGATGCGGCCAAATGTCGTCTGCCGGAAGTCGAAGTCTTCCAATGAGGCCGCAGAAATTATTCGCGGCACCTGCACGGGTGTCTGGCGCAGGTTCACGAAGCCCTGCTATTACAGAAAACTATGATGTTTTATCGAAAATAATTATTCGACCTCATGCAGTTCACATCAACAAAAGTACCATAGCAGCTCTACGAAAAACGACTGACTTAAGTATGACAAGTAGGCTTTGTCGATAGGACAACAAAACCTCCATTATTTAGCGGAGCCAATATAATGTTATTCAATATATTGTTTTCAACGGGATCCTGCTAACAAATATACACAAAACAAATCTCTGTAATGACATTACAAAATGAAGGAGATTGAATCAACAATAGACCGACGTCTCAGTACTTAACCCTATTTCTGATTTCCATGTCATATGCGAAAAAGAGGCAGTATTCAATTTATGGATATCAGACGTATTGGTGAATAACTGGGGTGCCATACAATATGCTAGCCAGGTACCTACCAATGCATAATAATGGGCCACTATGAACAGAGACCATCTCGTCGCCACGGAGCTAAAGGATCCTATCTGCCACTCTGACGAGTGTCAGATAGGATCCTTTAGCTCCGAGGCGACGATCCAGAGACCTTCCATTGAATAATTGGACTGTCATCTGGTCATATCCTACATATAGTATTCAGATTAAGTATGGTACAGTCTATACAACATGTGACCAAATTTGTTTATTGCCGTCCGTCATTCTGTCTGAATAGGGGTAGAGTTTATGCCATGCATGGATATCACATATTGTATGAATGATGGAATGAATGAATGAATGAATGAATGAATGAATGAATGAATGAATGAATGAGTGAGTGAGTGAGTGAGTGAGTGAGTGAGTGAGTGAGTGAGTGAGTGAGTGAGTGAGTGAGTGAGTGAGTGAGTGAGTGAGTGAGTGAGTGAGTGAATGAATGAATGAATGAATGAATGAATGAATGAATGAATGAATGAATGAATGAATGAATGAATGAATGAATGAATGAATGAATGAGTCGCATAATTCAGTATATATGAGAAGCAGACACCAATACAACCAATCCATATCAGGCTGTAGTATATCGAATGGCTGGACTGTCAGGCCGACAATAAAATAGTGATCATTGTGTATTTGACCTCAATACGAAAGTGTTAATCATTGTTTTGTTACATAATGCCAAAGTGAGGGAGTGTTTTTATTTATTTTAGCTATAAAATCTATGGAATCACATAATCATGGATTGGAAATGATTATACAGTACCACTCAGAATCCTAATAAGATTATAGATTATTATGATGACCCTACGCCTACTATAATAAAACTGAACATACATCATTCAGAGTACAACTGAAAATTCATCTAAACTCTTATGCAGATCAGTTATAAATTATTTATCGCTGAGTGGTTTTGGCAGCATTGGGTTATTTTCAGAGTGCATTATCAGGTTCTATAAGGTCATATTTTATAACTGTGTCTCTACATTTATTTTACAATAACATTTAACGCAGACATGATCAGATGCTTTTATTTCATGACGGTGACCTATCATACACTGGGGAATGTCATCCCATCATCAGAGCCTACGGAATGTATACATTTTAAGTGTTTCCTAAATCTAAACGTAATAATATAAATTGTTGTCATTTTGAAATATACCTTTATCTCTTTTTCGACCCTCATTAATTGTGTGCAGAAGGTTTAGTTAACTTTGGCAGATGTATTAGTTAAAATGAAAAATGTTTCCTGGACATACATATCAACCATGTCGAGCCCCGCACTAAAAGAGTAAAATATCTGGGGATGCGGCTGACGATGCGTCAATAATACGTCAATAACACCAGCTATTAGCTGATTAAGTCTATATCAAACCACATATAATGTATCTGGTGAAACCAAAGACAAATAAAGTAGCCCATCATTAGCGTAGGCTGTTACAAAAAGATAATTTTCTTCCACTTGAAGATAGAATTGACATGGCAGTCCAGTAAGCACGAGAGACATTGAACCGATGCTGGATTCATTATCTGAGAGCTTCATGGGCGGTGGTCCAGCATTTAACTCTTTGTTTGCTAATCACGACAATTTCGTTTATAATTTATTTTCAGCCGATTAATTCACTGTGATTGGGAATGATATGGCAAATGATAAAACATTCAGTGGTTGAAAATGTAAATAATTTTACAGAGCTGGATTAAGGTTAAAACAATTGGGTCAACTTTGCTTCTTCATTTGTATTACAATCTCCGACTACAAGAAAAATACAAAACAATAAAAAACAAAACTAAAATGGTGATCACGGTTATGTTATGGGAATAGTAAAATATGCAAGAATATGCTTCGACACATTATGCACGTGAAGCAGAATGCAGGAAAATTAGAAAGAGCCTAAATGTGTGAGTGTGTTTCTATCGGCCCTATATCCTTGTCTATGGGGCTGAGAATGTGCAAAAATGAGTTGCTCCATGTAGTGCGGCGTGCGAGCTGCGAATAGGGTTGGAAAATCCGGAATAACGTAAAATCTGCGATTTTCCTCAAGACCATAGGCTATAATAGAATATGGACAGAGCCCGTTATTTGATCAATTTGTATACAAAAATAATGTGTCGCAAAATAAGTCCGCATAATTTTGCCCTAAAACATGTCTGCATGCATGCTGCAACGACACTTTCATCAACATAACTCTCCATTTTACTATGCGATTCTTCTGTTTATATGGTAGTTAACATATATGGTAGTTGACATTATATAATAACATACACATTTAAGTTACAATAACCTATTTTTATAAACACCTGTTGGATGCTTATGACCATAAATAGCTGTTAATTGCGTAGTAAATATAGCAGCCCACATTATTGAAGGTTTTAGGAGGTACAGAAGGGATAAAATGTAACATTTTATCCCTTAACCCTTTCACCACTGAAGCCCGTTTTTAAGTGCTGAATGTCATGGCAATTATCTTTAAAAAATGCCATGGTTAATGAGCGGCCTATAATCTCTATCAAATCCAGTGTGCAGTCCCTTGTCTTGCCCAATGTGAAATCATCTCGGGTCAAATCTTTTCCGTTTCCGGCCAGTATCTGAGATCTCAAATCAGCTCATAATGGTACAGCCTTTAAGGCTGAGTAAATAAAATAAATAAAAGAGTGGTAGATACTCAGTTAATCCTCCTGGCCCAGTTTAGCCTATATGTGCACAAAGGTGGCCGAAAGCCCGATTCATTTCATTTTTTCATTTACTCAGTTAATCAAATAATTCAATTTGAATGAATGTTTTCGAAAATGCTCGACAAACTATAGACACAGATGGGAGTTTCCCTTCCCATTTTTGCAGCAATTGTTTGCTAATTTGATATTGAAGGTGAATGACACAAAATAGATAATATCATCCGACATATTTGATTTCAGCACACCCAAATTGTTGAAAAACAGGATATTAAATTCTACTCTAAGATGCCGAGCAAAGTTTAATGAGAGCTTGTTTTTAGATTACTCTGACCATAATACATGTAGGTGTAGCCGGGTATGTGATAGGTGGACTGGAGGGATTACTACTCTGGCCATAGAGTTGACTCTTCGGTTTGATTCGTAGGGCTTAATCATGATGCCATGGTTGGTGGTTCGATCCCCGGGCTGGGTAGTTTCAACACTGTTACATAGGTATACCGTAATTACTCATCATAATTTGATACCTTAGGACCTGATAATCATTTCCTTTGTTATGACAGGTCAAAATTAGGACGACGTATGGAATGGAAAGCAATAATATTTGATTATAATTATAATAACAATTCAATTATGGCTGGCATGAGTGATGTATTGATGCAAGATCGAATAACGTCTGCGGCAACATGGATGTTTATGACAATGTAAATTCATAAACACTTGTGCTGTTGCATGAGTCGTTTATTTCTATTTTTCGCTGGAGCTGTAATTGCTAACGCAAAAGAAGATAAAATATTATCATCTATGAGACACCCTCCAACTTGAATTATTTGAACAGATCACCTTCTGCCACCATTTTCAACAGTAAATATTGTATTGGAATTTAATTTGGTTTGGACCTAGGTTGAAACCGTATATATACGAGCCTAGCACTACAGGGGTTAGAGTGGGCAGCCACGGGGAAATCTAAACTTGAAAGTAATGTATTGTATTGTTATATGATGCTGGTTTACAGATATAATGACCATTAATCTCTGCAATTAACTACAGACGAAACACGTCAATTTTATAGTTCACCCGTACTTGTCAAGGTTGTGTCAATGAACTGTGAATATTGTAATAGGCTGAAAATTTTAATTATGATCTGCGTGTCTCGTTTCACAAATTCGGCAAATATTAATTGTTAATTATTGTGAAATTGAAATTTATAGAAATTCAACTCTATATATAATCGCATAAAACCTCAAACATATTTTTTTAAATAGAATAGTTTCCATATGGACCTCTTTATCGTCAAATAAACGTTACGGTACGGTACGAATTACTGATATTTCATATCCAGCTATTATTAATAGCAGTTTTGTAAGTGGTGATTGTTGATCATCTTTTTTAAATTTGTGTGTTGTAATTGCCGTTCATAATGAATATACAGGGCTGGTGGAAATACAAGGTGTACATTTATTGTATGTCGTGTTTAAAATATATTTTGATATTTTTGATCGCATAAAAACACATATGGCTACATCTAAAAGTGACTCGTTTAAAAATGAACATGATGCATCATATTTAATGACGGGAGATTTTATACTCGCATTTCAAATCTCTGTGATGTTCCAACAATAAATAGTAGCTCCCATGTTCCACTTTCGGATGATTATGATGAAGTTGTAACCTTACCTGTCCGTAGTTCACAAGATAAGAAAATTACCTAGTATGGTAGAACACTTGTTAATTTATATATTAGTTCAAATATGAGGATACTTATATCGTTTTGTTGTGGACCGATATATAGAAAAGTACTTGTATGAAGAAGAAAGGTTCCAGTGTTTGTTGACTATATTTTATGTTCTCAAGACATATTTAAAAAAAATACATCAAGCTACATGACCATTCTTACTTTTCATATCATAATACGTTAAAGCTTAACTAGTTGTGTAAAACAACCAAATGTTAAAAATAATAATTAAAAATTAAAAAACGTGAAAATGTAACAAATTTGTATGGACAAATGAACATGAATAAATCTTCAGTATAAATATTCAAAGGGAAGCAAATCTAATTAAACTAAATAATATATTTGAGGCTATAACTTCTTCAACATGTAAAACAATATTGATGATGCTGTGCAGCTTCCAGTGTTTTTCCTATATTTTATGTTCTCAAGATATATTTTAGAAAATAAAAAACGTTAAGGTACATGGCCACTCTTTCTTCTCAGATCATAATACGTTAGGGCTTATCTTGTTAGTAGAACAACCAAATGTTACAAAAAATTAACAAAAACTGTTGAAAAATCAGAAAAATGCAACAAATTTATATTGACAAATGAACATGCAGACGTTTTCAGTAGAAATCATCAAAGTGAAGATTATCTAAATAAACTGAATAATATATATGAGCCAGCAACTCTGCAACATGTAAAAACAATACATATGATGTTGTGCATCATTTTTAAGTAATTGCTTGCCTAACTCGTGGTAAAACTAAGAATACTTTTTATTATTGCATTGATAGACTTCTAACAGATAAACTTCTGAAAACTAAATTTGAAAATTTTAAAGAATATTGCAGAATGTTCAATAAAAGTAATAAAGTAGCAAAACACCTAATATTACAATGACTATTTCAAACAGATAAATCTGCCTGGTGATCACTACTATACCGATATATACCGATGCCGATATTGAAGATTATGTAAAAAAACAATATCGATCTCGACAAACCTGTTACTGTTAAAGAGATAGAAAGTGCACTCAAACATTATTGAGCAAAATAAAACAGCTTGCTTAGTTGTTAAATGATTTTTTCACAATTAGCTGTAGCCAAGTTTGTATGGTATACATGTATTAGAAATACTAAATATCGTCACGTTTCTCAAATACTTTGAGACACCTGAGTTACCCTGCTCGGTCATCATATCACTGAAAGTAACATTGGGGGTTAGCCTACTGCCACTCTCTGTCTCTGAAAGAACACGACTTGACGACAGAATCATCCAATATAATATTTATGAACCCATATATAAAATAAGATGGTACAATATGAATAAACCTTCAGTAAAATCCTGGGGCTGGGCGTGTGCCATCTAATCGTGTGTCCTTGAGAAAGTCACGTAGCTCTAAAATGCTTCCCTTGACTCATGTTAAAATGAGTATTTGATTGGACAGAGATGGCAATGTGTATAATAATGTCAATGCGCAGAAATGGCTGCAGGACTGTATGCTCTCGTTGAAGTTGAAATGGCACACAAATGAACAGGTCCAGTGACCAGGGGGGGGGGGGGAATGTAAAAGTCGGATGTAATACTTAATATCAGACTATAAACATTTACCTTCACCTTTTAAACTATTTGTTGTAACTTAATGGACCAATAATAAACGATGCTGACGAGTACATTTGAAAGAAGAAATCCAAAATGGCCGCGACATTCATCTAAAAATGAAGAAAAAACTAAATGGTTTTGAAAATGTAAATGCCACCTCTTTTGTTGTTTGTCGCACGGGGATGCTCGATTTATGTGTTTTTTTTCATGACTTGGCGGTCGAAACACTCATTTCTGATTTATTTTTTGTTGTCCGACCTATATTTTATTAGAAAATCCAAGACATGTTTCAGATTTCATCCCGGTATACATACACACATTTTCATAACAGCCTGCAATATATTCTACCATTAAAAATTAAGGCATTTAAAAAACGAAATAGGGGCCTACCACTCAGTTTTCGAGCATATAAATGTCTGGGTTCAGAAACACATATATGAGGATGAGCATGACTTGTGAAGATTAAACTGTCTAATGAAAATGAAATGAAATGAAATGAATCGGGCTTTAGGCCACCTTTGTGCACATATAGGCTAAACTGGGCCAGGAGAACCTCCTGAGGATGGTGAGATGATTGAGATGACACTGTCCTCCAGACACAGGATTCGAAATTCGAGCCCTGGCGGTCTGAGGCCGAGCACGCTACCTCTCGGTCACGGAGGCTCCCCACAATACTAACTTTCACACGTGGATGGGGAAGAAACAATTTTGTTTCTTTCAAACCGCCGAGACCGGGAACCGAACCCCGGACTCTGGCGTGAAAGGCAGCGGTGCTAACCACTACCCTAGGGCCCCCGCCCAAACTGTCTAATACAAACACAGAATACACATTCAAAATCCATAAATCGTCACCACAGTGATTACCTATTCCATAAATTCAAACAAATCCAACGAAGCATACGATCATGATTTACGTGATATGTGCAGAAAAGTTGGCGTGAAGTAAAACCCTCCAGCAATAAATGAATCTGCCACCGATCGGAAGAAAAAGGAACAGAAGCAAACTAAAGAAGCAGAAACTTCAAGCTAACACTATAATACCTGATCCGCCTCCGATGAGTGAAAACATGAATAGTAAAAGCTATGGATGGCATTAGAAATTTTGAAATTGAGCAAAAGGCATGTTGCATAAATAAATGCTCTTATTGTCATGAATGTCAAGTAGAAATGGAGATGGTCGTAGATGTCATTATGACATAGTTTAAATTAAAATGTTCTCCACTAAAAATTGTATGAACCCCAGTAGCATCGATCCCTTAAGAGCTGAGCGACCGAAGTGATGTTGAACAGCATTATTGATAGCAAGAGTATATCCTTGCACAAATGGTCACATGTTGAAGCCAAGAAAAAATACATATGCTTCTACAAAAAGATGTACAGAATATGACTCACATAGTGTGCAAAAAGAGGCTAATAAACCACATACGGAGCCTATAGAAATTGGTGAAATAACTGAAGAAAGGCAATCAGCGGCCCTTCTGTCTGACTCTCCTGTTATCTGAGAAAGTGAAAGATATTGTATCAGAAGCTGTTGAGAAAGATACACGTAGGCCCCGTCAGTATGCAAAACAAAATCACCGAGGTATTATAACAATGCTGACTGACTGGGCACAATATTTGGTTTAGGTTGAAGATGGTCATTTTTAAAACATTCTGACTTTGAGTTCGTGGTCCATAATATGCTGTTGTGAAAACATGCCCTTGACAAAGCTGCATGTGCATTAGCAACCAGCAGATAAGCGATGCTCATCAGAACGTATCTGACTTAAAGGAAAAGTTGCAGAAAGCAGATGAATCAGTATTGTCCCAAAGATCAAGAGGTCTTCGCAGACTGATACAAAACAACATTAACAAAGAAAATGCTTCACCTTTTTTATGACTGGAAGTTGTGCTGAATTTCATTTCAAGCCATTGCGAAAGCTACTTGGATTATACCTAGAAAAAACAATGAGAAATACAGTTGAGCTAACTGATAAAGCTGTGTTATTCAGTTATCCAAGAAAACACAGATTGTGGCCAAATATTTCAACTTGGGAAACCATAGTTAGGTTGATAAAGTGATGAGCGCCGTGTTTGCTGTTGATGCAGATCGGTATGTGTTTGCCAAGTCTAGAGGAATGGTTCACTGGTATGACATATACTAGCGCAATGACAGAATTTGGGATGTCCGCCTTACATCCAGATGGCAAATATCAAGAAAGAAATCATCGAAAAGACTTAAGGGCTCCACCAGAGGATACATCCTCGCAACTCCCCCCCCCCCCCCCCCAGAGGAAAACAATCCCCTAACAAAACTTTTTATGGATGTATGTGAAACGGAAGGAAATCGACTACAAGATTATCTCTTTCTCACAAATAGAGTGAGCATTCACAGATACTCATATTATTGTTCAGGACCAACAAAAATGTGTGGAATATCTCGTCAAATGGAGTTTGGTTCACCCTCTTCCCAAAGAAAGTATGTCAGAGAAACTCCTTATTTTGTTAAAGCTAACATGAATAGATAAATGGTTGTCATCACATTGTACCAATGCCTGTGACATATAAGTACATTTCACTGTGTTTTCATCACCATATAGTCCAACCCCCAAATTTTATATACAGTCAGTTGATTTCCAGCCCAGTTTGTGAATTATCTTTCAAAAAATAACCTAATTTTACTGTTATAATGGCAGTGAATAGGAATCCTCCTTTTCGTGAACGAGGTTGCCATAAAATTACATTACAAATTATCATACCCTGATACAGGGTGCGACTGAAGTGCAACATAATTTAGACATCCACAGAAACTCATCTGCGCTCGAGTCTTGGCACCTGCCCTTTTCATATTATGCATATTGTCTTTACAAGTGGTGTGTGTGGCCTGAAACACCAACATCCTAGAGATTTTCTGGCAAACAAAGGTGTAGTTTCGAAATAGATTTTAACAAGCATTGATCATTGATCTGATTGTATAAATACCGTACCAAAAGTCTTTTCACCTTGTATAAGTAATAGCAGGCCTAATCTTAGTATATTTCATCTGCAATTTACATTCACATCAATCAAGCATCGCTATCGCGAAGTCTGATTGATGTGAAGGTAAATTATAATTTTATTATTCCAGACCTTGGGTGGTTAACTAATTGATTGAACTCGTGGTGATATATTGACAGGGTTGGTCTGCACGAGAACACGGTGCTAATCCTGTGAGATGGAGATAATGACTTTAATTAGAGGCTCTTTTCGGGGGTCGTGAGCCTTCTGGTGGTAACTGGGACCGGCCTGGCCCCTGCAAGGGGTTCACCATCAAACCCGGGGCTTTCTGCACAGCGAGCCACCCCCGACCATGTGCTGAGTTATGACGGACATTCTCGTAATGACCCCGGCCGCCATCTTGGAAAAAGGGGGCTAATTTAGCTGCGCGGAGGCTGACAACTGACTGGAGCAGTGATCAGTCATAGTGCTGGGCGAGCGCCTGCCGCTTCCCTGCCAGGTCAAAGGTCACTGGATTGGCCTGCCTTAACGGTGATTTATGTCCCCTTTTTTGTCAATATTTGCCTTGCCGCGGGCTGTTTATTTACACAAGGGTATAATTAGGGCGATTGAAGTGGCCGGGTTGCCTGGCGGGGCGACGACCCGGGTGCGAGCCGACCCGCCAGGCGGCGCTACCCTACCAGCAATCATGGCGGCCACCGCCAGACTTTTGGCGCGCTCTGCTCAGAACAGGCACGTGATTGGCCTATCAACCACCAGCTCTCCTCACCAGCTGATGTCCACGATATGTCGGCACAGTGTTGTTATATCAGTGGGCAGAAGTCTGAGATGTTGGGCCACCAATGAAACAAAACTGGGCAAACTTGAAGCGTGATGTGGAGAGGCTCACAGCAAAGGCTGCAACTACAGGAAACAAGGGCCAAAGAATAGAGGCGAGCCCTAATGGAAGGGGTGAGAGAGAAAATAGGACAGGCTAATACCTCATCCACCAAGGGAATCGATTTCTGGACCTATAAAGGCTACCACATGGTATATGGGCATCCAGGCGTATTCTAACTGAACACAAAACATAACCAAAGAAAAGTCGCATAGCTTTGCAGCACTCTTTTCAAACAGGACACATCTTCACCATCAGTATCATAAACCTCCTAACGAGAGAGATTATTACCGCATAATGATGTTACAGATTTAAATGGCGGCAGTCGCGACTACAGTTGTTTGACAACTTTTCTGTTAACGCGTGATATATAAAAATATATATTTCAGTTGTTGGTAACACTGAGAACAAAATGCGACAAATGTAACAAAACCAGGTTCAAGTTAAAGTTGTGCCAACTCGATCTGCCATAGATTATATAGTTTAAATATTAGGTTAATATGTCACGCATTAAACACATTAAGGAGTAATAATGTAAATCATACCAGGTAATCATGTAATTATCAACGGAATGTTTGTAATATTAACATTGTAATGTCCATAATAATGTAAATCGATCGATAAAATTATCAGTATTAATAGAACTAAATTCATAGAAATTTTTTCATCCTATTTTTTTGGCACATTTATTTGCGTGGATGAATACATTATGTGCTCTATTCACGTACAATGTTGTGTTCGGAAGAATTTAGAAGTGCTTACTGGTAAATTTTATATTGATTGTGTACTGACTATCGCAAGTGCTAACTCCTATCCTGCTAAGTTAATTTATCTAGTTTTTCACCTACTTGAAGTTGTGTCTCGCTACCGCGACCTACAACTTCAAGTGGGTGAAATTTACTCATAATTTATTTGATTAATTTGAGATCTATCCTTTGCAAATCCTGATGTTTAAACACACATTTTGTTCCCAATATCAGTGATTTGATCGACACATAAAACAAATTAAAAACGACAATAGTCGTGGTCAGCAGGATAAGGATTGACAGATATAGTGGGTGTGACCATGTCTTTGTATGATTTTTTTCTTCCTTGCTGGACTTGATGCTTCCACTTTCCCTGTCTCCCATGCAGAGTTGCGTCTCCACTTCCTACAGGTTGCCTAAAGATGACACGCTGCTCGTTATATACTCTATTGATGTAAGCATAAATGTAGGCCACATAAGCCCACGAAGCCTGCAGCTGGATACCTAACACAATAATGTATGTTTTAATATCATAAAAGTCACCTGCACAACTCAACACCCATCCAAATCGACGTATATTATTAGTACTAGCATCACAGTGTACCAACCTGCACATTGGCTGCATACCTCCCGGTGAGGGATCATACCGCACCACATCGCAAGATAAGATACAAATAAAGGTAGCCTAATGTGAGACATATCATATCAGCAGTCTAGGACATGTACACAGAAACAAAGCAACACAAAACCATTTTACGTATAATTTATAGCAGGATTATTTAAATCGGCCTATTGGGTCAAGTGTTATGGCAAACAAAGCATTTTCTATGCTGGAAATCACGGCAGTCATATTGCAAAATGGCGACCAAAAAAGGCTTTAGTGTTTCCAAGTCCAAGTGCGTTTTTTTTCATGGTGAAAACAATAAATAAATTGATACAAAGATCGTCCAGATTGAAGCATGATACATACATGTATATCTGTGTATGTCGCAGATGACAGCCATCTTGAATGTGGCAAAAAAACCCTCTGTGGATGTTGAACGTTCACAATTCGGGTTCACCACACTCGAAAACGTATGAAATAATACTAAAATTATTCAAATCTGACCTGGGGGTCCAATGTTATGGAAAACATAGACTTTTTATGGCGGCCATCTTGAAAAATGGCAACCATTTTGATTTTTTTCTTGCTAACGTTTGTTTTCCAACAGTGTGTTTGATAAGGAGAGTTATTGCCAAGTTTAGTGCTTGTATCAACATTTGGTAGATCATTTAGCTTATCAAACAGTCTTGAAAGAACTGAATTACAGTCGAAAAATAGGGGTTTCGGGTAGGGTCAAACTATGACTATTTTCACAAATGTCGCCTAGGAGGATTCCTTAGGACCTATTTTCTGTCATAGAGGACATGTTCCTGAAACCAAAACAAGGGAAAAAAACTTGCATTGCAATTTGTTAGAGGTCTTTCTACATTATGCCTGGACTATCGGCGTTGTAAAGCGACAACACATGTGTCAAATATGTGGCACGGTCCATAGGGCTGACAAGGATTCCTACTCGGCAAACTCGAGACGTTGAAACTGTTTTGGTTTAATGTTGGACCTAACATCAAATCAACACCCGCTGAACGTACAGGCTGGTTAATGCAAAATCGCGCGCATGCCTTTCCCCTTAACCATTTCAAGCCTGAATTTACCACAGTCATCTTCATCTACTACAAGCCGCGAATTGCTGCCGCAATTCTCGACTTGTAGTGGATGAAGATGACTTGATGTGGTTTAAAAATTAAAGAAAATTACCATGTATTGGTAAACCAGTTTCATGGAAATTTTCGTTGTAAAACCCTTAGTTGTAGGAAAATTAGGCATGTTTTCATACATGTAAAATGATGCTTTAATGCATCGTGGGGGCTTAAAGGGTTAAAGCGCTACATTAAAAAATCTCCTACTTGAAGGTGTGTCTCACTACAATTTCAAGTAGTCAGAAATTACTCATGTTGTTTAATTTGATATCTTGATGTTTAACCCTTTAAGCCCCCACGATGCATTAAAGCATCATTTTACATCCCTGAAAACATACTAAATTTCCTAGAACTGAGGGTTTTAGAAGGAAAATTTCCATGAAACTGGTTTACTAATACATGGTAATTTCACTAATTTTTCACCCACATCAAGTCATCTCCATCCATTACAAGTCGAGAATTGCGGCAGCAATTCGCGGCTTGTAGTGGATGAAGATGACTGTGGTAAATTCAGGCTTGAAAGGGTTAAACACTCATTTCATTCCCAATGACTGTAATTTAACTGGCTAGTAATTTATTCATTAAGCACGACTACAGTGGTACTCAGCGGTGTGAGGGTTAATGTTGACAAACATTGAGGTAGTCAGGGGTATTTTTTGAGAAATAACGTCCGTATCTTTTTGTGTGTGTCATGTGTATGATTTACACGTCTATTAGCCTTGGTGTAACCTGTTATATGTCATTATGACGGCATGAGCCGTGGATTCCCCACCGCCTGTGAAAAGAGGCGCTTATTTACACACATGTGATTGCCAAATAATACCTGTAATTAAAGAATAGCGGAACTAAGGAACAGTATACGTGGCGAGAGCTGCCAAAACAGATAATACCTCAGCCTAATAACGTCTCTGCCATGCAATCACAAACTGCAGTGACTGCTCATTTGACAAGATAGCTGGTACTGCTGTTTGCTTTTGCACCTTTACAGTGCTGTTCTCACCTTCAGACCTTGTGATGCTTACAGAACCACTTTTGCGTTTAAGTGGTGATTCAGAAAAATATATTTAGGGCCCAAGTGTTACTGAGCCAGCACAATCTGCTGACCCAATGTTGGGTTAATGGTGGGTCGACGTCGTAGATAAAATCATAATTCCATCAGCAAAATAATGTTACATTGCTTTAATATTAGAAATTTATATTTTCTGCTTGCTGACTCTGAAGTCGAGCCAAAGTCAATCAATCAATCAATAAAACTTATACAGCGGACCGAGCTCAGAAGCGCACAAATCCTTAGCGTGATCATGTGTCATAATCGAGGCCAAAGTAGGTTCGTCAACAGGGGGGCGGGCTGCTGAGGAGGTAGGGTGGGAAAGCCAGATCGAATAGATGACATTTAAGTAATTTCCGGAATGTTAAAATTGTTTCGGCATTACGTATTGGCACAGGCAGGGCGTTCCATAAGGTTGGGCCAGATTTAGAGAAAGCTCTTGACCAAGTCTTAGTTTTTATACGAAGAACAACAAATATATTTGAATTTGTGGAGCGTAGATATTTTGAGCATTTTCGACGAACAAGTAGGTAAGCCAGATATGCAGGTTGGTTGTCTTTCAGGGTTCGGAAAATTATTGTGCATATTTGAAAATGAATGCGAAACTTAACAGGAAGCCAATGTAATCGTTTTAGAATATGATTGGAACGACTAAAACGTGGGTCCTAGGTTACGACTCTTGTAATACAGTTCTGAACGCTTTGTAATCTAGCGATATCCTTTTCTGGTATATTGCAAAACAGTGATTAAAAATAATCTAACTTGTTACTGACCAGTGCCACTGCAATTTGCTTGGAAAGATCTAAAGACAGATTTTTTTCGAATTCGACGCAAATTACGGATATGATAGAAGCAATTCTTACATGTTTGGGATATGTGTTTTCGGAAATTCAAGCTACTGTCGAATACTACACTAAGATTTTTGGCTGATGCAGATGGATTTGTGTCTTGACATAGAATTAAGCATGGCAAATTATTTAAGAATTTTTCTCGCTGAAGTTTGATCTCAATGAGAAGAAATTACTAGGATTAAGCTTCAGCTTAGACCCTGTTTTCAAGGCCGACACGGCCATTACACAATGTTGCAACTTCTCACGAGATTTCTTAGCGTTAGAAACGGATAGATTATGATACATGTAAATTTGACTATCATCGGCATAAAGATGGTGGTTTATGTCAAAAACTGGAATTGATAGTGCTGAGTGGTGTGATGTATAGGATAAAAAGCACTGGTCCCAGCACAGAGCCCTGTGGAACTCCATATGAGAGTGTGACTTTATCTGGCATTGTGCCTTTAATTTTTACGGATTGGTGCTATTTTTCAAATAAGAAGAAAACCAAATTTGAGCCTGCCCAGATATTCCATACCAATTTGAAAGTCTATTTGTTGTAGCATGGTCAATGGTGTCGAAAGCGGCCGACAAGTCCAGCAAGCTCAGAGCTGTAACCTCACCCTGGAACATTCACCGCTCTGTAAGAGTAAAACATATTTATAATGATTGCAACCCATAACATTAGATATTCAAATGAATCGGAAAGAGATAGCTAAGACATTCATGATAATTTCAAATTGAAAAAACTTTTGGTCTCCAGGGTTTATACCAACATATGTCAGCGTTTTAAGTGTAGGCTCAACACCTTGGGTGTAATATTTAACTCTGAATGCAAACTCACAATCGTTATTCATAGCTTGAATTGTGTTTAATGCACATTTAATTACAAATAATCAGCAGAAGATCATGAACTGAAAAATACTAAATATGTTAATCGACCTTAATGTGCTGACGCACTCACAGTAGGTACACTATTAACATCATTTTATTATTATAAGCGTTATGTTCAATTTATGGATTTGCTCGGTTGTTAACAGTTGCTATCATCACGTGAATCTAATATAATTTGATTTCAGCAATAAGGTAAATTGGTTTAGCAGTGTGGAGAACCTCGGCCAAATTTTCACTTACGCCGTTATTTTAGTACTGCTGGTCAGTTTTACATAAATGTTGATGTCGGTGTCATCATTTCAAAAAATCTATATTGTGATAAGAACAGTAAAAAAATCTATATTGTGATAATAGCAGTAATAGTGATGTTTATTTGATCGGGCAATTTGTTGAATGAACATTTAAATTATGTTGTTTTGCTGTGTCAATATATACAGACATAGAAACATGTACGCTATTGTGACGATAACTAAATATATAGATAGCAACTTGATTAAAATGAACAATTTGAGGTTTTACGAAGAATTCATATTAATATTGAAATCTCAACTGTCCAACCCCCAAAATATAAATACAATATTTGGGCACACAACACTCGTATCTGCCCCTCTGTAGAATGACAAATACGACCATTTAGTACCAAGTTGACCAGATAATATGGGTATTAAACCTCAGCTATAGCTGACAAAACAGATTGTGAGGTAAGTTGACATTCTCGCCAACGAAGTCCGTTTTTGTAAGCTGAATGCCGTGGCATTCAGCTTACAAAAACTGACTTTTGTGATGAAAGGGTTACTACGGAGGCATAGCACGGGCTAGCGGATTTTCTGGATTAAATACGATCACATAAACCTACACTGCTAATTGTCACCACTACCTGGAAGTATTTCTGCTTTCATGTCTTCGGTTTTTGTAAGTTTAGTTAGCGTAACCACGCAATGTAAACATTTGACAGCCAGATTTAATGTCTAATTGGTTAATGCTATCACGTGAATATTAACTCTCTGATTTCTAAGGTTAAACACATTAGACGCACACTATGCGTTTCTTTCTGAAGTTTAAATTTTAAGTGAATGGGGCTTTTGACCAGTCTCTGCAGTGGAGCTACGATTTTGAATACAGACTGACCCGGCTGTGCATCTACAGTGCTTCAACTCGTTCAAAAAAAGATGGAATGCAGTGTTTCTTGTGGTAATGTGCCCTATGAAGATATCGCGAATTTGTTCTTAGACATTTTTATTCGTGATATTTACACAAAGTACAGAAAGCGACTCACTCACTCACAAATGACACACGAATGATACACGGATTCATACGCCCAAATAATTTAAATAACAACTGAATGACGGCGGTAATTGGCTGATCTCGTCATGTAACATGCTGATCCACTCTTTGATTGGTTGGAGGTGGATAATATGCTTGGTCACATCACATCTAGTTCACATTTGTCGACCACGACCCTGAAAAAAACATTAAAAATATAAAATAACTAACCCTTAAAGCGCTAAATTACATAATTTAAATTTCAATCCACTTGAAGATGTGTCCCGCTAACGCGAGTACATGTTTCTATATCAGTATAATATTGACACAGCAACACAGAAAAACCGCTATTAAATCATTTTGAATGTTCACCCACTTGGAGTTGTGTTTCGCTTCCGCCACCCACAACTTCAAGTGAGTTGAAATTTCTCATATCTGTTTAATTTGAGAACAAACATTTGCCAATCTTGGCGTTTAATCACATAGTTCGTTGTAAAATTTTCGATTTAAACGGTTAACAAAATTGATTAACCCTTACAGCGCGGGGATCGACTTTAATCGTCAGAATCTGACGTCTGTAGACGTCAGATTCTGACAACTAAAGTCGATCCCCGCACTGTAAAAGTAAAAAAATCTAATGGCCGTAGACCCATAACAAAGGTATTCAAATGAATCGCAAAGAGATAACTAAGACATTTATAATGATTTTAAATTGAAAAAACCCTTTGGTATCCATGGGCTATACAAAAACAATTCAGCTCTTTCAGGGAACCGACTATGGTGGCGCTTGGCGGGTGAAGGGTTAATAGTTAGTCCCAAGTACATCACCACTTATGTCGTCCCGCTATAAACCTATTACCTTCATGCAGTTTAACCTCTTAAACCCTCACGATGCATTAAAGCATCATTTTACATCTCTGAAAAAAGACTAAATTTTTCCACAACTGATGGTTTTAGGAGGAGACTTTCCATGAAACTCTTTCACCGATACATGACAATTTATTTTAATTTTTCACCCACCTCAAGTCATCTCCATCCACTACAAGTCGAGAATTGCGAAAGCAATTCGCGGCTTGTAGTGGATAAAGATGACAATGGTAAAGTCAGGCTTGAAAGGGTTACCCTCTGAAAAATAAAAACATTACTTACCAAATGGGGAGTGAAATACAGCTGGGGTTTTTTCAGGCCAATTTTGATCTTAATATTTATAATATACGTTGTAACATGCTGTTTGACCTGCACCATCATACTAAACTAATGTCAATAAAATTAGCACTCGATCAGTAAACACGATATATTGTGCCTATTCTGGTTTAATGCTGGCTCAATGTCGCTGACAGTCACAGTGGACCAGCATTAAGTCAAAATAGGTTTAATATCAGGTGTTGGCACCAGATACGTTGGTGTCTTCTTCCCTTCACATCTCAATACAGGAAGGTCAAGCGGAATCGTGCGTTTAGTGCAAACTAATGATTAATTAACACTTTGCCTGCTAATTACGGCAATAGGCGTTTTTTATCCGCTTTTAATCAGCCTATTAAATTACTGTTATTTGCCTTTTTAAACAACGAGTTTTGTAAATGGTTGGTTTTCAAATTGAACAAATAAGAGTAATTTTCAACCATTTGAATTTGCGGATCGCGGTAGCGAGACACAACCCCAAGTAGTTGAAAATTTAAATAAATACACTTAGCAGGATAAGGGTTGGTGGTTTCAATGAGTAAAAACAAAATCTTGTCCGGGAGACAGCCGATGATGCAATATTCATGCAAAAATCCACGAATTGTCGTTTTACTCCAAATTATAACATTTAAAGTACAATAACAGGACTATTCTACTCGATACCTTTGTTTTCTTCAGACCCTGTGAGGCGGTTTCCCTTTGATCAGCTATACAATCAACATATGCATCACAATGAGCTGTCCTCTATATTCGCAGATAATTTTGGTCTATAGTGATTGTAAAAATAAAAAAATATACACTTTTTCTGGGCTCATGGTCAATGCTAGACGCTGGCCAGGAGCGGTCGCGGTGATGGCCAGTACTCGACATTTCGTGCTGACATTGGTCACCTTCATAAAGTCATATATACAGCTACATGTTCATGTGCATGTATTATAAAAAATCGACCACAGTGGGTTAAAACGGGCGGCCGAACAATCTTTACAAACTCATTTGAAGGGATATGCCCAGGTCTAAAATCATTAAAAAATCGGTGATTTAATTTTAGCTTATTAATATGACCATATGATGTAAACATGTCCATAGACTAGAACTGCAAAAGTTTTTTATTTTTTGTGCTGCGCACTAACCAGTTAGGTTAGATATAGAGACGAAATTCCCGTATTTCTTATTTTTGACATGGTTGTCAATAATTAGAAATCAGGAATTTCGTCTCTATATCTAGCCTAACTGGTGAATGCGCAGCGCAAAAATTAAAAAACTTTTGCAGTTATAGGCTATAGACATGTTTACATCATATGGTCATATTAATAAGCCACAATAAAATCACCGATTTTTTAAATATTTTAGACCTGAGCATGTTCTTTTAAAATAGACTGAAGGGTGACTTTATGCAGAGTATGTTTTTCTATGGTGTCTTTAAATTTGTACGGGATCCTTTATATTTACAGCTGGGACGAAATGATTAACGATGATCTAAGGCTTGTGATGTGGGTTATCCCCTTTGATAATAATACTGCCCCATACAAATAATTCTTATTCCATGTCAGACACCAATTAATATTGTACCTTGTAAGGATGAACAAATCATAAATAAATAACTAATGTCCATAACACGTACTGCAAATTATCATGCAGTACTACTGATTTACCTGTTGACGTAAGCGACTGGGCGATAATTGCCAGTAATCATACTTAACACCCTATACTACGGCTGGTCGAGCTAACGTCTTGTCGACGAGCCAATCCCATATTTCACAGATAAAATCAACAGCTTTTTGTGCCAGACATCTCCAACAAAATTCGCTCGTTGATATGCATCTATTTCAAGTGGGAAAATAGCTTTATGGTCATCTGTGTCCCGAGCTCAGAGGCGAAATCTAAGTGTCAGATACGAAAAACTTGTCTTTTATAGTTAATTATATTTATCGGTGTATGTATGTATATGCCGGACGATCGATGATTAGTTTTAAGGAAAAATGCGCAATGATGGAAACGTTGCATAAATATACAGCGTGTTGTAGGTGATAGATATAATATCAAGACATAATAGCTTACAGTAATTTGTCATTAATAAATTAATTGATACAACGATTTGAGATGAGAAGCGTTGAGCTGCATGTCATGACACCGTTTATTAATACCTTTTTGCTGTGTAAAAGTGATTTCCAATTTGTTTTTCACAGCAAACATGGGACAGCTTTAACGGATTCAAATGAAGGTCTTCGTGTGCATGGTTTATCACGTAAATTGTCGTTACACATATATAATCTATATCCATATCACTCTCGGTGAAATACTCCAACCTGTTTTGTATTTAACTCTGATATAAATGTTTATGTAGAACGTGACAACACATGTACAGTAGCCTAGACAATTTTGAAAAAAAAAATTCAATCTAAAGAATTAATCATTGTTCAAAATCACAATCTATGTCTATTCATTCATGGTATTTTAAAGTAAAGCATATGTCTCAAAGACTATTGGTACCATCTATGCCTGATTAACTGAAGGCTTACTGAGTGAGTATTATAAATGTTACTTTTTTAAATAAGTAGTAACACCTCGTAACTTGTCGCTAGTCATGATACTTACACAAAAACCATGTTTATTCCAGACAATGTAGCTGTTTCAAATGGTTGAAGGCATTATCAACGTAATATAGTGACCCAGTTACAAGATATGCCCGATATTCAATGTTTAATATATGTCATTTGGGCTCGATATTTTGACGTGATCAATCAGCATAATTCAAACATCAGCCACACAGATCAGAATAGCATAGTAATAGCCCAGTAAATACAACACATTTGTATAACATTTTTTACAATGTTGAACCAACGAATCAGACGTTGGGCCGACGTTGTATAAATTTTATACAAATGTTTTATGTTTACTGGGAGGCAAACTCACTTTTCAACATCAATGTAAGTTAACATATCGCCGTACGAGATTTTGCACAATCAAGGAACATAACAGTTAATATGTGGTCTGCTTTGCTGTGATGAGGCAGCTAGTCGTAACCACTAACATTTTAAGTAACAAGTTCCTGTCATGTGTTGCAGCATTTTAACCCTTAAACCACTAAGCACGACCATAGTTGTTTTAATCCGCTTTCTTTCACGTTTAATTCGCAGTTATTGGGAGCAAAATGTGTGCTTCAACATCAAGATTTGCAGATGTTTGGTCTCAAATCTTCACCCACTTCTTTAAATTTAGCGGTATAAGGGTATGACATTGAGCTACTGCTAATAGTTATTATCTGATGTTTATAAGCTCTAAAACTTACTTTTTATTTAAAGTTTACTGGTTTCAATAAATCAATCAAGCAATAAAACTATAGCGCCTAAATCCCCAGCGCTGAGTGGTGTAGTGTATAGAGTAAAAAAAACACTGGTCCTAGCACAGAGCCCTGTGGAACTCCATGTGAGAGTGTGACTTAGATTATCTGAGTGTCTTTATTTTTACGAATTGGTGCCTATTTTGCAAATAAGAAAAAATGATCCTACCCAGATATTTCATACCAATCTGAAAGTCTAATAATTGTTAATGTAGCATGTTCAATGGTGTCGACAGCGGCGAACAATTCGGGCAAGGTCGGAGCTGTACCTTCGGTTTGAATATTTCTTATTGTGGCATACTATTGTATACTTAGATTGAAGCAATCTTTGTTCATAAACAAAATCTTCTTACGAATAAAGCCAGCTGTCATGATCTGCATTGATGTAATGTTATGACATTAACACGTTTTGAAACAATTGCAAACCCATTTTGGACACTTCACGGTAAAGACATGATAAATGCTTGTAAAACAAATTATGAGTCTTAAAAACACCCAATTAAATGATTAGAATTTTCAAATAATGCAAACTTTTGGTAAACATGTTGAAAACATTATTAGAGACGGTATTACTCCAAACAAATGAAAATCGCCCAATTATGTTTGGACATCAAGCCTGTAGTTTCAATATCATTTCAGGTCATGCAGTGAGACCATGTGGAAGCAAATCGTATGATCATCACACTCAAATGAGAACCGCTTTCATAATATTCATCATCGCCTTAGATATGTTCGCTATTAAAGTTTGTAATGACATGTAGATTTTAAAACCTGTTGTCCTTGTGAATGTCCAGCTAGTACACTGTAAAAAAATTACTGTAAAATTTACGGTGAATTACTGGCACTCGGGGTGCCAGTAATTCACCGTAAAATTACGGTGGCCTCACTGTTATTAAATAACAGTAATCTACTGTAACATAGCAACAGTAAATTACAGTTAAAAATAAACAGTAAATTACTCTAAATTATTACAGTATTACACCGTTAAAATACAGTGGATTGTAAATTAAAGACAGAAATTTACTGTAAATTATTACAGTATTGAACCGTAGAAATACAGTGTACTGTAAAAT
The DNA here is from genome assembly GCA_964017125.1 of Flabesymbios commensalis. Classification (NCBI taxonomy): domain Eukaryota; kingdom Metazoa; phylum Annelida; class Polychaeta; order Terebellida; family Flabelligeridae; genus Flabesymbios; species Flabesymbios commensalis. Next base: position 87,408,726 of record OZ024903.1, read on the forward strand.
TATAACAATTTACTGTAAATAATTACAGTATTAAATCGTAGAAATACAGTAAAGTGTAAAATTAAAACGGTAATTTACTGTAAATTATTACAGTATTATACTGTACAATTACGTTGAAATGTAAAATTGGCAAACCATTTACTGTAAAATTATTATAGTATTACACCGTAAAAACACAGTGAAGTGTAAAATTAAAACGGTAATTCCCTGTAAATCAATACAGTAATATACTGTACAACTACAGTGAGCTGTAAAATTACCACATAATTGACTGTAAATTATTACGGTATCGCACTGTACAACTATAAATTATTACGGTATTGCACTGTGCAAATACAGTCAAGTGAAAAATTAAAACGGTAATTTACTGTAAATTAATACAGTATTATACTGTACAACTAAAATTACCACATAATTGACTGTAAATTATTACGGTATCGCACTGTACAACTGTAAATTATTACGGCATTGCACTGTGCAAATACAGTTAAGTGTAAAATTAAAACGGTAATTTAGTGTAAATTTATACAGTTTTATACAGTAAAACTACAGTGAACTGTAAATTAGCACACAATTTACTGTAAATTATTACGGTATTGCACTGTACGATTACAGTTAAGTGTAAAATTAAAACAGTAATTTAGTGTAAATGAATACTGCATTAATTCAGGGCGATTGCATGTTGTACGCTCGCCATTATATTAATATTATCGGGCGTATGGGAATATGCACCCCTGCTGTGCCAATACAGTGAACTGCACAATTAAAACCACAATTCACATAAATCAGTTGTACTTATCACGTCTAAATAGTGAATATTGTATCTCACCCATAATGGACCAACTTTACTTTAAAAGCTATTTGATTTACTGCAAAATATAGTCAAACTGCATAAAGGTACAACGAATATCCACCTTTAATATTCCATTTAGTAATCATAAAGGATTCAGCCATGTAGGTAGGACCACTATTAAAAGTTTATTAAACATATATACAGAACAACAATAAATGAATTCCGAGAATTCTAACTTTGAAAAATTTAGTGCAGTTTTATTTTCACAAAATAAGGCAACAAAAAAATGTATTGTACATTACATAAAAACATGGGCATTATCAATCAAATGCATATCATGATATCCATTTAATGATAATATTTACACACAATAATTGCAATCTATATGGAATTGGTATTGCAATAACTATCCCTAAAACATTTCAACTAAAACTAGTACTCTTAAACTAATAAATATGACTAAATGGTACTGGTTTAAACGGAAACAAACTGTGTGGAATTTTAATTTTGAAGATCTTCAATAACCAATCACACACAGTTACACATCACTTTAGGGATATTTAATTTATTATTATATTGTTTCTATGTACTCCTCCATGTTTCAGTTTGTGGCACTCTCAAATATGATTATTCACATACAAAGTAGTAATACTTGCTCCGTCCTTTTACAATCTATATGGAATTGTTATTCCAATGACTATCCCTAAACATTTCAACTTAAACTATTATGTATTACTCCTAAACCATTAAAGATGACTAAATTTAACATAAATACAGAGCAACAATAATTGAACACCAAAAATTCTAACTTTGAACAATTCAGTGCAGCTTCATTTTCACAAAATAAAGCAGCGAAAAAATGTATTGTACATTACATTAACCCTTGTCCTGCTGAATTGTTTCGTACTATGTTTCATCCAGTTAAAGCTGGAATTGCTAAGGCAATTTCCAGCTTTAAATGACGAAAAATATTGCTATTTATGAAAAATAGACATCTCTTAAATTGAATTATTTGATATACGGGTCTAGCAGGACACGTATTAAAACATAGGCATTATGAATCAAATCCATATAATGATATCTATACATGTACAGCTCATAAAGATTGGCTCTTCAGAAATTTACAGGTGAATTTACCAATTATGAAAAGTTCTATCCGGGAAAATTCCCCATTGTAGTTTTCTCTGTGAAAATTTTATTACACAACTAAGCAATACTACTGAAAATGATATATAGATCTATATATCATTTTCAGTTACAGGTTAGTGGATGTGGTGGAATAATAACGGACCAAAAGGAAGTGGCTGAGACAAATATTTTATAAATGTTGCTGTAGATATAGGGAATAAGATTAAGAAAGATGATGGTTTTAGTGATAATTAGGGAACATTTACCACAACACCAGAATCTTCTTTTCAAGCATAAAAATGAAATTGAGGTTGCAAAAATTCTGCATTTAATAAATCCCAAAGCAACTGGTCCAGACAAAATCCCACTAAAATTAATCAAAATTGCTAAAACTGTAATATCAGAAACCATCACCAAGATGATCAACAATGCCATTGATTCTGTCTTTCTAAGATATAGCAAAAAGTACTAGCCATTCAGCTTAGCGAGTATTTTAAAACGATTTTTGACAGTGCAGTCTGCATTGAACGTCAGTATTTGTGCATATCAAAATCAGCCAGAGCATTGATCAGTGAAGTGTATTTCGGACTGACCGACACCTGTTTCCTTTTCCCACCTCGCTTCACCTTGGTCCCGTACTGAGGGTTGATTAGCAGCAAACACCTGGAACAATACAACACAATCTTATTTTCAGGTTAATAAAATAAGTTGCCCACTATTGACTTTACCTGTAATTACAAAATCAGTAAATGCTATCAATATTTAAAGATTTCAGGTAAAAGCTTTAAAGTTAAACATGTTAAATTGTATCGCACTAAGTGAAACGATTATGGACATTTGACTGCTTTCATTCACAATATTGCGCGCATGTCTGAAGGAATATATATTAATGTTTGCACTGGTTTGGCCCAATTTTCACATATTGCTTGTTCAAATTGGTGATATACACCACATATGTAGGCAAAAAATGTCTAGACGTCCCCTTTAGTCAACAACCGCTAGATTGAAAAAATATTATGCAGGCCCAAAACCCCGCCTACTTTTTTGAAATGACACAGCTTAAATGCGGATGGGACATTGGTTTGAAAAAAAACACCGCTTCAATGGTCATCGTGCAGTATCATGGTTCTTTAAATATTTTCTTTAATGCCTAAAAAAGACCCTTCAATTCAGGAGACGTTGTGGACACTTTCCATCACTCTGATAACTCGAAAACACATACATGTTTTCTGGTCAGATGACTTCTTACGAGTGTTGAAAGATTTGAAAGTAAAATGAGTCCTTGTACAGACATGGAATTATGCCAGATCTTGCAGTAAAAGGGCGGGGCATTCTGTTAATGTAATCCGCCAGTAGTTTGGGGCAGCCACCCCTCCATGCTCAATGAGTCATCATGAGGATCGGCTTACGCATCACCACTATCTAATCAACCAGGCAGTATGAGGGTCCGCGTAAGCACCATGCCCCTCTTCATACTCAATGGGTCAGAATCAGACAGTATCCCTACCAAATCCTTTCTCAACTGAGAAAGTGTAAGGCTTTGCGTAAGCACTGTGTCCGAGTGCGCATGTTCTGTGAGCTCAAGAATAAAACAACCTCCTTTCTCAAGCACAACAGTCAACTGAGTGAGTATTAAAAATAGTCACTGAGATATGTAGCGTTTTCAAGCTAGAAAGGTTTCGGCCATTATGAAATTTGAAAGGTGTATCAAGCGGTTCCAGTGATATCACTCAGACAAGTTTGCGCCGACAAGACAGACGGCCAAACCTGTGGATGGACAATACCTGGTCTTCTACATTAAAAACAGTCAATGCCCCTCCGTAGGGAACGGTCACACATAAAAATACCTTTGTATAAATTCCAAGGTGAGGGCAGCTTCCTGAGGATACTGAATGTTCAGCACGTAGTAGCTGGCAAACATCATTGCTAGGCCATCAATAAAATTGCTACAGCTTTCCTGTATCACAACTCGATCCACACATACCATAAATAGTTTGGCCCCCAAGAAAGATGTACCTGCAACACAATGTGATTGTATGATCATCAAATCCACAATGAATTCATAATTGCTAATAGCAATGGCTAAACCATTGTACACAAGTGAATAATTTTAGTCACTAATATTAGTCACATGGGTGACGTTGTGTACAATGATTTAGCCATACACTGGATTCTGTCATGAGAGGCGTACCTGGTGCCAATTGATTCGTAACACGGAAAACCTGCAGCCTATGTTGGTTGTCCGGGAGGACAACCATGCAGGCCCTTCTAAAAAATGTGTCGGCTCGCCTTAACCCGCCCGTGAAACCAAATAATAATAGATTTATGATATATTCATTGTCTTCCTACCTAAGATCCAATATGATGCTTGAGAAATGGTATCATAGGCGTGCCTAGTGCCAATGTATTCGTAACACAGAAAACCTGAAGCCTCTGTTGGTTGTCCGGGTGCAACCATGCCGGCCCTTCTTAAGAATATGTTGGCTCGCTTTAAGATCCCATATCAGATCATTTTGTAGATCATTTTGTAAAAGAAATGATGTATAATCCTTGCTCGATCAGCCACGATCAGTGGTGTAAACAAGTCAAATAAATTGTGTATCAAAGAGAAAGAGATATGTGGATCGTAAGGAAATGCATGTATAAAAAAACGCTTATTTTTAATTATTTTATAACAAATATAGAGATGTGGTGTTGGTGGAAAGTAAGAAGTGTAAATCCATCGTTAGGATACATGGTTCGCTTAGTCTTAAGGTTAATATCGTGGGAGCATATTCTAGCCTGTAATACTGCGAGATGGAAAAAAGAAACACCAATATGTAAATTATGTGATGTATATACGACTGAATCAGTATGGCATTTTCTCTTTGACTGTATAAATGTTAACCTTGGTGTGGTACGAGAGGAAATGTTGAAAACTATATATGATGTCATGCCTACTCCAATTATTAGTGTTACAGATTATTTCACGACATTGAGAGGCATGCACGATAATCATGGTGACCATTTTCAGATTCGGTCTCAATCAGCTAACGCCCCTTTTTATCCCCCGCCCGTGGGGGAAAGGGGATTTTAGACGAGCCAGGATTCTGTCCTGCGTCCGGCGGCTGGCGTCCGGCGTCACGTTTTATTGTGAGCGCAAAAATTACTGGTTAATTTTTTTTGAAATTTTAACACGACATTCCTAGCAAAATTGGGATGTGCAAGTGATTTTTTAAAGATGCTACCAAAATTCAAATTGGCCGCCAGAGATCAACTCCAAAAAAGTTTGTGGGCACAAAAACTCTAAAACTTAAAGTCAGAAATTATTCAAATTTTACTATCACATTCCCCACCATATGGAGATGTGCAGGTGACATTTTCAAGGTTTTACTGAAATTCAAAATGACCGCGACGGACCAGTTTTATTTTTTTGGTGGGCGCAAAAACTCAAAAAATTAGTCTGTTCATTTATTTTTGAATTTTAACATCACATTCCTAGCAACATGTGGATGTGCAACTGATTTTTAAAGATGCTACCAAAATTAAAAATGGACGCCAGAAGTCAACTCCAAAAAATTTTGTGGGCGCAAAATCTTTAAAACTTAAAGTCAGAAATAATTCAGATTTTACCAACACATTCCCCACCATATGAAGATGTGCAGGTGACTTTTTCAAGGTTTTGCTAAAATTCAAAATAGCCGCCACGGATCAATTTCAATTTTTTGAGGTCGCAAAAACTCAGAAACTTAAATTCGTAAATTATTTAAATTTTACAATCACATTCCCCACGATATGGAGATGTGCATGTGATTTTTTCAAGGTTTTACGAAAATTCAAAATAGCCGCCATGCATGAGCTTCATAATTTTGTGTGGGCGAAAAAACTCAAAAATTGAAGTCAGAAATAATGTGCAGGTGATTTTACTGAAATTTAAAATGGCCACCACAAGTCGACTTTTTAAATATTTGTGACCGTAAAAAATATATTTCATGGCGGGGGGTTATATAGGACTTCAGTCCTCTTGTTAGTTTAAATAAGTTTCTGAAATTCAATCATGTTTATGTTTTGCACCATAGGGGGGGGGGGGGCGACTGAATAAAGCAAACCACTTACCACAAGCAACTAGGCATGGTGTGTCCGGCAATCCGGGCAGTGTTTGAATCTCCTCAGGAGTGGCGATCACCTTGAACATAAAATAATATGTATTAAACCATATGCATTGCAATAACTGTAGAATCCTTAATTTTTTTCAGACTAGTTAGTAAACAGACTTGATTTAACAGCGTTTGAAATTGGTGGTGGTCCGCTGGCCCGTGGTAACCAAAAACTTCCTCGGACAACCAGACCACTCTTCTGTGGTGTTCCGGCGGGTCCACAAAAATATGCAGGGAAGCTAAGAGAACATGGTAAATTTGGGCAGAACGTTTTCGAGATCGCTAGGCGATAATAGGCGAAAATGGGCGGACTACCAAAACTTGGGCTGAACCACCAGAATTTTGGATCTGGTCGTTCTGTGGTCCCTATTTCATTTAGCAGTTTTTCAACAGCTCTCACTACATAACTCTATAACAGGCTTAGGCAACTTTTTTTTAATTGGGGGGGGGGGCAGTTTTTAGAATAAAATAAACATTCAAAAACATTTTTTTATTCTCGCCGACAGAACCTATGACCATACTATTTGTTAAAACATCCAATCACTAAACTTCTTTTAAAACAGATAAAAAAGGCAAATTTACAAATGGTATTATTAGATTCTATTTTGACTGACAACAAGACAGTCCTGCAAAAAAAAAATCAGTAAACCAAATAAATAGAAAAATGTGCATTGCTTTGCATTGATCATTAAAGTTTGTGATTCACTAATGCATGGTATAGGGGTTTACTGCAGTAAATACAATATTTGCGACCTCATATTTCACATACCCTCACATAATTTGATATCGCAACATCGAAGGATTCTACAATATCGATAAACTTGAAATGTAGTGGATAACATGCAACTCACAGAAATCCTGTATCAGGACATTTTTATGAAATTATAGAATATATTAAACATGACTTCATAAACATTACAGAATTTTAAAGATGTTTTGAAGTACAAAAAAAGGTAAGGTACACATCGCATGACTTTGATGCGCACACAACGCCGTACCCCAGGGTACCATGTCATAAATCCTAATTTTCAGCAATTAATTAATTAATTCTCAGTTAAATGATGATTTTATAAAACAATATAAATAGTGTGGAAAAGGTATGTATTTAGGACCAAATTAAAGCTTGAATTATGTATGATTAAAGCTTGAATTATTGTACAAATACAATCCCTTGGGATAAGGTCAAGGTCATTATAAATCAAACTTGGCCTCAACTTTTACCGAATGTACCCACAGTTCTAACATTTTAAGTATATACCTCAAAGTGTTCAAGTTATAGAGTCGCAAGGACAGTATTTACTTACATCAGCCACAAGAAACAATGCATCTCTTTTCTCGTGCATGTGTGCCATGACTAGCATTATTGCCAAGGCTGGTTCTAAAGAGGCTCGGGAAACACCTTCTTCCGCAGCTGTCTTCCCATCTGCAAGGATAGAAGTCACCTCCTTTTTCGCTGCAGGTCCTCCCAGGCTTTTAAAATATTCACGTATCAACACTCCTTTCCGATCCAATGTTGATACGATCGTGGCTTGCAAGGGTACTCCCGTCAACTGCTCAAAATGTCCAGGAATGCCATGGCTCAGGAGCAGTGGCCACTCCTTCTGTATGTCTGTTACCGAAGCACCTCCATTTATATCGCAGCGCTGGGAAGCATAAGTTGCTTGTAGCAGCTCCTGAACAACTTTGTCATTCTCGTCTAACCGCTGATGCTGCAACTCTTGCAGGGCGGTTTTCTTAGATGTTTGCTGCTCTACCATTTCGCCAGTAGGCAGCAATGGTTGGAAGTTTATACACCCATATGAATCAACCATCACACTAACGTCATTGTCATCTGGGCTAGTTGGTTCCAGGCGGCGTTTACTAGATCGAAATGTTAACTTGCCACGGCTTTGATTCTCAATGCGGTTCTGCAGCATGTTGAGCAGACCTTGGTATCCATTACCATCCAGGTCATCAACAGTGTCTTGCAAACCTGGGTAGCGCGACACAGCTCTCTGAGCAATGATGCTGGTTTCATGCCGCTTTGGTTTCGGAACCACAGACATCATGGCAGTACAAATTATCTGCACTAAGTTGCGCTTTTCTTTGGGCCTTGGACGCTCACCCAATTCTAATTTTGCAAGCAATGCACAGGGCAATAAGTTCCAGGGAATTTTGAAATTCTCAGGCCAATTGGGTGGTGATCGCTGGCTAGTAAGTGGTGTACGAGAAGGCATCACAGGAGTACCACTGCCAGACGTGTAAGGTGGTGAAACTGGTGGTCCCGGTGTTGCTGGCTGAATGTCCAGTGCCTGGCTGGTGGATGGCATGGGCTCAGGATCTAAATATACACAGATCACATAGTTAACTACTAGTAGTAGATAGTGGTTTACATACGAAACACAGTGAGCGAACACAAGTATTAACAAATACCTAATACATAAGTAATAAGTAAGTTATTGAATATAGACACATTTTTGTTTTACAAATCTAGACATCTGCAAATTCACCAATGATTTAGCAGTAGAGATTAACTGTTCAAGAGGCCTTGACATTAAGGTATTTGTACTACTTGCCCTGCACACCAGATTCACTTGCCCTACTTTATGGATGATGTGGACAAAATAGTACAGGGACTGTCAGCAAACTTACTGCTGGTTCAAAATCAATATAATTGCAAATGCACAACTTTATTGAAATTGCGGGCATGTATTATGGTTATTATGGTTATGTTATCACTTGCACAGGCAGACAAGCGGAAGACCATGTTCACTTGCCCTAAATTTCTATTTGCGTCGGGCAAGATTTTAGGTGATACACATTAATTTTTATTAACCCTTTAACTGCTAGGACCGTATTTTGTTCATATTGTTTAATTTTCTTTTCCTCCATTCAATGCAAATAAAAAGTTTAACACATAGCCAAATGCACATTTACATCGTCATAATTTACCATAGGAACAGTATTTTCAGTCACATAAGTTCTGTAATCGCGGTAGCGCTGCACAACTTAAGTGACTGAAAATTTCAATAGACAATTCAGCGCTTAAAGGGTTAATGTAGAATAAAAAGTATAAAATGGTAAACATAATATACACACCCTTCCTGGACCAAGCAGACACCAGTCGTCTGCATTGGATGGGTTTCAAGATTCCCTTCATGTCCTCCACCTCGACAAATGCCAGATCAGCCAATGAGGACGTCCCCAGATCCTCCAAACATTCCACCACCTTGTCTAGCTTGTCGCTATCCATGTCAGGGAAAACTGCCTGAACAGATTTCCGTATCTCCTCCATCTAAAGTAACAGTTTAGATGCAAACTGCATGATGCAAAGGAATGTACAATTGGCCTTTCATTTCATAGCCAGGCAAAGGGTAGTAATCTATCAGTGAGTCAAATTTACAGCATTCTATTTCACCAGATTTATCCAGGCAATGCACATTCAACCCAAATTGAAATACAGACTGGAAAGCCTTTACAATAAAGAACACTTCAATTTCATTTTGGACTAGGACTTCCATAATTTCACCAAAAACCAACCCGCTATCATCCCTATGCAGTACCAAATACAATCCCTTTTTGTAGTTGGTGCCTTTCACAGTTACGCTGTATGAAACAAGCGTGTTGTCAGGTCTGAAATTAAATGATACTAAGGCACGTTTTATTTCTTCACTGCGACTTTCCACATAAAACTCCACACCCTTGTGCAAAGTTACAGTAGGAGGAAACAGCACACCAGCTGATAAATAGGCCTGAAGTAACTGGTGTTTCTCGGCCAGAGTTTTGCATAGGTTTTTGTAATTGTGCAAAACCCTAGCACAACGCTTGAAATATGTATGCTTACTTTCGAAGCGTAATGTCCACAACCTGATCAGAGGGCCAAATTGTACAATAAGCTGTGGGTAATGTGCAAGAAAGTGGTGCTTTGGTTTTAGCACTTTATCCGGGAAAAGACTATGCCGCAAATCTAGATAATCTGAAATTATTGCATTCAGATAGGCCACCTGCCCACAGGAAATTTTTGGGGCACAGACAATTTCTACAATTTCTCTCAACTGTAAAAACAACTGCCAGACTTCATCGTCCAGGTCAGAAATTCTCTCCCCTACAATAAGTGGCAGCAATCTTACCAAACACCAATTTTGGACAGCATGTCCTCCAGCCTTTTCTCCCTTTTGACTTACTTCCGCAGGAATATTGTTGGTGTCACTACCAAGATATTTGAAACGAGAAATGTCACGGTTCAGTTGATCATAAGAAAAAAATCTTTTTGTTTTCACAAAGTATTTGATCATGAGTGCAAGATCAAAAGAAGAAACTCCCTCAAATAAATCATGGCCAAGACATGGTGGAAGACCTGGCTGACATACATGGAAATACTTCAAACTGTTGAACACAGACTGAAATTTCACACCATTATTAATATCCCTATCAGTGCATGCAGCATCTAGATCATAGTTATCAGGAGTTCTTGTTGGACCCAAATCATATGGGTTGTCAATTAACTCACTTTTTGTAACAAGACAAAACCTACAAAAATGTGCAACTGTGCTGAAATTTTCGGTAAATCCTCCAATACAATTCGAGCCAAGGTTGTCACCAAGTATTGCGCAGACGGTTCCTTTCAAAGTAATACTACCAATGGCAATTCCGTTGTTCTCCAGCCTCTTCAAATCCTCAATCAAATTGCCAAATACAGATTTCTGCCCAAAACGCTTAAAATCCGACTCTGTACACAACAGAACTAATTGAAACTGATCTATGCTAGATCTATTATACGTGTGAATATCTGCCAATGTTAGGTATACAGCCAAAATTTTGTGCTTCTTTTTTGCCGAACCTAAAGGGTTCACCACTTCAAAAGAATCTTGATACAAAATTATCTTCAAAGCATTTGGTTCATCTTTGAACAGTGGATTTCTTCTGAAAGATTTCCCATGTATTACATCATTGAAAATATGTACATCAGTCAGCGATTGTGGAAATTCAGGACAAGATAGTTGATCCTGTATGGATTTGTTCTGAAGCAGTGCTTTTAGAGTTTCAATAACAGGAATATACTGATAGAACCTCTGCCTACGGAACTGGTTTCGACCGAGAAACACTTCAATAGGAAGTACATAAGTGAAGTTGGCCCGAAAGAAACTATTTCGTGTTTGGGCTGAGCGTAATGGACCACGATTACAAGATGAAAATAAATCAGCTTTCAGGATATCCTCTACTACATCTGTGGCACAATCTTTTGAGACACCCACAGATTCAAGATTTCTCAATAGTTTGCTTTGTACATATGTCTGCCCAACACTATGCACGTCCTCAAACCCACTAATGATATGCTGTATTGTTGAAACGGGCAACAATAGCTTACTTTGCAGCTTCAAATAAAAGAGAGCAAGATTTCTGAGATATTGCTGCTCAATATTACAAAAATCAATCTGTGCACATTGATCACTATCATCACTTTTGTAGTCATCTTGATTACTTTCATAGTTCACTGCATCGGGCCTTTCTGGTACCAGGGCTCCATTTTCACAATTGACTAAAGAAGCCGGTTCACAATAATATTTCTGGGACACAGAATTAACAGATCTGTTTCTATGCTTCCGTGAAAAATGTGAAGAAAAAGTATTCTTTTTCTTTAATTTGGTATAGCATGCATGGAACGGGCAATCAACAACTGTTCCTTCAATTACATGTCCCCTTAAATGCTTCAAAAAATCCTCCAAATATTGAAAAGACTTATCACATAGCGAAACGAGACATGACAGAGAAAAAGATGGCGAAGATTGTGTTTGTTGTTTTGCTTTATGTTTACGATGGTCACGAAGAATATGACATTTACAGGAAGCGTATGTTCTGAATCGCCGTGTGCACCCACTGTAATAGCAAGGAAATGTACTATTATTTACATTCTGATGTAGCTTGTAGTGAAATACATAGGATTTCAAGTTATCAAGTTTCTGAGAACATATTTCACATTCTAACATATTTATAAGCTGATAACTGGGCATAATAGTCTAGGAATGAACCTGTAAGACCTTAGCCTAGGGCTAGGCTATAACTTACAACTCCCTGAACAGCTATCCTTCCCCTGGGAGGCTGAGAAATGTATTATATTAGGTTAATACCAGCATATTTAGTAATAATACAAGACTCGAATCTAGACTAGGCTAGACTGCACTGACTACACCGTCTACACAGACTACAGGGTCTGGGGTACAAACAATGATACATCGTGGTGAATTAATTGATCTAGGCCTTAAAGTGAGACCACAAGTTTCATTACTGCTAGTCTACAAACAAATGTTGAATAAAATTGAAGCACACCACAATTTAAAAATGTGCACATACACTGGATATATAGCTTCTGGTTGATATACTCGCTGAAATTGAACACTAAATTTACCCTTTGCAAACTAATGGATGATGTAAGCCTACGATTCTCAATTTCCCGTTTTTATAATTGATGAAGGAGGCCTAGCTTCGTCGACATTAGAATCCAGATCCAGAACGGATGTTTAAATGACATAATCTCATAGCCATACCTGAAAAGAACAAAGTTGCGATGTGCTGCATTACGTGTATTAACTCAACAATATGATTTCGATATCAGTGGCCCAGATGACAGGTTGCTGGTCACTCATATTACTGGCCTGACATATAAGAATACCTTTTTATTTAAAATGATTGTAGTTGTTTTTAAAATGTATATCAATGTAGTTGTAATTAGCATTGTAATTGCTTAAATCGTGGAATCAAAGCAATTTTAAAATGTGGGATTGAATAGTCTTGCACCGTCCTTATTGGACCATTGCTGACAATTATGTGGTGTTGGACGATGTTGCGCGAAAATTATACGCTACAGTATAATATAGATCTGTTAAAATTGTGAATATAACAAACCATCTTAGATGTCCAAATTATGTCCTTATGGTAACAAATTGTAAACACATATTTTCTCTTATAATATTTTGAACCAAGAATCACACACTTCAAAATGTAAGGCTATGGCCAACGTGCAATGTCCCAGGGCGGGGGCCCTAGGGTAGTGGTTAGCACCGCTGCCTTTCACGCCAGAGTCCGGGGTTCGGTTCCCGGTCTCGGCGGTTTGAAAGAAACAAATATGTTTCTTCCCCATCCACGTGTGAAAGTCAGTATTGTGGGGAGCCTCCGTGACCGAGAGGTAGCGTGCTCGGCCTCAGACCGCCAGGGTTCGAATTTCGAATCCTGTGTCTGGAGGACAGTGTCATCTCGATCATCTCACCATCCTCAGGAGGTTCTCCTGGCCCAGTTTAGCCTATATGTGCACAAAGGTGGCCTAAAGCCCGATTCATTTCATTTGCAATGTCCCAGGAAATGGATTTCATTGTAATGTGTGTTTGAGTGCGAGAACACACGTCACATCAGACATGTGTTACCTCGCTATAACACTGTTTAACCAAATATGTTCAAATTCACTTATTTATCTTTACGCATAAACATTGTAAAGCTATTACTGAATAAATTTACCTATCTACTATTATAGAGACTAGCTTTAATAAGATATTCAATATTTTTTAATTGAATTTTCTTGGTAGTCCCCCAATTACTGCACGAAGAAATCTGTCAGCACTTTTTTCATGACAATTATTCGAGAATAATGACTGGAAAATGGACGAAACCATTTGCTGTTTGGTAATGTAAACTGATTACTATCTTCTAGTGATTTTCGCCGATTGCATTGTCAACTCTCAACCAATTTTTGTTAAATTTTGCAAGCACGATCTTCTAGTCAACCTGTCACAACATCTCGGGAAATTATTGTATATTTCAGAAGTTAAACCATTTGACAATATTATGTAAGTCAGAGAATAAAAACTTAATGTATTAACGGATTTATAGAAGGACTTCATCTGCAGTAATAATTTACTACGCGTCCATATACGGACGGCAACATTGGGAATTTGCTATTGTAGTAAATATAGTAGGATTTAGATTAGCGTCAGAGTGTGAATTTCGCTGAATTCCCAGTCAATTCTCACCATTACCTTTTATTACCCTTTATTACCCATATTTACCCCTTAGTACCTTATAACAGTTTTGGGCACTAATACCAGTCGGACTTAAGAGGACTTTTAATATCAGGCCGAGAGCCCCATCTAGCCCTCGTGCACATAAAAGCTAAGAAATTTTCACTGATTTTTATTTATCTTAACCCTTGGGTCATAACGAGGTTTTTTTTGCCAAACAGGACGCTATAACTATTGTCCATCCCTGAAAAATAACTCTTTTTTTCAATCTAAAGATTTTATAACGAAGATTTACATAAAAATGTTTTACCAATAATTGACAATTTTCATTCCATTTATCAACCAATTCACACAATCTTCATCCACTACAAGGCAAAAATTTCGACAGCAATTTGCGGCTTGTAATTGATGAAGATTGCAATGGCAAATGCAGTATTGAAAGGGTTAAGCCCTAAGACCTATTTTATCATTTTTTAGAAGGACACTAAAATAAAATTTACAACCATTCGAAAAAGTGTTCGAAATAGTAGTAGTTTTATTTATTTTCCCTATTGTTTTAGTCATGGCCCTCGACCATATACACATGTAGATCACTGAAAAATATTTGTGCCCAGATTTCATTTTCAATATTTTTTTCAACCCTTTTAATGATACGTATGGGCGCATAAAAAAGCAAACATTATAAAATATGTTTAAAGCTTGGAAATCTGTCATTTTTGTTGAAAAGCAAGCCAATTCGCAAAGAGTGTCCCCATTATGTCCCCAGGGGACGGGAAGTTAAAGTTAAAAAAAAATCTGTTGCCAATTTGTTTCTATAACTACATATTTAGGATACACGCGTCTTTATCTCTAAATCTAATTTGCGGCAAAATTAATATATGCTGATATATCTGCCTCCAGTATAGGCTTGGGGCATTTGTCACTATTTTTTATCTGAACCATGATGATTTTTTATCATGTGAAAAAAATTAACAAATTTAGCAGGTGAACTGCTTTAGATGGCTGTCATTCTGACCGAGAAAAAACTTGCTCAGCCTCTTATGGTATCGCGACAGTGTAAGATACATCATCTATTATGAAGATGTGTGTCAACGTGCTGAATGATACAAACATATATGAGGTGTAATTGTTAGGTATAAGACGACAAAAAAGCTTACTTTAGCATTGTGTTTAGGCCGTTGTCTAGAAAACATGTTTATTTTTTCCCCATGGGGTTTTCCCCCTTTTTTGGGGCGGGTGGGGAGTGACAAAATGTTGGGGTGGGGTCGTAGGGACCCCCTTCTCCCCAAAAAAGAGCCTTTTCAAACATTGTGGCTTTCACCAATATTTAACACAAACATGCATGTTGACCGGCGTTTTTTTAATTTGTGACAAAATTATATTGTTTGTGAAGTAAAAGTATAAAAGACCATGCGTAAGGTCGCGGGAGGTCATGAAAGGTTATCAAGTAAATATTTGATAAAAATTTAAATTTTGCCTACATTGTTGTGTAATTTATGCTTTTCTATGTGATTTTGAGTCCAGAAGTTCATTTACTGGGTCATTAAGATAATTTAACCCATATTTCACCCAAAAATCCAAGATGTCCACCGTTTTTAAATTGAAGAAAAACAATATTTGTTTACCACCTGGATATGTTTAACTTATGGTGTCTAGATGATTTTGGGTCGGGAAATGTATTTCCTGTTTTTTTTTTAAAGGTAATTTGACCTACATTCACTCACAAATCGAAGATGGCCACCGTTTTAATTTTATTAAAACAAAATCTTAATTGGTGCATCCAATTTTAATTTTGGCCAAATGCTATGTGTAACGTCTCCTTGGGCACGAAATCAATTTCTGCTCATGACCTACTTTTTTATGGCAAAGTGCTCATAAATTACACCCTTTGTCAAATGGTAATTAATTAGGCATGCTCATGTTCCCACACAGCACATGCTCATATTTTACAAAATTACGTTTTCTAATTTAATTATTTAATTAAAATTAAAGCGACACAATCATCCAAAACCCTAAGTTGTATGTTTATTTTCTTAATATGTGTATAATATGCGAATATGTCCATAGATTAGAATTTTGGGTTGTTGTGGCAACGAAGAAATGTAGGCCTACCAAAATTTCTGTTTATCAGTTAGGCCTAGTCCTGTATTTATAATTTTGGACATGCATGTCTGAAATTAAATATCGTCTTTAGACATTTTTCTCTTTTAACTTATAAATGCGAAACACAAAATTTAAAAAACTAGTCTATGGACATGTTGACATAGGCTGTTAATGGTTAAAGGGTCTATATGTGGGAGCAGATATAGAAAATGATGCTTTTGACCTGATATTGTGTCGCTTGATGATAGTGAAAAGGTTAACCTTTAAACTTTAACCTGCTAAGCACGACTATAGCCATGCTTACTATCCGATAAAATAACTGCTATTGGGAACGAAATGAGTGTTTAACCTTTTCAGTACCATACATGACGGAAATTTCCGTCGTCATTCGTCAATGAACGTAACCATAAAATGACACAAATTTTCGTCAAACATATACTACATTCATGTATTTTTCGTCATTTGAAGCTGGAAATTGCGTTAGCAATTCCAGCTTCAAATGACGAAAAATAGAACTCCTACACCAGTATATCTGGATCCTGGCATGCACCCCGTCCTGGAAGTCAAAGGGTTAAACATCAGCATGTGCACATGGGTGGTCTCAAATTAATATTAGTAATTTTCGCCCACCTTAAGTTGTGGGTCAAGGCAGCGAGACACAACTTCAAGTGGGTGAAAATTTAAATTATTCAATTTAGCGGTATAAGGGTCAATACATTCCAGCGACTGTACATTTGATCAATTTCAGTCAATATGTTTGGGGACGTACACAGAGAAGTACGAGATTTATCAGGCGAACACTGCCTTAGGGTGTGATGCACACCCACTATATTTTAAAACTGATGAGCACTGGATCAGGAGAAACTATGATATTGAAACCGCATCCATAGAGGAGGTGACTCAGCTATTGCTTATTACACACTGTGTGACAACCGTTTATGTATATAAAGAGTGGGCTCTCCATAGATTATGAAACATAACGACACAGACGGTAAATAAGACGTAAAAAAACATCAGAGAGCCAATAAATCCTTCAACTATGTCACGACGAAAACGCGGAGAAAAACCACCAGGCACCGCAATAATTAATCCCGATAATTAACTGAGTAAAACATATGCTAGCAGACACTAAAATATTAAAATGTTTTTTGGCCGAGTCTTTTTTTCTAGCCGACGCAGGGCTGATTGATTTTCCTCCCTTTTGCCCGCGTCATGGCGCTGGTAGAGGTCGTTTTGATCCTGCGATGGTAACCCAGCAAACACCAGATGTTGATCCAATGTTGGTTCAATGCTGTGCCGGCATCGAACCAACATTGGGTCAACATCTCGTGTTTGCTGGGAAACTCTATTTAACTCTATCATTACGGGACCGACTTTTGACGTCAATAAAGTGCATGTACGCCAACGCGACGTCGCGCGCGGCATTGCGTTTTGTTTATCAAACACATTATTTTATCATTGCCAAAACATACCAACGCGACGGCGTAGACGAGCGCGATGGGCAACGGGATCAATTTCAAACTGTTAAATTTTTGTCGCCCATCGCGCCGGCTCGATCACCGGTTCGATCACCACACTGAAAGAGTAAAATATGTCTAATGGCCGTAGACCCACACATATAACATAATGAATTCAAATTGAAAAAAACGCTTTGGTTTCCTAGTTTACATAAATTTAAAATATTTCAGCGCTTTAACCCTTACAGCGCGGAGATCGCGCTTAGTCGCCAGAATGATTCTGGCGTCTAAAGTCGATACCCGCACTGTAAGAGTAAGACTATTTATAATGACCATAGACCCATAACATAGGTATTCAAATGAATCGGGAAGAGCTGACTAAGATATCTATGATGACTTCAGATTGAAAAAACCCTTTGGTCTCCATGGTTTACAAGGACAATTCAATGCTTCAAGGGTTAAGGGTTGAGCCTTCAAATCACTATAACGTTTAGCCTTAAGAAAGTTACGAGATCGTTAAAAAGTGTAGCTATTTGCAGAAACCTTTGAGATAAATATTACAGATCTATAATTTTGATGCCAAGTTATTTATATTTTTCTTCCAAAAACATCGAGATTATAGATAAAGATATAGGTAAGTTGAGAATAGTTAAAGCCACCGCCTGCTCTTGGTATTAAAGTTTCCAAGAAACGAAATGTTTCTTCGCCGTTTAATCGTAAATGTTCAATATGGCCGAGAGGTAGGTTAGAATAACAATGTGTATAACAAGATATAATCTTTATGTTGAGTAAAATAACTATTCGCAGATAATTTTCATTGAATGTTTGTACCACTGAGATGTATTTCACTTTTGTTGATCAGCCTCGTTGATTTGCTAAGATTTAATAGAGTGGCATCAGGAAACCTAATTTCGTCTGGGGAATTTTCTTAAATATTGGTCAAAATAAAATAAAACAAAACCCTTGTCTCCCACTTAATAACTTGGCCTGTCAAATAGAATGGCATGCAATTATTACGAATTGTTTTTTAGCGAAGTCTGATCACCGACCTTTTATTCATAACCCTTGAACTCCTTTCTCCTTATGTTGACATGTAATAACGGTTATAACCAAGGTAAAGATGATCCAAGATAATCACCGTAGTGTGTAGGGGCTTCTGGGGAAAGAGTCTCATCCTGGTGAATCTGACAGGACTTGACACTGACTTTCCTCTATTATCACCGGCACTTTATTGCTGGCACTTTGAGTGGTAGTTCTGTCAAATGGCCGGTAGATGGCCTAAGACCAGCCGCACAATTACAGGACGACTGGTCCCTCTGGCTGATTAGGAATCTGGAAAACACATCATTCTGTCTCTTCTTGAGCAAACTACATCACAGAAAACACGATACATTGATACAATGTTGTTTTAATGTTGACCAATATTGAATCAACATTCGGAATAATTATTTGCTTCTTATGCCGCGATCCATAACTTCTAGTCAGTGAAATTATATTTTTAACGAAGACGAAGATGTTCTAGACATAAACAAGCATTTAATCGGTATTGGCTCATTATTTTTCATGACACAAACATGATACAAACAGGCGTACCCTTTCACAACATTCAATAGTAAAAACAATCACTGCTGTTTTGCATGGCTGCTTTGCACGTCACTGTGATAGTAGCTGATCAGAGTATGAACTCTATTTTAACATACATTCAGGCAATACGCATTGACAGCTTCTTTGTGATTGGGTGTAATAACACATTACGCCAGGCCCTTGGACTGTTCTTCAAGATAAATTGCGCTTTTCAAAATACCAAGATAAAATCACATGCAATTTACCGGCTGACCGAAGTACTTTAAACAGTTCATTTGCTCTTTATACTATATGTCGGGACAACATAATTAATTATGCTCGGTTGCTTTAGTTATTTTTTTGTGATAAATGTCAAGCATACATAAAATAAATATATGACTCGTTATCTGAAACGGTTAATTAGGTTTATATGCAAGTGAATCATCTTTTCATCTCATCTTATTATTATATGTCTACTGCCGGTGTAAAGTCTGGATATATACCCCCCTCCCAGATTATACCCGGGTAGATTGTGGGCGCCCCAGAATCTAACCCCGGGGTAGATCCTGAACTATATCCCCGGGGTAGATAACGGCGGCTCTCAGAATCTACCCTTCCCTCCCAGGATGTACCCCCCTTTTTATTGTGATTATGTTAAGTGCCTTCGGCTCCCAGAATCTACCCCTCCCTCCCAGAATATACCCCCCTTTTCAACAACAATATGCGACCCTCCCAGAATCTACTCTTTCCTCCCAGAATATACCCCTTTTCAACAACTAATATTATGCGACCCTCCCAGAATCTACCCCTCCCTCCCAGAATATACCTCCCCCCTTTCAACAACTACATGTGACCCTCCCAGAACCTACTACTCTCTCCCAGAATATATCCCCTTTTTCAACAAATTCATATGTGGGACCCTCCTAGAATCTACCCCTCCCTCCCAGAATATATCCCTTTTTTCAACAAATTTATATGTGCGACCCTCCCAGAATCTACCCCTCTCTCCCAAAATATACCCCCTTTTCAACAACTATATGTGACCCTCCCAAGATCTACCCCCTCCCCCTCCTAGAATATTTTTCAGTTCTGGGAGCGAGTGGTAGATTCTCTCACATATACATGTAGTTCTAGAAAAAGGGGCATATTTAGTGACTGAGGGGTAGATTCTTGGAGTATCGCATATAGTTGTAGAAAGAGAGAGGGGTTATATTCCGAGAGGGAGGGGTAGATTATGGGAGCGTCGCGTAATATTATGCATGTAGTTGTTGAAGAGGGGGGTACATTCTGGGAGGTAGGGGTAGTTTCTGGCAGTGTCGCATATTGTTGTTGAAAAGGGTGAGGGTATATTATGAGAGGGAGGGGCAGATTCTGGGAGGATCACATAATATTATAGTTGATGAAAAGGGGGTTATATTCTGGGAGGGAGGGTTAGATTTTGTGAGGGTCGCATATAGTTGTTGAAAGGGGGGATATATTCTGGGAGGGAGGGGTAGATTCTGGAAGTATCACATATTATAGTTGTTGAAAAAAGGGGGGGCATACACTGGGAGGGATGGGTTGTTTTCGGGAGGGTCGCATGTAGTTGTTGAAAAGGGGAGGGGGTATATTCTGGGAGGGAGGGGATAGATTCTGGGAGCGTCGCATAATATTATAGTTGTTGAAAAGGGGGTATATTCTGGAGGGAGAGGTAGATTCTGGAAGGATCGTATATAGTTGTTAAAGAGGGGAGGATATATTCTGGGAGGGAGGGGCAGATTCTGGAAGTATCACATATAGTTGTTGAGAAGGGGGGTATTTTTTGGGAGGAAAGGATAGATTCTGGGATGGTCGCATATTGTTGTTGAAATGGGTTATATTCTGAAAGTGCGGGGTAGATTCTGGGAGGGTCGCACAAATAAATTTGTTGAAAAGGGGGGGTATATTCTGGGAGAGAACGGTAGATTCTGGGATCCGAAGACACCTCACCAAATCACGAAAAGGGGGGTATATCCTGGGAGGGGAGGGGGGGGTTGTAGATTCTGGGAGCCCCCAGGATCTACTCTGGAGTATAATCTAGGTAGATGATCCCAAAATCTACCCGGGCATAGTTCCAAGGGGGGTATAATCTGGGGTGTTACACCGGGTCGAAAGTATATAATTTATATCGCTTTCAATGCAATAATGTGTTCGCCTTAAAAGTCAAAAACAAAATATACTGTATATCACTTTATCGAATTATGTATTTTATTATTTAAAATATCATAATGAGCATAAATCATTTCGGTTTTAAAGTTTTAAAGAAACTAAATGTTTCTTCACCGTTATTTTGTAAAAAAAAACAATTTTGTGGGATAACTATGTGACTTAGGTGTAGCGTGGCTGGTCTCAGACCCTCAGGGAAATTATTTGAAAAATTCTCAAACGATGAAAATAAAATATTTTTTTGTGCCTGAATTATTAATGTATAACACTATTCCTCGAAATCATATTTTTTTTCGAAGTCCTTTGAGCTTGTAGAAAGTGACTAAATTTTACTCACTTTGGAACTTGTGTAAAACGATTGCGACGTTTGAACTTGATCTTTAAAATGCTTAAAAATCATATGATGGTGTGTGAAACCCTAGTACCCGAAGGCTGCTGAGGGAGTGATAATGGCATTATGATTTCGGCATAGTGAGTCCTTTTCAGCCTACAAATTACATTATGTGGTGCAGTATGTCTGGTTGGAAAGGGAGAACAGGAACCTGGAAAGTAAGATTCTTTTTTTAATTTTCCGCCCTGGGAGTCCAAAGATCGCAAGGCCTAAGGAGAGATGTTGAAACAAACCATTGCTATCCTCGTATCGCCGGTCTCCTAAACGCGAACGGCCGGTGAAATCATTTTTACAGCTATTTGTGCCATTTAAATCTACACTGTGCCATGGACATCAGGGGACGGTAGAGAAATTTTAGATTGTAGAAATGGAATTTTGGTGGATCAGTTAAATCAACACAGGAGCTCTGATTCACTTGCAGTGCAACATTGCATATCATATTCTTCATATCATATTCTTTTGGCGAGTGTTATATTTTTGCGCATAAATTAACTCACGACACGCTTCTCTGTCGGCATATTTTAAAAATATAAACCAACGGGATAACTCGAATCAATATACCATAAAATTGTTCCGTCATCTCGGAAAACCAGTGTGAACCGCTCGGAAAGCCCAGTTTGTATATGCTGTGCAAATAAACTCTTTAATGATAGACCTTGTGTTTTTATATCAGATAATGATTGTATTGAACGCCATAAAATTTATCTAACTATGTTGGTAATAAACCAAATTTCTTAGATTGTAATTCACACAGTCTGTGTTTCAAATTATAATAAAATATCATATTTTTACTTTCTACACATTTTCCCGCTTATTTCTTATTGCTGTTTGCCTTTGCACGCATGTATTCACTATCACAATATGTTAGTACCTGTGTCGGTGTGACAACTGTATCTGCCTTTGATCTCAATACTCTCATCTTGGCTTTAAAATAGTACTCTGATTATAATAATTTCTTAGTGAGAAAAAAAACAAGATATGCTTTATACACATCAAAATATCAATTTTTTAGCATATAGAATGGAAAATTATTTTTGAACCGACTGTCCCTTTCTATTTTCAATCAATGCGGTGCGATAGTCTGTAAGGTTAATTAATATTCATGTGCAGTAATATGAACAGAATAAAGAAATAGTTTTTTATAATGATGATTATAATAATAGATACTCCCTCTTAATAATCTGATATTTCTATAGCTGCGATTTTCAACTAATGTTTAAATTTAAGTAACATTGAAATTGTGTGTATACTGTAGTAACAATATAAGGTTATAAATCAGTTTAGCCTATTGTCGGAAGGTTTATATTAATATACTTATACTTATGGTTTTCATGTAAATAAATCTAAAAATAAACTAGTGTGAATTATAAATATAAATGGTTGAATAATAAAATGTTAGTATACGTGCCATTTGTTGATTTACCATATAATACACTGACTAAAAAATGTTCAGTAACAGAAAATAACCTTCTGAGATTCGTAACAGATACTTGGATTTCCATAATAAAAAATAACTAATACATTTAACAGTTTTATCCTCATACTAGTTTTCATAAACAGCTCAATGCAAATTGTGATATATTTTAAATGTTGTTTATTGTTAATAATTAATGATGTGAAGTAATAGCCATACACACATTTACTATATTTCGCAGAATGTTTATATTGTTACTGAAGGGCTGTATATCGTCCACTTAGAGTTAGAAGGTGCTAAACTGCCACTTTGTAAAGTGGCAGTTTAGCACCTTCTAACTCTAAGGGGACGATATACAACCCTTCAAGATATACAACCCTTCAAGACCACAGTGACAAAATATGTATTAAAACAATGCATAATGCTGGCAGTCATATTGTCAGACAGATATATTGACCCAATGTTGTTTTAATGTTGGTCCATCGCCTGCGACGCAGGCCCAATAATAAAACAACATTGGGCCAGCGGCTATTATTTACTAGGCATAACATTGAGACACTTTCAGTACGTACATGTATGAGTATTATTCATCTGTTTGAGATGACAATATGTTTCAGCAACTTCCCAGTTTGAACTAATAGAAAACACACAGGAATCATACAGCCTTTATAGGTAAGGGGATACCACCATTAGATTCCCAGGGGGGGGGGGGGCAGGAGTATTTGTCGCGGGCAAATTATTTATTTCAACCGGGCTCGGCGGCGCGCTGAAAATTTCACATTTTGTTACATGTTTATATGGAACAGTATTTGAAGTAAATTATTTATTTCAAAAATATTCCTGCCCCCCCCCCCTTGGAATCTAATGGTGGCCCCCTAAACTGTTTCCTTTTAAATTGTCAGCTATAGTAATTATCAAATATAAGATCAAGCTTTTTAATAAGTAAACATATTTATATTTACATAAACAGAGACATCTACTAAAAACGCTGAGTTGTAAAAGTGTAGTTTTTGCCTACTTGAAACTGTGTCTCGCTACCGCGACCCACAACTTTAAGTGGCTGAAAAGTACAGATATTTGTTTAATTTGTGATCAAACATCAGTAAACCTTGATGTTTAAACGTACTTTATCAATGTTAGTGGCATTTTACTTACTTTTAGCACTTAAAGCGCTAAATTAAGTAATCTCAATCTTCACCACCTTAAAGTTTTGTTTTTTGCTACAGCGACCCACAACCTGAAATGGGTGCAAATTTCCCACACATTGATTAATTTGGGACATCAGCAAATCTGAAATGCTCATTTTGATGTTTAGCCCTTTGAAGCCTGAATTTACCATTGTCATCATCATCCACTAGAAGCCGCGAATTGCTGTCGCAATTCTCGACTTCTAGTGGATAATGATGACTTGAAGTGGGTGGCAAATGAACAAAACAATATCGTTATTATTAAAACGGTTCCATGAAAAAATCGTTTTCACCCCCTAGGTGTAGGGAATCAAGTCATTCTTCACAGATGCAAAATGATGTTTGATGCATCGCGAGGGCTTAAAGGGTTAAGCGCCATTTTGTTTCCAATAACAGTGGTGCGATCAGCTAATAAAATGGATTTAAAACTACTACAGTCATGCCTAGCGATGAAAGGGTTAAATTTACTTGACTATGTACATGGCCTTGCATGACAAGTGTTAATGCCTATCTGGTGAACTTCACAGAGACTGTCTGGCTAATGACGCCACAGTGACAGTTTGTGATAACATCAGATTAATTCTGTCGCCACCATCTAGACACTGTGGTGCCAGGCTGATGTCACTAAATGACCGACATGACACCTAAAGTGGCGAATTGACCCCGAGATACTCAACAACTCTGTCTGAAGTCAAAACAAAGTATGTCCTCGTCATTGTCAGCGAGAATATGGTACATGTGGGAAATAACGTTAATACCGTTATGAATAAATACAATTACTGACTGACTGACTGACTGACTGACTGACTGACTGGATGGATGGATGGATGGATGGATGGATGGATGAATGGATGGATGGATGGATGGATGGATGGATGGATGGATGGATGGGTAAATATGAGGATGGATGGATGGATGGATGGGTGAATGGATGGATGGATGGATGGATGGATGGATGAATATGAGGATGGATGGATGGATGGATGGATGGATGGATGGATGGATGAATGAATGAATGGATGGATGGATAAATGAATGGATGGTTGGATATGAGTATGGATGAATGAATAGATGGTTGGATTGATGGATGAAAAGACGGATGGATGGGTGAGTGGGTGTATGAGTGGATGGATGGATATGGGGATGGATGGATGGATAGTGTATGCGAAAGAATGCATGTATGTCACCGTTTTACCAGTAAACCACTGGATCAGTCTTTAGCGTCAGCTGTATCCCTATGTCCGTCCAAACATTTTCAAAAATTGCCTGATATTTTTAACTTTTACAATTATTATTCATTCACTTATTTGACGCCATCCACAGCTCTAAGTGTGTGAAAATTATATCACCTTTTTGAATAGGGGCCAATCCATTTGAAATCTGGCAAGTCAAAGACAGGTTTCACATAATGTGTTTTCTAAAGTGCCAACATAAACATTAAAAACTTTAATAATCGTGATTGATACTCCAAGGGTTAACCCCACGTGGGCAAACAGATTTGGGGTGACATTAGTCTGAAGACAGACGACTCAAAGGGTTAAAATGCCTTATTAGTATGATAACCTTATCAGTTATTAGCGCCTGTCTGTCGCTGTGTTATCTGATACGCCTAACACCTTACTCCATCTTCTGTCCATCTTCTCTAACATTTAGAGCATCCCCAGCAAGCACGAGATACTGCCCCAATGTTGTTTTACTGTTGGGCCAGCGTCGCAGACGCTGGGTAAATATTGGGTGAATATAGATGATATGAAGTGGATGACGAATTAATGAAAATTGTTATAAATTTTGAAGCAGTTTCTTGAAAACAGGCCTTCTGGTGTGAGAAAAAAAGCAATTTCAGGAATTAAAAATAACGTTCTTTTGTGCACCATGAAGGTTAACCCTTAAAGCGCTAAATTAAATGATTTACATTTTCACCCACTTGAAGTTGTGTCTCGCTACCGCGACCCACAACTTCACGTGGGTGAAAATTACTTATATTTGTTTAATTTGAAACCACACGTTTGCACATAATTATTGATGTTTAAGCTCATATTTCGTTCCCAATAAATGCGATTTAAATGGGTAATAAATCGGATTAAAAGCGACAATGGTCGCGCTTAGCGGTTTAAAGGTTACTAGAAATAATAAAACAATTTTACACAATTTTGTAAAAATCATTTTGATTGAAGCTTGCGTGAATATTGACGTGCACGTTTTCGTGTGTGAAAATTACTGATATTTGTTTGATTTGAGACCACACATTTGCATATATTGATGTTGAAGCACAGATGTCATTACAAATAATTGTGTTTTAACCGGCTAATAAAACAGAATAAAGCTTTTTAAAAAGGCTGTGATCATGCCTAGTGGTAAAAAAGTTAAACCAAAGAGGTTCACAGTGCTCATTTGATAACATTAATTTTTTATTTAAAGCTTTGTTATCGCCATTTACTTTCAGTTGGTCATTGCAGATCTCCGACTTTCCAAGCAAGCAGCTTCAACCACTGCACCAGCCCCCCCACCCCCCCGCTCACTATAGTTCCAAGCGTAATGGAGATGTCGTTGCACTGAACTGACACTGAGGACATATCTACTGTCAGATTTCAAAGTGTGCGCCGTCAGTGTAATAGTTTAGTTTTCACACAATGTAGCGAAGTACTCGTCCCAATCAAGTACATCTACCTCTCAGGTACAAGTGGCCAGAAAGGCGCCAGTCTACTGTCATTCAACCACCACAGTAAACACAATACATTTGTATAACATTTGTACAATGTTGGACCAACGTCGAGGACGTTGGTTCGACGTTGTACAACTGTTAGACAAATGTTTTGTTTTTGCTGGGACGCCACCAATACCTACTCTTGCTGATCAAACATCAGATGTACACCCAATGTTGGGCTAGTGTTAGCACAGCGTCGTCTGCGCTGGTTTAATATCATTCACTGGTCTGTCTTTAAAATTAACTCTCGAAATATAAATTATTCTTTTTAAACATTTTAAACAAAAAAATAACGAGAAGAATCCGTCAAATTGTAAGTGCAAATCACAAATAAAGGATCATATGTCAAATATATCAAGATTATTCCTTATTTGCATTTGCCATTCATTTGAATAAATACAAAATGACAGGGAGTAATCAAGTACTCAAAGATTGAAGACCGTATAAAACCCGTGATCAAATAAATAGAAAAAGGTGCGTGGTTTACAAGCATAACATACACATCAACCCGGTTCGTTTCATTCAGCTGCCATCTGATATCTTTAAAAAAAATCAAATTCTAATTTCGTTTTTAATTATAAAGCTGAGGTGGCACAAATCTGTAGGATGATAAGTGAAATACACTTACCGCCATATTAAATCTAATATAAGTGAAGTATGTATGGAAGCAATGGTTTCATTAATAACAGTACCTTGGCAATAGAACATTGATGTGCTTTTTTAATTCCGCAAAATAACTCATTGCGACATATTACGTTGTGTTATTTCAATCCAGAAATTGGATTTATGAAAACTGGTATAAACAATGATTACCCTAAATTTTTTAAATAAATTTTCTGAATAAAATTTCAAATTAAAGCGACATAATCAAGCCGAAATCATCATAAAATTGGTAATTTTATTTTGGCTTCTTAATATGACTGCGCATTTACCAGTTAAGCGAGATATAGAGCCGACATTTTCATATTTCTTATTTTAGACTTGCATGTCCGAAATAAAAAATCGGGAAATTTCGTTTTTATATCTTGTATTATGCAAGGAACAAAGCAGAAAAAACAATGTCATTTCAAATAGTAATACACGTAATACAAAACCTGTTAGATGAGAGCTTGGCACTTATATCATCATAGGTTTTTATTTTAGCTTGATAAGAGTGTTTAATATCATGACGGACATAATAATAAAGCTGTCGAACAATCTGACAAGATAACAAGATTCCCTTACAACTGACAGCACGTGACCCCAGCATGCACAACGTATTGACCAAATGTTGCTTAATGTTTGGCCAAAATCGGATATATTGAGCCAGCATTGAAACAGCGCCAGTCCAATGCCCAATGGTCCTTCGTTTTCTCAATGGGCACGTCTTGGCGATCCCGTTTCAGGCATGGACATGACAAATCCATTTCCGGCCCGAAGACGTCCGGTAAGCGACTGATTCTCGTAATGTTTTGTCTTCTCACTACAATGATTCCCACTGGGGAGGGAAATAATAGCCCGGTTTAGCCTACGCAAACGGAATCACGACATAAATGACCGTGATGATTATTCATGTGAAATAAAAACGTTTTGTGTAATTTGAACGACGAGGTAACCAACTCCTGCGTATCCAGAAACAATCTTCGATATAATATGTTCGTATTCTCGTACAAGTTACGATATATCATAGGCTTCGGACTGGTCGAGATGTCTATCTCGACCAGTCCAAAGCCTACGATATATCGTAACTTGTACTAGAATAAGGACTATGTCACATTAACCCTTTCAGCGCGAGTCCCGAGGTATCTCGGGGCAAAAAAATGTCCTGCTGTCGTAGGTCCCGAGATATCTCTCAGAATGTATTTTGTTTTGTTTTTTTTGTTTGTAAAATCAATGTGGTCCAGCATCCATGGGTGGTAACCTTGTTTTGACTGATAAAAGTTTGTTTCTCTCTTGATTGTGTATGGGCAGATGTGTATCTGGGCAGATGTAGAGTTTCTATCCCCTAATTTTAAGAAGGAAACAATTAAAATGGCCGCCATGAAATCAATAAAATTAGCAAAACTTTCTCAATAATTGAGATAGAGACTTGATTTTTTTCACCAAACCATACATTTTTGTTGTCTGGGAATACAATAAAATAAATTATACCTTGTTCTGGCATCATTATCATGCATACAATGCTATATTAACACTTAGATGACAGATATTGCAGCAGTGCTGTTTGTATAGATGCACGCCTATTCATTACGCATTTAGTACCCATCACCCATAATATTATATATTATATATGACTTTGATAATTATCACCTTCACGTTTCTTTTGGGTGGTATCCAGTAAAAAGTAAAGCACAACCTCAACCCATGTAAACCTTCATACCCAATTATCTATCAATCTTTTGCAATGGAAACCCAAGCTGATGCTAGACGCTGCTACATAAATGTAATTTGGCTTGTTCAATTGAGCCTTGAGGACGGGGTGTAGTAAGGGGAAACATGGGGGTATTACCCCTCCCAAAATTAGCACTGTCCTAGATTTCCTAAAATATGTGTTTAAGTGATACCCGACAAAGAATGTGTCGCCATCAGTCTATAATGTCTTCTTATCATTCAAATCTTCATGAATGGCATATTTGCTTTCACGACAAAACAATTGTACTATTTTCAATAACTTTTACGAAAATCAAACGTTTGGAATGTGAAATAAAACAAGAGATACACTACACAATTGGGCGAAGGTATCATCAGTAAAATGGTGATGTATCCAAATTTTACTCATTTTAAAAACTCTGAAAAAAATTATTATATTTTTTCACAAGTTCACAAGTAAATTCACAAGTAAATCACGCTTTGGCAGCTAAAAGGTGCAGCGTTAACAATGGACAGGACAAGCAATTATTGCTGCATTTGTCGTCGTCATTCACTAATCCCGGTGCGCGAATTGGAACATGAGCTGCTGAAGCCTTTCCAATTAAGAAGGCCGCTCGACTGACATGCCAAGAAAAAGACAAAAGACCTGATTACAAGTCAAACTCCGTGATATGTCTGTCACAATGGAAAACCGTGTAGATTATTAATCAGCGACTAAATGGAATTGACAAGAAGAAAGGTTGAAATACGGACGTAACCGGAGATTTATATTAAATGGTCATTGAAATTTATTTTAATCACAATTAACCTTTTTCACTATAATGTTGGATCGCAGAGCTGTCCGGCTGTTTTGACTGGTCGAAAAATAGCCGGATGATCATATAATGTTTGCTTTCAATGATGTCCACATGGCATTGCAGGAAGGGCAACATTTGGAGGACCCACTTTAACACCTTAACCGCCGGTGCCGCATATATTCGGGTTTTCAATTTTTATTAGCACCACAGTTTAAATATGTTAAAGATAAAATGTGACATCAACCAGCAAGATTTGAAAAGAGTTGACCTCCATTTTCTCAAATCTGAATAATTTTCACTCACTTGAAGTTGTGGATCGCGTCGACGAGACACAACTTCAAGTAGGTGAAAATTCAAATTGAATAATTTGGCGGTTAAAGGGTTAACCCTCTGCCCGCTAAGCACAACTACAGTCGTTTTTAATCAGTTTTATTTGTTACCTACAAAAATGATATTGGGAACAAAATGTGTTTCAACATTACGATTTTTAAAATGTTCTGGCATCAAATTAAACAAATGTCAGTAATTTTCACCTACTTGAGGTTGTGGGTCGCGGCAGCGAGACACAACTTCAAGTAGGTGAAAATTTAAATACGGTAACTTAGCGAGAAAGGGGTTAATGCGAAGCACTTTTTTCGTCTTAAATCTCAAGGACGTCCTTATATGTTTTTTTGGGTAAAATCAGACTATTTTTATTTCTTTCACCTGAAGATGAAAACTGAAACTGAATAAAAATGAAAAGATTGAACACATAAGTGCTACTAGAATGAAACTCCATAAAATTGTGTGGCGTATGGCCTACAATATGCTGTCCTTTTCCAAACGCTGTTAGCATTTACTAAGGAAAGAATAATATTTTTAAAAGTGAAACCGCCTTATCTGTTTATCAAGAAAGCAGTTACTGTTGTGTGCATTACCGTGATAATGTACACCACGTATGTTTTTTGAATGTATTATCTTTTCGACATTAATCTGGGAAGCAAGACAAATTGAATAAATGAAACTATTTTTTAATGCTTTTTTAACAAATGTGTGTACAGAAGACTTTATATCTTTAATTTTTAATATATAATCATTTTATGCATATAATCTGACAATTGTGCTATTATTTATACACCCTACCCGCTTGCAAATGGTTTATTTGGTTGATCAAGACAAAAATGGTGATTGTTTACCAGGGTAATGTGACACTAACACAGATCATATCAGACTTATTTATCTGCTGCATTTGTAAGAAAGAATGTCTGAATATATCATTTGATCATATCTCACAATATTTGATTCCAATCAATCAACCAGCGACTGTCATCGTGGTCATGAAATCTTTAAATTAACATGAGAAGAAAGAAAATGTCTTATCAAACGTAACATAATTATGAGCAAAACAGGTACATTGCGACTTTGGCGCAATGTTTGTCTAATGGGGATATGTGTATATCTAAATGTAAGATAATGGTTCAACATCGGGGAGAACTTAAATACGTGTTAACACAATTGACTTTATATCTCGGTCACAAATGTACGACCAATAGATTCGTACGAATCTTTATTTCCCAAAACAATCTAGCGTTCGTACGGCGTCACACAGTTTCGCCAAACCTATCTAGTTCATGTTGTTTTAGCAGTAAAGTTCTAATAGAGATTATGGAGATCAAGCTAAATTGAAGCAAATAATCAATCAATTATGTTTTATATATAGCTCTTTGGCATTCAGCATACCTTCATATGATTTGCCTGTGACCACCGTACGTGGTTCTTAGGGTCTTCATACGAGGCGATATAAACACTACGATTCACTATATGCATAAGGGCGTTTCTTGTGGCTTTCATATATATACACAGTTCTGTTCTTAGCCGTTTCCAAGACCTTTCTACGAGCTTAGGCACGGAATACGACGAGTTTTTCTTCTGGCTGCCTTGCGAAGTTCGCAAGAAATGGGCCGATTTTTTCGAAAATCATTTTTACGGCGTTCGTACGGGTCATTGTGACCGATGTAGCGCCTAAGTCCAAGTCAACGCTATGCACCGACACAATGTTGGCTCAGTGTTGGACCATTGTCTGCGACGCTGGCCCAACATTGAGTCAACATTGGGGCGGTATATCGTGTTTACTGGGATATTCCAAGTGTATCTCATGCTCGATAACGAGAACTTGTTGGAAGTTAGAAAACACTTGGATTGGTGTTGAATTTAGAATTATCATTACTTTGTGCACGGTCATGTGAGTGAGACAGTGTATAATGCTGCCATTACGCTTTGTCACGACCCAGACATACAAAGTCTCCAATGTTGGGCATCAGAGAAACACTGCTCACTTGACGCCATTTGGAATTGAACACCGAACCTCGGGTACGGCACGCAAAAACTCAAACCATTCTGCTTAGCACCAACCACTGACGTTGAGATAAGAAGTGTGGGAGTCGTCAAGGAGAAAGGATCTTCAGTACTCTTAAACGAGCTACATTATACATGTATGTGTAGGATTCGTACATGCATGTGAAACATTTCCTTGGTGCAGCACAGCCTAGTTCTCTCTCCTTGAAGACAAAGTGACGTATGCTCCACTCTAATGAGTGGCGCATACGTCACTTTGGCTTCTGGAGGAATATATAAGGACATCTACAGGGTAAGATACAGGATGTTCAGGGAGTCAGATACATCACGTTCAAGGGGTCGGATACGGGGTGTTCAGGGGGTCAGATACATCACGTTTAGGGAGTCAGATACATGGCGTTCAGGAGGTCAGATACATGGCGTTCAGGGGTCAGATACATGAAGTTCAGAAGGTCAGATACATGGCGTTCAGGGGTCAGATACATCGCGTTCAGAGAGCCATATACATGGTGTTCAGGGAGTCAAACACATCACGTTCAGGGGGACAAATACAGGGTGCTCAGGAGGTCAGATACATTACTTTCAGGGGTCAGATACAGGGTGTTCAGGGGGTCAAATACAGGGTGTTTATGGAGTCAGATACATCGCGTTCAGGATGTTAGATACATCACGTTCAGGGGTCAGATACATCACGTTCAGGGGTCAGATACATCACGTTCAGGGGGCAGATACATCGCGTTCAGGAGGCCAGATACATCGCGTTCAGGGAGTCAGATACATCGTGTTCAGCTTCAAGGTTCGATGAAGGTCAGGTTCAACACTGTTTAGGAAATCAGATTCAAGGAGTCCATGGGGGTCAGGATCATGGTTCCAAGGTAAAATGCAGGGTATTTATCGAGGGTTTTAGGGCTAGGGTGTTCATCTAGGTCAAATCTAAGGTCAGGACGTCAGTTCGGGGTGTCAAAAAAGCATGTCCACAGTTTTTGGCTACATGGATGAATTTAAAAACACATCAACATCCTTTTATCTGGACCAACTTGTTGGCTTTACAGTTTCATTGGATTTACTCTTTCGGCGCGGAAACCGTCTTCATACGTCAGAATCTGAAGTCTGTAGATGGCAGATTCTGGAGTATAAAAGACCAACAACATAGGTATTCAAATGAAGCAGAACGAGGTAACATTTATGATGATGTCAACCTTTGATCTCCATGGTTTATAAAGAAATATTTCAGCTCTGTAAGCAGTGCGCCAGTCCCTGTGTCAGACTGTATAGCTCATCACCAAGCCAGCACCCTCACTAAATGACGACCATCTACATCAGATGTCAAATATTGATGACCAGGATGTATTCACACACTCACCCGCCCTGATCTGAATCATAAATCCATCACTATTAACACGACAGCCATTTATCCTTTGTGCCTGCTATAAGCCACTTTCCAAAAGTCTGGAGACGCTACTCCATCAAGTATGTCGTTATTGGTCTGAACGTACCACGGCGGGAAACTAAAATCAATAACGTTTAAGTATCAAAACTGACCAGTCACATGTCGTTTAAATGACACATAGCCAGTCAAATTCATTCCTGTGGATATTTCTGTGGAGTCCTCGTTCATTGATTGATTGATTGATTGATTGATTGATTGATTGATTGATTGATTGATTGATTGATTGATTGATTGATTGATTGATTGATTGATTGATTGATTGATTGATTGATTGATTGATTGATTGATTGATTGATTGATTGATTGATTGATTGATTGATTGATTGATTGATTGATTGATTGATTGATTGATTGATTGATTGATTGATTGATTGATTGATTGATTGATTGATTGATTGATTGATTGATTGATTGATTGATTGATTGATTGATTGATTGATTGATTGATTGATTGATTGATTGATTGATTGATTGATTGATTGATTGATTGATTGATTGATTGATTGATTGATTGATTGATTGATTGATTGATTGATTGATTGATTGATTGATTGATTGATTGATTGATTGATTGATTGATTGATTGATTGATTGATTGATTGATTGATTGATTGATTGATTGATTGATTGATTGATTGATTGATTGATTGATTGATTGATTGATTGATTGATTGATTGATTGATTGATTGATTGATTGATTGATTGATTGATTGATTGATTGATTGATTGATTGATTGATTGATTGATTGATTGATTGATTGATTGATTGATTGATTGATTGATTGATTGATTGATTGATTGATTGATTGATTGATTGATTGATTGATTGATTGATTGATTGATTGATTGATTGATTGATTGATTGATGGATTGATTGATTGATTGATTGATTGATTGATTGATTGATTTATTGATTGATTGATTGATTGATTGATTGAGAAATTGAAAGATTGAGAGATTGAGAGATTGAGAGATTGAGAGATTGATCCCTGAATTCATTCGACGACTAGGTATATTTTTTAATATATGAATATTTTTTGCAGTGGATACAATGTTAATAGACTATTTGACTTTCGAAATAGAAGCATAACCTTAATACCAATTTATCTAAGTCTATAGATGACATTAATTGTAATTTATTGTCACTCTCTTATACCACCCTCTATAAATCTTGGCGATTACCAAAAGAGCACTAATGAACGTTACTAATGACTAATGAATGCTAAGGTGCCTTTTAATTGCCATCGATAATAGACAGGATCATGCCAGGAAAAAACTGCCATCTTTTCCTGTCAAGGATTTCCCAGTGGATTCAGCTATGTAAAACCATACTCTTTAAAATAAGCTTCTGGGCCACCCTAAAATATTCCTCGAATCCAATATGGCGGCCAAAATCTAAAATGGCCGCCCAATTACCTAGAATTGTAACTTTCAAGATGGCCGTTGATTTTGGCTTTGACATCTTGATGACCTTGAAATATAAAATATCAATTATATTGCAATCAACGTCTTCAATTTACTCTAAATTGTAGTATGCAATTCCATTATGGACCTATAATTTAAGAATATAATAATTAATATTAGGCACTGGTAAAAAAGTAACACGATAAATCACACCGGTTTCAAGTTTCAAATACACTGCCAGGACTATTGTCAACTACATAACAGCGTTTGTGGACGGTTCTTTGTTCGTATTCGCTTGCAATTTTAAATTTTATGTTTAGCTAAAGTGCCATTTTGAACGATTACCTCCAGATGGATATTTACGTCATATTTGGTGCTTGTTTCTCAATTTGAACGATTGTTTCACGTTCGATTGATGTTAACTCACATTATTATCTTTATGGTTCGAAATGGTAAATTTCTATAACTAGTGGCCATTTTGCATTTTAGCAGGTATTGAACCAATGCTGGAGTAATGTTGGCCCACATCATGCAACGCTGGACCACTATTGAACCAACATTAGGTTAACGTCAGGTGTTGTATGGGAACGTTTAACCTGAGCGGAGAGTCAGAAATGGGAAGCTGGGAAACAGGAGACTGTCAGCGCCCCCACACGTGGGAACCAACCTTCTCAGACAGGCACCAGGGGCGCTGTGGTCGGCGTGACAGCGACACCGTGCGGCAGGTTTCACGCCGGTGAGGCTGCGCGACCGGTTTTTCTGACGGATGGCTTTTTAAAATATTTAAACTGTTTGGCAAGTAAAACGAGCCAGCGCTTCCGCTCCCCGGTAAAGGGGGACGGGCAGTGACGGGGAGTGATGTTAATGCTCGGCAAAAGACCGGCGCAGCCAGTGAATCAACCTCGTTAAAATGTTCACACAAAGAAACATCTATTTTACATGGACTACCCCACCCCCGGTTTCTTAACAACACCCAACAGGTGAATTTTGTTCCGCGGAAGATACATTTTTCATGGTGTTTAAAAAATAATAATTAATGTGGCTATCCTTAATTTGAGGCTGTTATGGAATATAATCTCAGAGAGGAGCATCCCGACAAACACGAGACGTTGAACCAATGTTGGTTTAATGTTGGCCCATCGTCTTCGACGCTGGCCCAACATTAAACCAACATTGGTTCAACGTCTCGTGTTTGTCGGGATTGTATTACAATGTCGTTGTATTGTTACACTTGGTCAATCAAATAATTATGTTTATACTAGATAGAACCGTGCCTTTACATTGTCCCCTAGCAGCTGAGCTGAAGGATGTAAGTGTCACCCATTTGAGTGACACTTGCGAGATAGATCTCTGAGATATATCTCAGAAAACTAGAGGCATTTACCTACTGTGTGTTTACTGTTGGGTCACCGTCTGCGCCGCTGGCCCATCATTAAACAAACCTTGATTCAACGTCATGTTGTCTTAATGTTGGCCCGCCGTCAGAGACGGTGGCCGAGCATTGAGATAACAGTGAATCAACGTCTCTTATCAGATGAGTTAATCGGCAGGCTCAATAATTTTGAATCAAAGCTAAGAAAAACAAATCAAATCAAATCATTCAGAGCATGCGGATGGTGTCATTGTTCTTCTTAACCTAGTGCCCCAAAGTGTTTAAATGACGGGAGATGTAGGCCCAGCCTGTCACTCTCCATGGAATAAGCATGATATAAGTCGTTTCAAAATTATATTTTTACCTTTTTAACCCCCCCCCCATCGAAAAAAAAGAAATACAATACAGCCCTGTTATAACATTTCGCAATAATGCCCGATAGTAAAAAATCAAACTGCAGTTCAATATGTATTTTTTGCACCCGAAGTTGTGAATCGAGAGAGCGAGACAGATCATCAATTGTAAAAATGAAATGAATCGGGCTTTAGGCCACCTTTGTGCACATATAGGCTAAACTGGGCCAGGAGAACCTCCTGAGGATGGTGAGATGATTGAGATGACACTGTCCTCCAGACACAGGATTCGAAATTCGAGCCCTGGCGGTCTGAGGCCGAGCACGCTACCTCTCGGTCACGGAGGCTCCCCACAATACTAACTTTCACACGTGGATGGGGAAGAAACAATTTTGTTTCTTTCAAACCGCCGAGACCGGGAACCGAACCCCGGACTCTGGCGTGAAAGGCAGCGGTGCTAACCACTACCCTAGGGCCCCCGCCCATCATCAATTGTATGAAATCATTATTTCTAAATTAAACATTTTAGAGGAGAGCATATATTTATTTACGAAAGAATTATATGCTACATGGTAGCAAAACCACCTATACTCTATGCTTTACATAATGATAATAATGATACGCCACCTTGGCAGTAAAGCATCGTATCTGCCACTTTGCAGTGTGACAGATACGATGCTTGGTCCCAAAATGAAGAATTATGCGCGAGAAAAATCACAACCTGAAATATTTATAAAACCTGGATTGTTTCAGTATGAAGGAGCCATGCATCATCCTCATTAAATTGTTCACACAAAGAGGCATTAATTTCACAGATTCCAGTCCCATCCCCGCGTAATGAGTGACACTGTTTGAAAAAAAACTCAACAAATGAGCATCTTTTTAATTGCTTGTTGTTGAGCACCCTTTGTGTTCCACACGCTTGATTACAGTGCGTTCTCTCAGTTTGACTGCTGCTGTATTGTCGTATAGGGTCAGATCGCTCTGGTGTTACTGGTGTATTCAATCTTTGTGTGGTGAGTGATTGCAGGAAACTAAAATGCAATACATGTTGGCTTAATGCTGGGCCAACGTCAAAGTAGATTCAACATCTTGTATTTGTTTCGGTTGCAGTCAGTTCAGAAACAGTCTAAAGTTTTCGTAAATATCAGTAATTAAGCCAAATCAGCGAGCATGATATTGATTTAAAGTTGTATTAAATGCTAATAACAAGCATTAAAGAAAGTGGTTCAATGATATATAAAATAATGGATATAAAATAACTAACGTCGCGAAAAGAAACAGAATCATGCATATAAGTTTCTCAGTACAATGTTTACTCATCGAATCATGACGACCCACCCCCTTTAAAATATCTTCGCTCAGACGTGTGTCATCAAGCATGTTCTGGTTCGATTTAGCCGTACGTTACATGGACACATAAAATCACTGAAGAGCCATTTAAGCCCAAAGTGCTGAATTTATTTTATATAAGCCATGGAGACCAAAGGGTTTATTTAATTTAAAATCATCATAAATATCCTAGTTAGCTCTTTCTGATTCATTTCAATCTATAGTCACTATAAATATTATCAGCTGTACAGCGCCGGGATAGACTACAAACGTCAGATCCTGACGTCTAATGTCTATCCCCGCGTTGTCAGGGTTAAGAAAAGACAGTAGAATGAATATAGGCAGTACGGGATATCATCATTATATTTCGATGGCATGCCTTGAAATTTAAACGGGACAAATTCTAACCAGAATATGCATTGAACATGCTGAACGCTTACGCAAACTGGCTGCTCAAAGTAAAATGACCAGCGTGATATTTACGGCAGACAACCGATACGGTACAGTAATGTTGATGAAAACGTTATGTCTCGTTCAGGAACAGCAACTGTGACAGTCGCCAAACACTAACGCCGTCTGGCGGGAGCATTTGAGACAAGTATTTATTATTGCTTTATTCATTGACAGATAACGTGAAAGAACCAGCCGCATGGTTTCTGTTACATCCGATTGGTTTATTATAACTATCAAAAATTAAAAAGGGCATAATATTTAGATAAAAATTGGTTAAATTTGAAACGGGTATTTACAACTATTTGTGATTAAATTTCTACTCACTTGAAGTTGTGTTTCGCTACCGATCTCGGCGGTTTGAAAGAAACAAAAATGTTTCTTCCCCATCCACGTGTGAAAGTCAGTATTGTGGGGAGCCTCCGTGACCGAGAGGTAGCGTACTCGGCCTCAGACCGCCAGGGCTCGAATTTCGAGTCCTGCGTCTGGAGGACAGTGTCATCTCAATCATCTCACCATCCTCAGGAGGTTCTCCTGGCCCAGTTTAGCCTATATGTGCACAAAGGTGGCCTAAAGCCCGATTCATTTCATTTATTTACCGAGACCCACAACTTCAAGTAGGTGGAAAATAAGTAACATATCGCTCTAAAAAACGGATATTTTATCGCTAATGACACCACAACACACATAATAATATACTTATAACAAGGATAGAAACAATACTAGACGTTATTGAAGCTCAAAGGGTTGACGGAATGTTGTAGTAATTCACCAGACATTGAGACCCTTTGTGCTCTATAAGCATGATAAGTCCATTTACTCTTACATGAAATTGGTTTTAAAATTGTCAAGTTTTCATCGAGAGTGAGTCGAGGTGAAATAATAAAATAAAACTTATATAATATTTAATGACGTATGCCTATTTTGCTGACAACAAGACTAACGCTAGTAATATTGTCATTATTTTGATCTTAATTGAGAGCAATGAGTAATTTTGAATTTGCAACCTTGTTCACTTAGACAAAGCGTTTCGTGAGACGAATCTGGTGTAACGGTTCTCAGTGCTGCCACACAGTGGCCATCGTGTAACATTGTACACATATGACCCTTTATACCGCTACTAGTAATCACGACGATAGTCGTTTTAATTTGTTTTATTTGCCGAGGAAATCACTAATATTGAGAGTGAAATGAGTTTTTAAACATCATGATTCCTAAATATTTGGTCTTAAATTAAACATATATATGTAAATTTCAACCATTTGAGATTGTGGGTCGCGGTAGCGAGACGCAACCTCAAGTGGGTGACAATTACAAAACAATAACTTGGCGGTTAAAGGGTTAAAACCGTTCATTACATAAAATTAAACGCTGAGTTTAACATGGCAAACAATTAACTAGTATAGACAATTGTATTTGGGTTTAACAGAGGTTTGACCTACAACATAAATTAATAATAAAACTTGCTTGTGAAAAAAATGAAGAAATCGCAATTGCGAAGGGAAGCAATGTGTTCGGAATTTCAAATATGCCTACTAAGCATGTTAAGGGGCTGGTGTGTCGAAATAAAAGAAATGACGTGGGTAAATGTAATTGTAATTATTATAGCCTAAACATGATTCTCGTGAAGCGAAATACTCCTCCCAGTCGTTTTAACTCTTTAACCGCCAAATAATTTAATTTGAATTTTCACTCACTTTAAATTGTGTCTCGCTGTCGCGATCCATAACTTAAAGTCAGTGAAAATTATTCAGATTTGCCGGAATGAAGGTTTACTGTTTTCAAATCTTGCAGATTTATGTCACGTTTTATCTTAGCATGTTTATATGTGGTGTTTGAAGTGTTAATAAAAAAAAGGAAAAATGAATATAATCGTGACCAGCGCTAAAAGTGTATGTGTTTGCAATAGGCCTATATCATGTCAAGGCGTTGGTAAACGACTATAATGATATTTTTAAAGCCACACACTTCCCTGTGGCTGTATTATCAGTCTATGTGTTGTTTTAGGTCATCATCAATTCGCAGTCACTGGGATCTGAAATGCACACAAAAATGAAGTATATGAAACGCCCATTGGTATATGGAGTAAGTTTTATATTATGGTAATAACGTCACCATTATTAGGTTAGAATTAGGTCATATTATAATGAGGTCAGACTGTTAATCTGCCCTGTGACTTGGTTATATTGACCATCCACCTGGTTGTACACCGTCGTCCTTTAATATGCATCGTCTGTGAATGAGTTCATTGCCCATGACACAGTGACACTGCGAGGTGACCACCGACACCCGACACTAATAATTATCATTTTAAATATTGACAAGCGACACTAAAAATGCATTAAAGACAGCTGCTCGCCATCTATACACAGAATTAATAAAAGAGGAAGCAAATGAAACAACACATACGGTAATTTATCGATGCATTCTGTATGGTTATAATATATATAATATATATATATCAAGTTATTGGACAATAATTATTGTGATTTTGGTGATCTTGAGTTAAATACATTATACAATTTGCCGACATTTTTCGTCATTTGAAGCTGGAAATTGTGTTAGCAATTCCAGTTCCAAATTAATGAACTGCAGTATCTACCACAAAATCACAAATACATCACAGTAAAAATGGAACCTTTAAATCCTCACGATGCATTAAAGCATCATCTTGCATCTCTGAAAAATAACTTCATTTCTTAAAACCTATATGGATTTTAGAGTGAAAATTCTCATAGAACTATTTTAATAATAACAGTAGGCCCCTACCCTTTTTCATTTGCCACCCAGGCACCCACTTCAAGTCATCTTCATCCAATACAAGTCGAGAATTGAGACAGCAATGGCGCCTTTTAATGGGTGAAGATTACAATGGTAAATTCATGCTCGAATGGGTTAAAACAGGTTTTGACTGATTGACCCCTCGGACGGAGAGGGGTTAACACTTTCTGAGCCTGCATCTTATGATCCATGCATTTCATTTACTGCATACACCCCTGTGTAGCACGGGCCACGATCAGCAGATCACCTCCCCCCACGTCCACCCAGCACCCGGGTAGGCTGCTCAGGACCCCGGGTCGGCTGCCGCGTACGACGGGTAGGCTGCCGAAGTCCCCGGGGTCGCCTGATGAGGAGCCGGACCCCCGGGTTCGGCGCCGGCTGGCAGACTACACGTGCTTCACGTTTGATGTGAGGTGCCTGAGAGTGATACTTAACAAATCAGTGATTATAATTGGATAACCTTTAATACTGATCTGCAAAGCTAAAATGCAGTATTTGCTTATAGTTAGTAAAGTAAACAGATACAGCCATTTGACATACAACAGAGTGGTATCATGGTGTTAACACTATGATGTCTCTGAAAGCACAGCGCAATGATCATGTGCTGGATTAACGTTGGTCCATCGTGTTCGATGCTGGCCCAACATTAAACCATCACAGTAACAATGTGCCGCATGTTGCCTTGATGTAAGCGTACTTATAACGTACACCCTGCAGTGTGTGATATTAGCGCATAAATCGACGTTTCGTGTTTTCCAATGTGAGCCTCTGCTTATCCTATAGATTAGGCCTATTATTATAGAGATCACAGGTTCTCCCCTAGAGTACTGATATAAGCTATTCAATTTTAATTTCAAGGGACTGACAAAATTATGTTACTTGTAAAATCTAAGTCGACATCAGTGTTCTGACCCATCTTCCCACGCAAGCCTCGCTGCAACCTCGAGAGTAGCGAGCTTGCGTAGGAAGATGATCTGACCCGAGAAGCTGGATTCGTTGACTGCATTCTGGTTTATATTTGATCCAGTATTATAACAGCATTGGGCCAACGACTGGTGGTCGCTGCAAGCATTGAGTGAGTGAGTGACTATGACTATGAAATACTATAAATCTATAAAATAGCCAAAAGTATGCATACGCCATTTTATTTGTCATTTTAAGGTGTCTATATTTTATTTTTCAGCTCGTTCATTTGTATATAAATGTGTCAAATAATATGAATTTGGCAGTGCCTAGAAAGTGACGGAAATTATTAAGAACTAAGCGAAGGTGACATGTATATAGGCTATACTACCTACTAGAGCCAGAGTCCAACCAGCTGCAGTTGATATTTATTGAAAGGCCCGGACTACCTACATTCAGCTTATCTAAAAATACTGCTTGGGTCGGTACTTACATTTTCTACAGAATGATACACCGATCTGAGCAAAAAGCAACTGGATAAATGGTAGGGTATTGATCAATAATCGATATATTGTCGGAAGACCCGAGAAGCCCACTTGCGGGCTAGCTCCACCAAACAAACAAACAAACAAACAAACAAACAAACAAACAAACAAACAAAAAACAAACAAACAAACAAACAAACAAACAAACAAACAAACAAACAAACAAACAAACAAACAAACAAACAGAATTGGCTAGATGTCTACAACAGTTTTTTTCCAAATAAAACATGTTTGGAATATAAATGAATGCAAAGAAATGCGGAAATATCCTCTGCCAATGCCCGAAGTTTTAACAGGTGTAACAGCTAAAGAAAATGTTAATGTGGTGAAACAAACTGTGTCCTCTTCACTCGCTTGGTGGTACCATAACGACAATATGAGCGATAATCACTCATGATAGCAGTGATTTTCATCAAAAAATATACCTATACACTGTGCAGAGAAATTCATGGACATATTACAGGGATTGAAACGCTTGAGAACCTCGCCATGAAAGTTGACACCTCTGAGCGGA
This sequence comes from Flabesymbios commensalis, assembly GCA_964017125.1. Taxonomy (NCBI): domain Eukaryota; kingdom Metazoa; phylum Annelida; class Polychaeta; order Terebellida; family Flabelligeridae; genus Flabesymbios; species Flabesymbios commensalis. The sequence goes on from OZ024903.1 coordinate 87,452,359, forward strand.
TGGTTACGCATCAGGGCGTTGGGGGGATCACTGATCCAGAACGATAAAAAACACCTTTGCCTGTTACATGTACATAAACATGATGAAGCTTAGCGCCGTTACATCACAAACTGGGAGAGGGGATAACATTCTCGGTCTTACAAGGAAGGTCTGCCTGTAGAACAAGTGGGATGCTCTAATATTTTCATGCACTCTGCACAGTGAGCAGTTAAAGCGACACAATCAGGTTAAGATCATTAAAAAATCGGTAGTTTCATTATAGCTTCTTAATATGACCATATGATGTGGACATGTCCATAGACTAGAACTGCAAAAGTTTTTTTTAATTTTTGTACTGCTTATTTTCCAGTTAAGCAAGATATATAGAGACGAAATTGCCGTATTTCTTATTTTTGACATGCATGTCCAAAATAAGAAATCGGCAAATTATTAATTGGAATCCACAACTTCAAGTGAGTGAAAATTATTCAGATTTTACAAAATGGAGGTAAATTATTTTGAAATCTTGCCAATTGATGTCACGTTTTATCGTTAACATGTTTAAAATCTTATGTTCAATGTGCTAATGAGAAATGAATATATTCGGGGCCGGAGGTTAAAAGATTAGAGGTCAAAAACATGGATCAGTACGTCAGATCTGCTGACGCTCCCCTCGTCATGCTTCACCACACTGACATTATTTTTCATCAGGCTGACCTTGGCTGTGCTACCTGCATGACCTTGTGACTTTGCACTCTGACCCCTTGACATTCCACGTGACTACAGTGACCTCGCACTTCACCCCGGCCATGTTGTGAAATTGAAACACGTAATCAGACATAGCTTGGTTTAACGTAGCTGCATATGGTGTAATGATTAACTAATAATTGTATATTATCCCTAGAAGCTGAAAGAGTAAAATGTAGCATTTTAACTTTAACCCTCAAAGCGCTACATCTTAAAATTAATTTTTTTACCCGCTTAATGTTGTGTCTCGCTACCGCGACCCACAACTTCAAGCTGATAAAAATTACATATATTTTTACAAATTGATTGAAAAATGTGTCAATTTTGAGAAGCTAATGTCCATTTCTTGTTCAAATTTCCCTTCTTCAGCTCAAGATGAATGAAAATTACCTGATCTCATAATATCACATCCAAAACGTATGTCTTACCTCGAAGTTTATTTCTCACTCATATGTGTAGTGACTGATAAAAACATCTGAGATAATTTTGGTCTTTTATAAAAGTTATGCAAAATTGGCGATCCGAGATATTACAATCAAAGACACGTAATACAAACTGACAAATTTATGTAAGATTGGGCGATAATACAACCAAAGACATGTAGTACAAACTGACAGGTAAGATTCGGCAATCCAAGATATTGCAATAAAAAAGATGTAATACAAGCTGATAAAATTATGTAAGATCGTAGTACAAACTGACAATGTTAGGCAAGATTGGGCGATCCAGGATATTACAATCAAAGACATGTAAAACAAACTGACATGTAAGATTGGGCGATCCAAGATATTACAATACAAAATATGTGATACAAACTGACAAGTTATGTAAGATTGGGCCATCCAATATATTACAATAAAAAACATGCGATACAAACTGACAAAGTTATGTGAAGTCTTTAATTTCTACTTAATCATATGTGACGTGCCATATCAAAACCAGTTCTATGTCGCAAAATATAGAAAATGATTTAGTAGGTGGCGTTTAAAGAGCCAGCGCTGAGGTTTTAAATGCACCAAAAATTATAAATATATCTCAATTATTTAGGAAATCATCTATAAAACGATATTTGGAAACTTAAGCCCTAGATATCGCAAAATGTTGAGAAAATGACCTACAAAGGGGCTGCACTAAAGTTTAGTGCAGCCCCTAGGTCATTAAAAATAATTAGCTCATAAAACAATAACACGCATGTGCTGTACACGCCAGAATAACAATGGGGGACAGGTGGGTGTTCAAAAGTGTCCTTGATTTGGTTCGCCCTTCTCTGCCCTGTCAAGGTGAAGGGTAGCAGGCCATGGCTTGATGAGGTCAGGGGAGTCATCGTGTCTCGCAGGGGTCAGCTACCCGGGTCAGAGACCTCGGGATCTGACCCATGCGCGCTCTGGATTGCGACCCTGACCCGGCGGCGGGCTATCCTCTCCTCGGCCTGCTTTGTGTAATGCAGTCAGTCAGCCGTGACCGTGGTATGAATCTACCGGGATCAAGAAGAGAGAAAGGGGGGGGGGGTGTAACGCCGTTTTCTGCTGAATTGTCCTGCTAGTATTTTTCGTCATTTGAAGCTAGAATACTTAGCGCAATTGCAGCTTCAAATATTTATTTACAAAAACAGACATTGCCAAACTGATTTTATTATTATTAACCCTTTAAGCCCTCATGATGCATTAAAGCATCATTCTAAATCCCTGAAAACAGACTAGATTTTCCTACAACCAAGGGTTTCAGAAAGAAAATTTCCATGGAACCGGTTCACCAATACATGACAATTTTCTTCACTTTTGCAGCCACATCAAGTCATCTTCATCCACTACAAGTCGAGAATAGCGACAGCAATTCGCGGCTTGTAGTGGATGAAGATGACAATGGTAAAGTCAGGCTTGAAAGGGTTAAAGGTGAAACGTAAAGGATTTGATATCCTTCAAATTGAGTATAATTCATAAGATAATAAAAGTATCTATCGGAATAACCTTGTCAGTTATAATTAACTCGTTATAATTCAGGGTAAGACATCCTTTTTGTTGACTGTTGCATACGGGTGGCTTCACAGGCTGTTTCCGTCAGGCCTATAAATCATGTCAGATAAATTAGTATTCAACCAGTGATTATCAGTTTGGCACAGCTATTCAAACCAGTCAGCTCTCACACGAACAATGTGACAGATCATGAGGTGTTCATGCTTACGTCAGAAAATCGTGTGAACACGATGACCAGTGAAGTTTGCACGGAATGTACGTCGTCATTGGGAATAGGCGTTTTTGAGTAGTCGGCACCTTTACGGGAATTCGACAGGATAATCAAACAAACTATATAACCAAAATAATGCTATTTTTGTTGCAATTTTAATAGCCATGGTTCGCATCTATAAAAAATAAAGTATTCACTTTTTAAACCCATTTGCGTTAACCTTAAACTCAGATATATTCGAGATTCGTGACTGTGTTTTTGGGCAAGTCCCGGATATGTACGGGGTTGATTACATAAATTAACCTGGGCCCGTATTATTGTTCTTGATATATATCGGATTGGTCTCGACCAATCCGAAGGCTACGATATCTACGATATATCGTAGCTTGTACGAGAATACGGGCCCTGGTCTCAGCAAAAGTGCTGCAATAATTTAAAACTGGCCCTTAATGGGTTTTAAATGAGAATCTACTACACATAATTTATCATCGGACACTAATAATGTTAACTGCTCCACGTTTTCGAACAAAAGTGGGTGTGATGTTTTTTCCAATTGCAACTCCTTCAATTGGAATCCGCCTGTTGATCAGATACTTGCTAGCATAGTCAATTCATTTGAGATAATGTTGAAAAGTTTTCTTTCTGACTTAGTCTTCCCACCTTCTAGTTCCTTGGCGACCCGGTGCCCAGTTGACGACTTAATGTTTTGTATCTGGATATTGATTCTGATTTCTGAGTATTTCATCAATCCCTGAGGATTTAGGCGCTATAGAAGTGATTGAATTGATTTGACTGAATCGCTTCTTTTTCACAAGTTCAAATTCATTTCGTGCGAAGAATGTCAGGCTTTGTATCTGCCACTTTGTAAATGTCGGATATATGCTTTTATTAAACGGGGGATGATCTTCTTTTACTCCAATATCATACCTTAATAAGCCTAGGGCCTACTATGCAGGCAAACATTATAAATTCCTGACGTAGGAAAATATCTCTAATTGATTATCAGTCAGTCAGATATAAATAGTTAATAGTTTTTGCATATCGTGTTATCTCTGTGGCGCCGCGCTCCCTTTATTGTCACACCCATCGACATAATATTGTCTATGGTCACACCCGGAGCAAATCTCACTCAAATCTCGCCCGGTGCTGACACACCCTCTGGCGATTGACCTTGTTACTTGTCCGCCATGAATATTACATTTTCTCTATCGTCAGCAGTTAAAGCCAAAGGCCGAAAGGACATTCACATTCACAAAATATCGCACATTGGCCAGCCTTTGTCCATGCCAAATGTTCACAGATATTGACAGATCGAATTCGGTGGAATATGAGAAAATATTGTTTCTAAAGCCGCTGAAACAACGTTTAGGAAGGAATAACCCATTTTCGTTTTCTCCTTTATATGTCAAGCCACGCAGTTGATTATTTACATGTTTCTCAGAGAAAACATACTTTTCCAGGGAAAACAAATTATTTTAGCACTAGACATTGTGGATGATATTATACGTATAAGGTCTCACCACCCTAAATGAGCCGAAATCCAAGGGGGGTGGCTACTGACTAGAGAATCCCTACCAAAATTACTGCTTTAAATGGTTGTTTCCGCTTCTGGTGAATTAAGAAAAATACAGGAATGTTGTAATTATGTGGATAAACTGTAAGCACATACTGTTTTCGCTATCTGTGATATGAGGTATAACTGTTATGTGAGATTTTCGGATGGACACATGGGGTGAGAAGGATTTGTGTCTTTTCTGGGAATGGGCGCAAGAATATTTCGGGAGATCTGGGCAAAACGGACCTCTTTACCAACACGGGAGCGTAACTCAAAATGCAGGAAGTTAGCATACCATTTTCGAAGCAGTTTTTAAAAAAGGACAGCTTAGGCTTTATTATGGTGTGTCACATAGGGGGGCAGCTAGGGACGAAAGTGGTGATTTCGGCCCTTGGAATATTGGCATTATACATGCGTTTCAATGGGACTGGCATTTGGGGTGGTGAGACCATAAAATGTGTACAGAGTGTAGCGACACAAGCACACAACAACACTGTATTGACTATAGTCGGATTCACATTAAATTCATCAACCAGTGTGAATGAATTTCGCAGATTCCTCGGTCAATTCTCAATCAATATTTATGAAATAAATTTGATCGTCAAATTGACCTGTCGACCTTTAAAATAACCTAGAATCATCAAAAGAATACAAAAAACGTATTATACAGTCAAGATCACATACAAATGGCGTATTACACTTCTTGTTATTTGTATTTGCTAAAAATCATTTTTTCGTAATTTTGACCTTCAAGTGGACCTTGAAAATGATCTTGAATCATCAAAATGATATCAGAAATCAATTCTTCAATGCAAATCACACAAAAACGAGGTATTACACTAGTAACTAGCGTCATTTACTGGAAATTCGTATTTTCACTCATTGAAAAAGCCAAGAGGTGGTATTGTTCACACACAGCGGAATGTGGAACGGAAAGATATTGGATTTCAATTTATTTAAAGAAATTATTTATAACAATTTCCACAATGCAGTGTCTTCTCATTGTGCTACCGGACAATTAGACTATACAGCTACAAGAACTGAAGTTGTATCTGTGACTTTTTAATAATTTTCCTTTACACTTATATTTCAGTAAGATTTTCCTGAGTGGTCTTGCATGTTCAGGAAGATGTGTGAGATGATAATGGCCTCAGACTGTAGCACACCATGCACCTGGTTTTAATCATGGTCGTCACAAACTCTAACCTTCTTTAGTACATTATAGTACATTATATATTCAAGGGACTGTCCCAAGTGCCCCAAACCTAAAAAGTTTCAAAGTTTAAATTTGTGTTATTTAGGCTTATATCATCGTAAATCTATATTATCTTTCTCCAACCTCCATTTGAAAGAGTTATGACCCGATTAGTGTGTATTTGGAATATTCATACAATTTCAGTCAACCATGACAAAAATAAATTTGAATTGACCATTCAACTGTCCACTGAGGGTCTAGGTGAGGTGTCCGATATTGATTTTTTCTTTTAAGGGTCAACACTAAAGAAAATCCCTTTCTTTTTGTCACTACACCAGCCGCAAACATCCCATGAATATTGCCGGCTTATTTTTCAATGTTCACGATGGACAGGAAAACGGTCATTTCCCGATGGCGTTGTAATTAAACTTGCAACGTCCTTGGCGATGTGATAAGTACATCTGAGACCTTACATAATTCTCCTAATACGAGCTTGAAGCTTTTTGTCATAGATTACGGCTAATAGCCAATAGCCAGCCGCCATTATTGAAAATAAGTTATTGCGCCCACAAGGTCAAATTATTGACGGAAAATTAAAAAAATCGGCCATTTTGATTTTTTTTCCAGCCGTATCGAACTTGTAAGAGAACTGGTCACTAGTAACATGCATAACACATCAAATTATTGACGTAAAATGCAAAAAATCGCAATGAATCGGCCATTTTTTTTTATCCATTATCGAGCTTGTCCGACAACTCCTTATTAGTAACATGAATGATAAGTTTGAACAGAATACATGAACAACTTTCCAAGTTGTCACGCCCACAAGGTCCGTTTATTGACGTAAAAAGTGAAAAAATCGCAATAAATCGGCCATTTTGACATTTTTCAGCAATTATTGAATTCGTCTTGGAATTCCTTATTAGTAATATGCATAACAAATTTGAACAGGATACTTGAAAATACAAGAGCGCACAATAGCCAGTGCGAAAAATCCAAATAAATCGGCCATTTTAAATTTTTGTTCAGCAATTATTAAATTTTTCCGAGAACTGGTCATTTGTAACATGCATACCAAATTTGGGAAGGATACTCGGAAAACTTTTTTCGCCAAACTTCAATCGCAATAGCCCATCTTATCTATTTAAAACTAAAAGGCGGGCTAAAAAATTATTTTTAGAAGGAAATAATTAAATAGTTGTCTCACTTCTCTTTCCTGTCGAAAATGACATGTTCGTTAGACAAAGGGTCAATCTAAAAGACGAAAATGTAATGACCGACATTTGTCCTAATCTGGTAATATTATGGCAAAGCTAATTAAGTTGCCAACGGGTGTTTATAAAAGTTGTAATCCATCGGAATGTTGCCGCTCACACATTATTTATTAAGATTCGCCAAATACACAGTATACATTACTTTGTTCAGTGATAATAAAACATAGTCATAATAATACTGTTGGCTGGGACATGGCATCAGATATGTAATATCTATGCTAGGCCTGTCCCATAATCAGATAACAATGTTATTAAAGTATGCGTGCAGCAATTATGAAAAACGCATTCCAGCAAAACACGAGACGCCCATCAAACACCGAATCAATGCTGGCCCACCGTCTACGACGCTGGCCCAACACCGACTCAACACCAGGTGAACTTCCCGTGCCTGCTGGGATGTGTCAAAAAGAAAAAGAGAGAAAAGTGTTTCATGCCTGGCGACATCGCGGACAGCGACAAACGGTAACCCACGTGCAAGAGTTGTCAATATCATAGGTCGTAGTCAACTTTACAATGTAAAAATTATATAATAGTTTCTTAAAACGTTTGACAAATATATTGCGGCAATTAATTTGTTTTATTGTGTTCGGCAGGATATTCCACATTTTTACTACCCGATTAGAGAAAAATAACCCAGCCAATTCAGAATTAAAGCGTACAGATCTTAAAGGCAAGACCTGTTGACCTAGCCTAGTTCAAAAACTATAGTCAAAAACTGATCTAGTCAATTTATTATTTTTAAGGCTACTAGCCTTGATAGAAAAATTTATAAGGTAATGATCCGATGGAAATAGGTCCTGTTCAACATCTATATCCGTAATTAAATGGGGTGATGTAGATAATATTAAATCTAATCTGTTACCATTTTGATGGGTTGAGCACATAACTATATGTTTTAAACAGAATTCTTGGAATATATCATAATAGTACCAGTAGTTATTATTATCCGTAAGCGGAACATTCAAGTTCAAGTCAAAGTCTGGTAAATTAAAATCACCCATAACAAGAATGTTGGAGAAACCTTCTTCTCGTATACGACGGAGACAGGTTTCTAAATTTTGCGGACATTCCACAGAGTTATCAGACGGTGGTCGGTAATAAGTCAGAAGAGCTATCCTCGGGAGTTTAGGAATAATGATTTCAACAATAATGATCTCATTATGTCGATCATTCTGTACCATTAGATCAGGTCTCAGTTTTGAATAAATACTCGTGTGGATAGCTGTTAAAACGCCACCGTACCCTCCGCGATCCTTTCTATAAATATTAAAATCAGCTTCAGGTAATATTTCACAGTTTTTGATATCTTCTGTTAACCACGACTCGGTTACTGAAATAATTTTTGCTTGTTTTAATTCGACGAGTGATTGAAAATCCTTTAATTTATTATGATTTTTTGAAACCGACTTTAAACTTCTAGTATTAAGTAGAAACGCATTTATATAATTAGATGGGCCTGGACTACGCTCTATATCTCCGCTGAGTAACAATAGTGTAAATAACCAATACAAAATTCCCACCCTACACAGAAAACTGATGATAAGGTAACCATTGAGAATTATACCAGGCTTACCACGACCCCGATATGTACCAATACGCGCTCTATATGTTTCAATATCAACAGTCATGTTTATAGTTTAGAGTTGGGGCAGAATTAAAACATATAGAGCGCGATATCACCCGACCACGTGGAATCACAAAACCTATCGCATTTCGGAGTCGCAGGCATGAGACACAACATAATAGATGATAATACAAGATTAATAAACTGTTCTTTACAGTGTGTGTTATATATGAACACACTGCACACATTACGAGGTCGAGTGCAAACACTCAACAAGATATAAACAGACCTAAAATAAAAATATGCTATTTGCCTGGGACAGTTTAACAGTTGGCTATTGGCTAATTTTATTGTTATTTCTAAACTTTAGTCTAATGATATTTGGACAATAAAAATTTAACCTTTTCAAGTCTGAATCATTGTCATCTTCGTCAACTACAAGCCGCAAAATGCTGTCGCAATTCTCGACTTGTAGTGGATGAAGATGAGTTGAAGTTGGTGGAAAATAAAGAAAATTGTCATGTATTGGTAAAACAGTTTCATGGAAATATTTCTTCCAAAAGAGTCATTTGTAGGAAAATCAAATCTGATTTCAGGAATGTAAAGTGATGCTTTAATGCATAGTGGGGGCTTAACCCTTTAACCGCCAAATTATTCAAATACAATTTTCACTCACTTAAAGTTGTGTCTCGCTGACGCGATCCACAACTTCTAGTGAGTGGAAATTATTCAGATTTGACAAAATGGTGGTCAACTCGTTTCAAATCGTGCTTATTGATATCACACTATGGCTTTAACATACTTAAAAGGCGGTACTGAATGTGGTAATAAATGAGTGAAAACCTCAATATATTCGGCTCCGGGTAAATTTCATGACCGATTATTCACCTGCAAGGTTTGAAATTGTGATAACCATGACAAAACTATGTGCTGGGATAGTCCTTTTAAAGTAAGGCTAGTTGTCATCGTTTGTGATATGTGGCTTATCGTATCGTATCGTATCGTTTCGTATCGTATGTCCAGACTGCATGGATCAGCGGCTGTGACCGGCCACTCACCAGCCACATGAATGACAAGGACCTCCTACACTGTCAGCCATTCAAATAGAAAATAAAACAGTAATGATGTTTTGGTTTGGCTCGTCCAGGGCGCGTTGGTAGAATAGAGAGGCGGTCACGCGTCACCCGCTATTACGAATCGATGTATGGACGCTGTATTAAATATTAACCGGATTTACAATGCGGTTAGAGCTGTCCCGAGGTATGGCCAGGTTTTGACAGGAGCTGTCGCCTCCGCGCACAATGGCTGACTGATGAGGCGAGCGAAATTTGTCAAATCCAGCAAGAACATATCGTTAATAATTAGGGCTACATGTTCTGCCACAAATTATTGGAGCTTCTTGAAAGATGGTAGGCCCTAAATATATTTATACAACTTTTGGATAACCCCGAAAAAGGCTAATTGATGTTTGCGCGACAATATGGGAACTTTGTTTCATATTTATGCTATACCTATCATACCATAATATGCTCTTTGTGTTCTGTTATTCTCAGAATTTCGTGTCAAAATTATTATTACAACATAATTATTTTAGGGTCTACGCTAAGACAGGGAGAGGTTTTACAGACATAAAACATGAATTCACTTCGGTTCAAGGACTCTGGAAGCGAACTAAAATACAATGGTATTAGTGAATAAAGAGATCACATGCAATAATATCACATTATTTTATTTATGATACACCAATGTCGACAGTCAAGCTGACTGGCGAGAAGACCAGCTTCTGTACAAGATAGAAAATGTAACAAAGATAATATAAATCTGCAAAATAGAAGCAATTATTGCAGACCTAGCACTATTTCAGGGTTTCAGGAATGTATAGCTTCACATAGATTCTGACATAAACTAATAACGTCAGAAAAGATTGCACTTTGCGAAATATGTTTGAATTTTAAGTTATATACCGACCGAAGCTGAAATTAAGCCCTTATACGGCTAAATTAAATTATTTAAATTTTTACCCACTTAATGTTGTGTCTCGCTACCGCGACCCACAACAATAAGTGGGTGAAAATTACCTCATATTTGTTGATGTTTAAAGCAGCTCCTTGAGATAACATCAATTTTTGTTTTATTCCCGTACTGATGTAGTGTATCCCACGAATCATGTTTTTAATTTTTTTCAGAATTTTCATATTTTTACAAATATTTTTAATCAACATTTCTATGAAACCAGAAGTAACCCAAACAAACTATTTGTATACCTGAAGGACAATTGAATGTTTTCACAGCATTGGGCCACATGCTGATGGCATCGGCCAAGCGTTGGGTAGACAATCAGTGCTGCAGGTGTGTCCTCCCGTGTCCTGACTATGAGACACCAATTAGCGGCGACTGCTCTGATCTTACCGTCTGATACGTGGGAATATGTGATGGAAAGTGTTGAATATTGCTGACTTGTTTTGTTTACATGGCAATATACGACCTAGAAATACAACTATTTCACTCTTTTTCGGTACTTTAAAATTTGATTTTGACTTTTAGGCCAGTAGGCTATATAGCTTCATATAAATTAAATTTTCAAAATTGACAACATTGAAAATGTCTCATCCCAAGGGGTCCCTTTAAACACAGTTTTCGTTCCCAATGATATAAACGGCTAATAAAACTGATTAAAAAAAGAATATAATCGTGCTCAGCGGTTAAAGGGTCATTTAATGTCTAATAATAAAGTCTTATACCCCCCCCCCCCCTCACACCAATAAGTATAATTCACAAGCACCAGTACTATCAAAGATGAACAGCCGTAATAGCTTTCATGAATAGAGTACACTCACAGATGTTTGACTTTGCACTACAGAAAAGTCATTAACTTATTAAAGTTCGTTGTCCAAGACAACAGGGCAACTTTAATGAGCTGGCACTTAACAGCAAGTACGTTTTGAATAATAAATCGTTTCCATGCCTAATTCTGAACCCATCCATCGAAAGGTGGGGCGACATTTTTGAAAGAATTCGATCATTATCATCATGAGGAGACAGGTATTAGGTGAAGTCAAATTACCCTGAATTTTGATTTTGCTAAAATACCGATGGATGGTTCATGGACCACGCGGTATATTAATAACGGCTATAATATCACATTCAAATGCTATAATATACGACACAAAACATAAGGCGTTAAACTAAGTCATTGTCATTTCAGCCACTTAAAATACATTGAGTTGCGTTATCGCAACAACTTTCAAGTGAATGGAAAGTACTTATATTTTTCAATTTTAGAACTAAATAGTAAAAAGTTATTCTTGATGAGTGAGCACATATTTCACCTGAATTAACTGTTATTGAATGAATGCAGCACAAGGTTTATAATAGTTATCTTGAATTGCGAAACAAGATAATTTACTCTATCGCCATCAAGGTGGGATTTAATTAAAATGGGGGGTTATAATGTCCAGATTTTGCAAGACCAGCTGCATGTCAAATTATCCAATAACGCTCAAAGCGTCGCACGTGACACTCAAATGAGTGGCACATACACTTCACTGTTACGGGACGAAATGACAGTCACGACTATAAGCGTTTTAACCCTTAAAGCGCTGATCACGACGATGTCATTTTTACTCTGTTTTATTTGCCGATCAAATCACTGTTATTGGGAATGAAATGAGCGTTTAAACATCAAGATTTTGCAAATGTTTGGTATCAAATTAAACAAATATGGGCAATTTTCACCCACTTGAAGTTGTGGATCGCGGTAGCGAGACACAACTTCAAGTTGGTGAAAATTTAAATTATTTTAATCTCGCGGTTTAAGGGTTAAAGCCATTTCATTTCAAAAGGCGGATTTTGAAGTTGATACAAATTAAAACCATTACATCCGATAGTGGTGTTTTAATGGTTGTCCAATCGGACACATGATATGACTACTCACACAAGTACAATAAACATATGTTTTACTGTGCTAATGTCTTTGTCTTTAAATGATTTTTATATACAAATAAATTGTGATCCGTAGGATTATATACATTTGATACAGTCAACCAAAACAACATTCAATAATATATAAACTATATTAACAAGACATCACATTGATGCAACTTCCGCTAATGTAAATCTGAATGAATTGCATTTTTTTGTCAAAAAAGTAATATAATACTGAAAGAACAAATGGAACACAACGGCAATTCTGGAGTTAAGCATAGGCATATTACAACTTGAAAAACACTTAGTAGTGTTCTACCGTAGTATGAACAAAACCTGAACTTCTGATAAAATATGTTCATTGTCTAAAGAGTGAAAAACTTTTTTTTTAATGAAGCAACAACAACCACTAGTATTATTTTTTTTCAACTAAATGTAGCAAACAAGTAAAAAGGTGACAAAACTAATGAATTAATCAAAGCCAAATGACTGGTCTGCAATATTAATTGCCGATAATAAAACGTATTAAACAGGTAAATGCTGTCTTTAGAGAATCAATAAAATCTTTCTCTGCCCATTCTGACTGGCCCCTGCTACAAAGATAATAGCATTAACTACTTACTTGAAAAGTAAGCAGTTACAGCTATTTGCTAATATAAGTAATATACTAGATATAATAGATCGCATTGAGAGAAGGTTTAGGTAGGCGGGTCATCTCTATTGCTGAGTACAGTCATTAACATGAACTAGTATCGTTCTGATCTCTTTTTAAAGGGTTAAAGCTTAAGGGAGTGGATGCCTTCGCGACGCTAATTTTATTGATCAATGGATCGAGACGACTGTCATAGCATGCGTAGGGGGGGGGGGGGGGGGGGAGAATGATGAGAGTATTACATCCGCATTTTTTGCACTAATATTTAATTCGGAATGGCTATCCTTATTTAATTAACATGTTCATGTACCCGCATGTTCACAAGCTAGCTCCAAAAACAATTAATATTTTTCTTATATCACCCCATCTAAAATATAACCCCATATCTATACGGCTCTGTACTCGACCATCCACTCATGTGATTATTGCTTAGATATACCGAGTTCATATCTTATTAATGGCAATGGAAAATTCCCGTATATCAACCTTCAAAGCGTCGCTACATTAACATTCAAGTTTGTACCCACTTGGAGTTGTGTCTCGCTATCGCGACCTACAACTTCAAGTGGGTAAATATTACTAATATTTGTACAATTCGAATAAAAAAATATGCTCATGCTGCAAATTAAAAGCACATTTCTCTATATTTTCATTTCTAAAGAAAAAACACGATCAGCACTTCAAGGGTTAGCCCTTTTAAAACCCTTTAATCCCTCACGATGCATCAAAGCATCATTTTACATCCCTGAAAACAGACTTAATTTTCCTACAACCAATGGTTTTAGAACGAAAATTTCCATGAAACTGTTTTACCAATATATGGCAATTTTCTTTAATGTTTAAACCACATCAAATCATCTTCATCCACTACAAGTCGCGAATTGCGACAGCAATTCGCGGCTTGTAGTGAATGAAGATGACAATGGTAAATTCAGGCTTGAAAGGGTTAACGCGCAGCTATTTCTGTATATTTCCGTGCACCTTGAGGTGTGACTGAAGGTGGATGAAAATCACTCCGCTTCAAGATATATAATTATACACCTATTATCACTTTTGTCCATCTTTGGGTGAAATATATCATGGTATATCTCTTTCTTTCAAATATTCTAAGTGGTACATCAAAGGACAATGGTGCTGAAAGGAATAATATATATTTTAAAATGTTCACAATTCTTTTTTACTTTACATTATCAAAGCCTGCCATTACACAATGCGCACCACACAACAATTAATCAACCATAGATCTCTGTATAGGACAGCGTATATCGTATCGAGGAAAGGCCTATACTTCATATTATAGTTTAGAAGATTGAACAGTGGGCCTCAAAAGTCGTTCTTAAAAATAAAACATTTCATCTAAGATCTTTAATTCCATAAACTGTCATCTTGATTTCGTTTGATATGATTAAAGTCATGAGATATTGAAAAAATGTTGGCTTAATGCTGGCCCACCATCTAGAACGCTGGGCCTGCATCGAACCAACATTGGTTGAATATCTCGTCTTCCCTTGGGTAGTATTGCACTGCGGTAAAATCACACATTAAATAGTCGGCACCAAGGTGTAGTTGTACCTGCGCACAAAGCAAATTATGTGATGTTATTTCAAGGCAGTATTTTGCGTGGCTTCAAATGCCCATCTTAAAACACAAAAAGATGATCAGTTTAGAATATTACGATCCAAGGTTTTGCCTTTTCTCCACTCACACAGCAAATACGAGACATCGACCCAGTGTTGTTATAATGAGAAGCATTGTGTCCAAGTCTGGTGTTTGCCGGGGATTCGTCTTCCCGTTATTTACACCAATACGTAATATTCACAGCAAACATGAAACATTGATCCAAAGTTGTTTGAATGTTGGTCCACCGTCTACGACGGTGGACCAACATTCAAACAACATTGATTCAGTCAATGACTCGCGTTTACTGTGTTCAGTTCGAGTCCGGGGATCCTGTGGCACTGGGGAACACCAGTACGTGTTCCATGCTGACGGGGGGTGAGGGCTTCACGTCGTAGGACATGGTGGGTCGGCAGGCACTGCCTGCAGAACCCGAGCTGCAGGTACTCAACGTCTCCGCACTACCTCTATCTCCATCTGAAACACACGCAACAGAAAATAACTACAAGTACTCAACGTCTCCGCACTACCCCTATCTCCATCTGAAACACACGCAACAGAAAATAACTACAAGTACTCAACGTCTCCGCACTGCCTCTATCTCCATCTGAAACACACGCAACAGAAAATAACTACAAGTACTCAACGTCTCCGCACTGCCTCTATCTCCATCTGAAACACACGCAACAGAAAATAACTACAAGTACTCAACGTCTCCGCACTGCCTCTATCTCCATCTGAAACACACGCAACAGAAAATAACTACAAGTACTCAACGTCTCCGCACTGCCTCTATCTCCATCTGAAACACACGCAACAGAAAATAACTACAAGTACTCAACTTCTCCGCACTCCCTCTATCTCCATCTGAAACACACGCAACAGAAAATAACTACAAGTACTCAACGTCTCCGCACTCCCTCTATCTCCATCTGAAACACACGCAACAGAGAATAACTACAAGTACTCAACGTCTCCGCACTGCCCCTATCTCCATCTGAAACACACGCAACAGAAAATAACTACTAGTACTCAACTTCTCCGCACTCCCTCTATCTCAATCTGAAACACACGCAACAGAAAATAACTACAAGTACTCAACGTCTCCGCACTGCCCCTATCTCCATCTGAAACACACGCAACAGAAAATAACCACTAGTACTCAACTTCTCAACACTATAGTATATGTCAGTGTGTAATTCTGTGTCATGTTCATGTTGATTTTGAATAAATGATTTTTTCCACTAATATACAGCCCATATATCAACAAAAAAACTGTCTCCATTTTTTCCTCTGGTGGTTAGATAAAAATTCAAAATGGCCGCCACCGAGAACAAAATTGTCTATAATCGGTATGTATTTTGGCCAGAAATGAAACACAGACACAAGCTATGGTTCTTTTTCAAATGAGATACAGTTTATAGATAAGTTCTACATATGTGACCAGACAATACACTATACATAATTATTGTATGTAGGGCTACTGTGATTTTAACGGGTGATTTTAACGGGCACTATACAATGTACGGATGTAGAGTTGGCCACCATGCACCCCTGTCCCCCTCAACTCACCCCACACCAATTTGTTTTTAAGCTTTGATATATCCCAAGCATGACATCAGATGTTACCAGTAAAAAATAAGGACGAACTTTATATTTTGACCGCGTTTATGGGGGTACCCCCAAGCATGTCTAGGATGTAGAGTTGGCCACCGTGCACCCTCCTCCCCCTCTGGAATAGCTTATAAGGACCACTGTGGAAATAAGTGACCTGTACCAGGATACTTCCAGTGTTTTTATCCCTGGTGTTCCAGTATGGTGGACACACATGTATCTTGAATACATAATGTATTTATCATACTGATGTAACCCTATTTTATATGTGAATGCTGAATAAATCCTCAAACACAAAATGTATGTAGTGATAACCTGTCAATTGCGTCGACAGCGGCAGCCTCAAATTAGCAGAACAAAAAAAGTGCAGCATTTAAATCGTTAACTAAGGATGAGTGCTAAATTCATAATAATCCTAGATAGTCATTTGTCAAACGTCATCAGTGAAATATATTTTCCAGCAAACACAAAATATTGTCCAAAGTTGGCTGAATGTTGAATCAGAGTCTGCGACGCTGGTCCAATATAAGGTAAACATTGGGCCAACTCTTTCGGCTTGCTGGGGCATTCGTGTACACTAGTTCACACCAATAGATAGTTCCCTTCACCGTGCTCATTAATCACATGCCACGATAACTCGGACGCTGAAGAGAACATAGGCTATAATTTCATTTGGAGTATATTTAGATACTACCACACACATGTGGTTTTCTGTTCCACCTGACTACTCATTTACAAAGAACACATGACTCAGGGGATAAATTCAAATGAAAAAAATCCTGAGCACACCTTTAAATACATAGCTAGTAGGAAGTCGACAGGAGCAGTTGAGCAGTGATGCATCGGCCATTTTAAGTGTAAATTACGGCTACATAATGATGTATGATAAATTATTTTTTAGTAAATACCAGCTTTTACATCAAAAGTGTCTCTCAATCAGCAACATTGTCAAATGCTCTAAAAAACTGGACAAAGCAATATGTAAGCAAGCTGCATTGGACCAACGTTAAGTCAAACATTGGGTTAACCCTAAAACCGCCGGTGCCGCATATATTCGGGTTTTCATCTTGTATTAGCACATTACGTACAACCTTTCAAACATGTTAAAGATAAAATGTGACATCAATCGACCATATCTGAAAACAGTTGACCTCTATTTTGTCAAATCTAAATAATTTTCACTCACTTGAAGTTGTGGATCGCGTCAGCGAGACACAACTTCAAGTGGGTGAAAATTAAAATTGAATAATTTGGCGGTTAAAGGGTTAATAACTTATGTTAGCTGGGAACTAGCACAGCCAAACAGGAGTGGGCGTTTAAGAGCAGGTTCAGTCAGCTCTTGATAAACGCCGACTGTTGTGTGGTTATACGTGTTCATACGTGTTTCTCGATAAATTACATAAAGTGTAAAATATACGCAGCTTTGCACATTATGGGTGGACTTGGTTTTGAACCTTTTCAACTATAATCAGGGTTTGTGTAAACCGTGAGATCACTTACTGATGGTCACTCGCCGGATCATATTGCCACTATCATCAATAGTGTAATCTTTCCGTTTTTAAATTTAAGGTGACTGACTGACCGAGCAATGGCTGAGAACACAAAGTGAGCTCGGCCCGGTCAGCGTTATGGCGGGTGATAATGCCACCTTTAGAAGTCGTCTTCCATTGGGCATTGTCCCGCACGCCGGCTCTGAACCCGATCCGGGTGCACGTTGTTGGACAAGGTGTGGCTGGGCTCGTGTTTCCAAGCGCACGGTCACTGTCACGACAGAGTTCATTAACACAGCCAGCTGGCGGGCGGGCGGGCTGGCTGACTGGCTGGTAGTCTAACAGACTGGCTGGCTGGCTGGCTGGCTGGCAGGCTGGCAGGCTAGCTGGCTAGATGGCTGTCATGCTGGCTGGTGGACTGACTGACTGCCTGGATTGATGGATTGCTGGCTGGCTGGCTGATTGGGGAGGCTAACTGACTGGATGGCTGGATTGCTGGCTGACTGGATGGCGGACTGACTTGATGACTGATTGGTTGAATGTATGTATGGCAGGCTAGATGATAGACTGACCAAGGAAGTTGACTGACTGACTGACTGACTGACTGACTGACTGACTGACTGACTGACTGACTGACTGGCTGACTGACTGACTGACTGACTGACTGACTGACTGACTGACTGACTGACTGACTGACTGACTGACTGACTGACTGACTGACTGACTGACTGACTGACTGACTGACTGACTGACTGACTGACTGACTGACTGACTGACTGACTGACTGACTGACTGACTGAATGCCTAGCTGGATGCCTAGCTGGATGCCTAGCTGGATGCCTAGCTGGCTGGTAGATTGACTGACTGAATGGATGGCTGATAGACTGACTGATTGGCTGACTGATCGATCGACTGGCTGGCTGACCGGCTGGCTGATTGATTGGTTGGTTGGCAGGATGGTGACTGTCTAAACAGTAAAAACATTTTTCGAAGTCTTTCAGTTTCTTTCAGTTTCTGAGAGAGAAAGGATCAGAGTATCAACTCCACTATGAATGAGAGTTTTGACCTTACATGCCTTTTCATGCGGATGGTCACAAATGTCCCACTGAACCTAATCATTCAAACACACCTTTTGAAAGTGGCAGAATGGTATATCTATCCCTGATAAATGTTACAACCATGACATGGCCGATGAAACAGCAAGTATCAATCTCACGAACGATCCTCCTTAATATACTTGGTCTATCAAGTCAGTTAGATCACATTAGCCGATCTGAATGTCATCAGGGATGCACATTTTGTGAAAGTACAACTGGAGGCTGGAGCAAAGAGATGATAAGACTGGTCAATAGTCAGACTCACCCAGAAGCAGCAAAAGGCTGCCAACATTAAACCAGCATTTATTTAAGCTTTCTCGTCACATTACGGGACAACATAGCATATTTTAAACCGTGACCCTCTGTGTTCTTTAGTTTAAATTTTCAGCCACTTGAAGTTGTATTTCGCTACCGCAACCCACAAATTTAAGTGGGCGAATGCTTGACTCATTGTTTTTTTTAGACTAAACATCTGAAAATATTTTACTTCACGAGAACAGTGATTTGATCAGCTAATAAAACGGATTTAAGACGATTATAGTCGTTGTTAGCGCTTAAAGAGTTGATAATACTCATTAACCCTTTAACCGCCAAATTATTCAATTTGAATTTTCACCCACTTGAAGTTGTGTCTCGCTGACGCGATCCACAACTTCAAGTGAGTGAAAATTATTCAGATTTGACAAAATGGAGGTCAACTGTTTTCAAATATTGCTGATTGATGTCACATTTTATCTGTGTCACCTGCTTAAAAGGTGGTACTTTATGTGCTAATAAAACAAATGAAAACCCGAATATATGCGGCACCGGCGGTTAAAGGCTATGATCCATCATAATAAGGAAGACCTGACATTTAATTTGACATAATATTATACATGGTTGTTTTCTAAATCCTTAACCCTTTAACCGCCGGTCCCAGCTATATTAGGTTTTTCATTTTAATATTAGCACACTAAGTACCACATTTTAAACGTGTTAAGAGATAAAAGGTGACATCCATCAGAAAGATTTGAAAATAGGTAACTCCCATTTTGTCGAATCTGTATAATGTTCATCGACTTGAAGTTGTGGATCTCGTCAGCGAGACAACTTCAAGTGAGTTAAAATTCCAATAATTAATTTGGAGGTTAAAGGGTTAAACAGCTAATTTCTTAAATGACGAAAGGTTGTGAAGTCAGACAATCCGAGGGAAAGTAAAAGTATGTGTTATATTTCAGGCCAATGATCCTTATCTTATTGCAAAACCATGCACTTCACATCAAATGTCAAACAGTTTTTTTTCAAGATATTTGGAAAGGCAGGTAGACTACACTTAGTATATACCTACCCCTATAAACTTATAAATGTCTTGATTTGAATAAAATAACTAACAAACACCATATTGTTTAAAATTATAATAAACCGAGATCCATCCTAAGAATTTTCTAGCATTTTTCAAAATCTTTGAGATTTTATCATTTGTTTTTATCATCACATATTAATAATAATATCATACCATATTAATAATAGTCGGAAATGGCAAAATGGGCTTACAGTTAGAAACATCCAGTATGATGTGGCGTTTTCTAAAGAATAAATGATTGTAATGGACAAGAACAACGAAGTGTGTCGTGGATGACCACAAGACCAATATAGCCAGAAAACATAAGGCTATGACCCAATGATAGCTTAATGTTACAAGACCAATACAGCCAGAAAACATGAGGCTATGGCCCAATGAAGGCTTAATGTTACAAGACCAATACAGCCAGAAAACATGAGGCTATGGCCCAATAATGGCTTAATGTCACAAGACCAATACAGCCAGAGAACATGAGGCTATGGCCCAATGATAGCTTAATGTCACAAGACCAATACAGCCAGAAAACATGAGGCTATGGCTCAATGATAGCTTAATGTTACAAGACCAATACAGCCAGAAAACATGAGGCTATGGCCCAATGATAGCTTAATGGTACAAGACCAATACAGCCAGAAAACATGAGGCTATGGCCCAATGATGACTTAATGTTACAAGACCAATACAGCCAGAAAACATGAGGCTATGGCCCAATGATGGCCTAATGTTACAAGGCTAATACAGCCAGAAAACATGAGGCTATGGCCCAATGATGGCTTAATGTTACAAGATCAATACAGCCAGAAAACATGAGGCTATGGCCCAATGATGGCTTAATGTTACAATACCAATACAGCTAGAAAACATCAGGCTATGGTCAAATGAAGGCTTAATGTGACAAGGCCAATACAGCCAGAAAACATGGGGCTATGGCCCAATGATAGCCGAATATTACAAGACAAATACAGCCAGAAAACATGAGGCTATGGCCCAATAATGGCTTAATGTTACAAGACCAACACAGCTAGAACACATGAGGCTATGGCCCAATGAAGGCTTAATGTTACAAGGCCAATACAACCAGAAAACATGAGGTTATGACCCAATGATAGCTTAATGTTACAAGACCAATACAGCCAGAAAAAATGAGGCTATGGCCCAATGAAGGCTTAATGTTACAAGACCAATACAGCCAGAAAACATGAGGCTATGGCCCAATAATGGCTTAATGTCACAAGACCAATACAGCCAGAGAACATGAGGCTATGGCCCAATGATAGCTTAATGTCACAAGACCAATACAGCCAGAAAACATGAGGCTATGGCTCAATGATAGCTTAATGTTACAAGACCAATACAGCCAGAAAACATGAGGCTATGGCCCAATGATGGCTTAATGTTACAAGACCAATACAGCCAGAAAACATGAGACTATGGCCAAATGATGGCTTAATGTTACAAGACCAATACAACCAGAAAACATGAGGTTATGACCCAATGATGGCTTAATGTTACAAGACCAATACAGCCAGAAAACATGAGACTATGGCCCAATGATGGCTTAATGTCACAAGACCAATACAGCCAGAAAACATGAGGCTATGGCCCAATGATGGCTTAATGTTACAAGACCAATACAGCCAGAAAACATGAGGCCATGGCCCAATGATGGCTTAATGTTACAAGACCAATACAGCCAGAAAACATGAGACTATGGCCAAATGATGGCTTAATGTCACAAGACCAATACAGCCAGAAAACATGAGGCTATGGCCCAATGATGGCTAAATATTACAAGACCAATACAGCCAGAAAACATGAGGCTATGGCCCAATGATGGCTTAATGTAACAAGACTAATACAGCCAGAAAACATGAGGCTATGGCCTAATGATGGCTTAATGTTACAAGACCAATACAGCCAGAAAACATGAGACTATGGCCCAATGATGGCTTAATGTCACAAGACCAATACAGCCAGAAAACATGAGGCTATGGCCTAATGATGGCTTAATGTTACAAGACCAATACAGCCAGAAAACATGAGACTATGGCCCAATGATGGCTTAATGTCACAAGACCAATACAGCCAGAAAACATGAGGCTATAGCCCAATGATGGCTAAATGTTACAAGACCAATACAGCCAGAAAACATGAGGCTATGGCCCAATGATGGCTTAATGTAACAAGACTAATACAGCCAGAAAACATGAGGCTATGGCCCAATGATGGCTTAATGTTACACGACCAATACAACCAGAAAACATGAGGCTATGGCCCAAATGATGGCTTATTGTTACAAGACCAATACAGCCAGAAAACATGAGGCTATGGCTCAATAATGGTTTAATGTTACAAATCCAATACAACCAGAAAACATGAGGCTATGGCCCAATGATAGCTTAATGTTACAAGACCAATACAGCCAGAAAACATGAGGCTATGGCCCAGTGATAGCTTAATGTTACAAGGCCAATACAGCCAGAAAACATGAGGCTATGGCTCAATAATGGCTTAATGTTACAAGACCAATACAGCCAGAAAACATGAGGCTATGGCCCAATAATGGCTTTATGCTACAAGACCAATACAGCCAGAAAACATGAGGCTATGGCCCAATGATAGCTTAATGTTACAAGATCAATACAGCCAGAAAACATGAGGCTATGGCCCAATGATAGCTTAATGTTACAAGACCAATACAGCCAGAAAACATGAGGCTATAGCCCAATAATAGCTTATTGTTACAAGGCCAATACATCCAGAAAACATGAGGCTATGGTCCAATGATAGCTTAATGCTACAAAACCAATACAGCTAGAAAACATGAGGCTATGGCCTAATGATGGCTTAATGTTACAAGACCAATACAGCCAGAAAACATGAGGCTATGGCTCAATAATGGCTTAATGTTACAAGACCAATACAGCCAGAAAACATGAGGCTATGGCCCAATAATGGCTTTATGCTACAAGACCAATACAGCCAGAAAACATGAGGCTATGGCCCAATGATGGCTTAATGTAACAAAACTAATACAGCCAGAAAACATGAGGCTATGGCCCAATGATGGCTTAATGTTACAAGACCAATACAGCCAGAAAACATGAGGCTATGGCCATATGATGGCTTAATGTTACAAGACCAATACAGCCAGAAAACATGAGGCTATGGCCCAATGATGGCCTAATGTTACAAGGCCAATACAGCCAGAAAACATGAGGCCATGGCCTAATGATGGCTTAATGTTACAAGACCAATACAGCCAGAAAAACATGAGGCTATGGCCCAATGATGGCTTAATGTTACAAGACCAATACAGCCAGAAAACATGAGGCTATGGCCTAATCATGGCTTAATGCTACAAGACCAATACAGCCAGAAAATATCAGGCTATGGCCCAATGATGGCTTAATGTTACAAGACCAATACAGCCAGAAAACATGACGCTATGGTCCAATGATAGCTTAATGCTACAAAACCAATACAGCCAGAAAACATGAGGCTATGGCCTAATGATGGCTTAATGTTACAAGACTAATACAGCCAGAAAACATGAGGCTGTGGCCCAATGATGGCTTAATGTAACAAGACTAATACAGCCAGAAAACATGAGGCTATGGCCCAATGATGGCTTAATGTTACACGACCAATACAACCAGAAAACATGAGGCTATGGCCCAAATGATGGCTTAATGTTACAAGACAAATACAGCCAGAAAACATGAGGCTATGGCTCAATAATGGTTTAATGTTACAAATCCAATACAACCAGAAAACATGAGGCTATGGTCCAATGATAGCTTAATGTTACAAGACCAATACAGCCAGAAAACATGAGGCGATGGCCCAATGATAGCTTAATGTTACAAGGCCAATACAGCCAGAAAACATGAGGCTATGGCTCAATAATGGCTTAATGTTACAAGACCAACACAGCCAGAAAACATGAGGCTATGGCCCAATAATGGCTTTATGCTACAAGACCAATACAGCCAGAAAACATGAGGCTATGGCCCAATGATAGCTTAATGTTACAAGATCAATACAGCCAGAAAACATGAGGCTATGGCCCAATGATAGCTTAATGTTACAAGACCAATACAGCCAGAAAACATGAGGCTATAGCCCAATAATAGCTTATTGTTACAAGGCCAATACAGCCAGAAAACATGAGGCTATGGTCCAATGATAGCTTAATGCTACAAAACCAATACAGCTAGAGAACATGAGGCTATGGCCCAATGATAGCTTAATGTTACAAGGCCAATACAGCCAGAAAACATGAGGCTATGGCTCAATAATGGCTTAATGTTACAAGACCAATACAGCCAGAAAACATGAGGCTATGGCCCAATAATGGCTTTATGCTACAAGACCAATACAGCCAGAAAACATGAGGCTATGGCTCAATGATAGCTTAATGTTACAAGATCAATACAGCCAGAAAACATGAGGCTATGGCCCAATGATAGCTTAATGTTACAAGACCAATACAGCCAGAAAACATGAAGCTATAGCCCAATAATAGCTTATTGTTACAAGGCCAATACAGCCAGAAAACATGAGGCTATGGCCCAATGATAGCTTAATGTTACAAGGCCAATACAGCCAGAAAACATGATGCCATGGCCTAATGATGGCTTAATGTTACAAGACCAATACAGCCAGAAAAACATGAGGCTATGGCCCAATGATGGCTTAATGTTACAAGACCAATACAGCCAGAAAACATGAGGCTATGGCCATATGATGGCTTAATGTTACAAGACCAATACAGCCAGAAAACATGAGGCTATGGCCCAATGATGGCCTAATGTTACAAGGCCAATACAGCCAGAAAACATGAGGCTATGGCCCAATGATGGCCTAATGTTACAAGGCCAATACAGCCAGAAAACATGAGGCCATGGCCTAATGATGGCTTAATGTTACAAGACCAATACAGCCAGAAAAAACATGAGGCTATGGCCCAATGATGGCTTAATGTTACAAGACCAATACAGCCAGAAAACATGAGGCTATGGCCTAATCATGGCTTAATGCTACAAGACCAATACAGCCAGAAAATATGAGGCTATGGCCCAATGATGGCTTAATGTTACAAGACCAATACAGCCAGAAAACATGACGCTATGGTCCAATGATAGCTTAATGCTACAAAACCAATACAGCCAGAAAACATGAGGCTATGGGCCAATGATGGTTTAATGTTACAAGTCCAATACAGCCAGAAAACATGAGGCTATGGCCCAATAAAGGCTTAATGCTACAAGACCAATACAGCCTGAAAACATGAGGCTATGGCCCGATGATAGCTTGATGTTACAGCTTTGGTAGGCCAACATTATGACAACAATCAATGTCTTGTGTTTTCTAGGAAATTGGCAAAAATGGTCAAGTCAAGCATGGTAGCAGAAACATGGCATCACATCGCCCATGTATTGGGATTGAAAAAGCGTGTCTGACACTTTGTAATATTGCAGATATCCCTGCAAAAACGAGACGTTGATCCAATGCTGGTTTAATGCTGGCCCGCCGTCTACGACGTCGGCCCAACATTAAACTAGAATTGGATCAACGTCTCGATACGTCTCTTTGATTTCAGGTCGCAGTCATCATCATCCACAGCATGACGAAGACAAGACAATGCGGTGGGACGTGGGGGTCGGGGGCACGCGATCAGCTGGCCGGGTTCACACAGAGTCTCTGCCCGCCCCCCAGTCATCTACCAGCAGTGAGACCCGGGGTGACAGTCAAGTAGAGGTTGGCGCCTGACGGGCCGGGTGGACATGGCGGGTGTGCGCACGGCGCCAGGCTCGCCCCGCGGGCCGACAAATCTTGAGGCCAAACATCGCCGGTAAACTTGATCTGTTTGCCTGCAAACACTGCTGTTAAGTAGCTGTCACAGCGTCACAATGAGGCGGCCGGCGGCGGACGGCGAGCGGCGCGGTGACGGCGAGGACAAGGCTCTGATAAGTTTACACCTCGCGGCACAATGACTAGGAGGTGCAAAGTCAGCGACATCAACACTCAATCACTGTTGACTATTACGGTTTAACGTTACTGTCTGCACGGCAGGACAAAAGACTAGTCGGACCGCCATTGACCAGATCACAACTTCATGAAATATGATGTAGAACAGAGCGGTCAACCTTTGTTTCGATTTGAAAGCGGTTAAATGTGGGTGAGAGCGTAAGTGAGTGAGTGAGTGAGTGAGTGAGTGAGTGAGTGAGTGAGTGAGTGAGTGAGTAGGTGAGTGAGTGAGTGAGTGAGTGAGTGAGTGAGTGAGTGAGTGAGTGAGTGAGTGAGTGAGTGAGTGAGTGAGTGAGGAGTGAGTGAGTGAGTGAGTGAGTGAGTGAGTGAGTGAGTGAGTGAGTGAGTGAGTGAGTGAGTGAGTGAGTGAGTGAGTGTTTATAACATTCTGTCTCTGTAATTTTCCAGTTCACAATACGGCATTCACAAATCCCCGAAATGCTTGTCACAGGTATTACCTGGATCAGTCACCAGGTCACTCTGCTACTCGGGATGTCCGGTCATGATAGAATCCCGTGTAAACCAGAGGGGGGTGGAGGGGGGGGGGGGGGTGTGGAATCCCGTCACGGCATCCCGTATTGAGGCCAGGCTAGGATCCCGTGCGTCGTGTTGAGCTTTCTGATTACAAGTTGATGCGGAAGGCAAACAAACCGGCCACGTGTGTGTTTGACGTCACAGTTTACCTCATCACATTTCCATCCTATTGGGAGGGGGGTTGATAGAGAAGGGGGGGGGGGTAAACGAACAAAATAGGGATTCAAAAAGCGCCGATGGTCACTTAACCCTTGATGAGCTGAAAAATAATTTCAACCCACTTGAAGTTGTAGGTCGCGGTAGCGAGATACAACTTCAAGTGGGTTGAATTTATTTTTCAGCCTCAATAAAACAAATAAAAACGACTATAGTGGCACTACTTAGCGCTGTAAGGGTAAAATGAGTGCACAGGTAGAGTGAGTGAAATGTGAGTTCAGCATTAAAAGATCTTTGGCTTCGTTCGCTGGTTTTCTTCAGGATAGGGTTGTTCGTGATTTATTTATCGAGGAGCAAAATAAGTGGAAGCTAAATGAAATGAAATGAAATGAAATGAATCGGGCTTTAGGCCACCTTTGTGCACATATAGGCTAAACTGGGCCAGGAGAACCTCCTGAGGATGGTGAGATGATTGAGATGACACTGTCCTCCAGACACAGGATTCGAAATTCGAGCCCTGGCGGTCTGAGGCCGAGCACGCTACCTCTCGGTCACGGAGGCTCCCCACAATACTAACTTTCACACGTGGATGGGGAAGAAACAATTTTGTTTCTTTCAAACCGCCGAGACCGGGAACCGAACCCCGGACTCTGGCGTGAAAGGCAGCGGTGCTAACCACTACCCTAGGGCCCCCGCCCATCATCAATTGTATGAAATCATTATTTCTAAATTAAACATTTTAGAGGAGAGCATATATTTATTTACGAAAGAATTATATGCTACATGGTAGCAAAACCACCTATACTCTATGCTTTACATAATGATAATAATGATACGCCACCTTGGCAGTAAAGCATCGTATCTGCCACTTTGCAGTGTGACAGATACGATGCTTGGTCCCAAAATGAAGAATTATGCGCGAGAAAAATCACAACCTGAAATATTTATAAAACCTGGATTGTTTCAGTATGAAGGAGCCATGCATCATCCTCATTAAATTGTTCACACAAAGAGGCATTAATTTCACAGATTCCAGTCCCATCCCCGCGTAATGAGTGACACTGTTTGAAAATGTGAGTTCAGCATTAAAAGATCTTTGGCTTCGTTCGCTGGTTTTCTTCAGGATAGGGTTGTTCGTGATTTATTTATCGAGGAGCAAAATAAGTGGAAGCTGAATCGAGAATATTACTATTTCAATTCGCAATAGGACTGAATCAATGAGAGTAAACATTGTGGGCACACATGAACCACACTGAATATTAGCATGTTCTAGATTCTACCTGTCATCAAATGTTGAATAATTATATGGAATTTGACAAATTTTGAATAAAAACAAATAAAAGTACAACTGATAATATGAAGGGTTTAACTCATGACGTGGATGGACACTTATATCTGGACATACAAAAACGAATAAAGTAGGCATATTTCAACCTTAATAAATCTTCGTTTTCAAACTTAACCTATACATTAATATTAGATCACCTAATTTGCATAGCGTTATCAATTTTATGACACGACAAAATATCGACCCAGTGCTGGTTTGTAGCTAGACCAACGCCCTCTCCGGAGCAATGTTTCTTGCTTTCTGTAAATGGGTAATATCAGGGAAACATTTGAGAGGATAGCAGTGGTTAATGATTCACTTTGCTTGGCCTGTCGTGGCGGCAGAGCGAGTCCAGACGCGCCTCATGGAATCTGTGTCCAGAGCGGATCAACATGTCTTGCCTCCGCAGAGCCTGTCCGGTAGAGCGGGACAGCTACCGGCCGGTCACCGCTACCCAAACACTACCCGCCCCACAGAACATCCGACAGGAAATTGTTTACCAGATTGACAGCTAATCAAAATCAATGGCACACCCGGGCTGTCAGCGTGTGGCAGTGACGGCCGGGCGTGGCTGTGGACGCCACGGCTCCGGCGCCGTGACGTTTTTGCACACCGGGGTTCCTGTAAAGCAGCTCTTTTTTCTGGTTGCGCACGTCGCAGGAAAACAGAGCGGGCTCTACAAAGGATCCCCGGTCTGGGACGTCCACGAGGGTCCAGACGATTTGCGCGCCAGAACCCTCAGTGGTGGATAAATTTGGGGTCAACAAATAGCTAAAATAACCACATCCCAACTTCTCAGCGTTACATACACGATTCCCAAGGATGTAATTCTTCATACAATTTTCCACTACAGAAGGGATCAACAAGGGGCTACAATATTTTCTTCGGTAAGCAGCAAGTTATCATGCAAAGTTTAAAATTAGCGTCTCAGAAATCTCTATTACCCAATCCAAGCCCACTCTTGCTGAAATCCCATACATGGTTGATCTAGCGTGCTACAATTTCAGTGAGATTACCACCAAACTCCCATTAGGAACATTCATAGAACTATTTTTTTGGAGATTTTGTTGTGTGTTTATTTGATTGTTTCTATGACAAAATGCGACACCTCTACAGTATCTTAATCTTCAGTCCATTAAATCGCTGTAGAATGGGCTCTGGAACGGGCTTGTCCACACGAACGCTGAAGTTTTCACATGACAGAAAGGGTTCTGGAGACCCAGTGCTAACGTACGAAGGCAAACAGTAGTAACTGCTCACTTGAGAAGTGAGCAGTTACTGCTGTTTGCCATTGTACTGTAGCGTAAGGACAGTCATCCAATCCGCCTGAGGCGGGTCCAGAGACACAGCTCACAATAGGCCAGGTGCATTATCTTTTCACCTTCAATTTAGGTGTGTGGGTGTGTGTGTGATGGGGAGAGATGGGCAGGTGGCGGGCCGGGATGCTGCTCCATAGTGGCACACACCTGATGGTGCCGGCACGCCGTCCTCTCGGGACGCGCGGCGCGGCAGACCGCCACCCCGTCAGCCGCCAGCCCTGTCACAAACACTTAGCCGCAAGGCGTCACGCGGGACGCCAACAAATGAGACCCGGAAAATAGGCGAAATCAAAGCTGGGCTAACTTATAATAGACTGGCCCAGCATTGGGACAACATTGTCAGATGCTATTGACCTTCAACACATATTATAGTTAGCAGCACATATTACAGGTTGCTTGGACACACACACGACAATAGATCACTATTCCATATAAATAGACCTATAGGCTGTATTTCAAACGTTATTATTTATATTACAAACAAGTTCATCAGGGTTTCCAGATCTAGAAATGAAATTCCATGACTTTTCCATGATTTTCCATGACCATTTTTTAAGAATCCTCGATTTCGTAAACGAATTACAAATGCACATTTAAAACTGCACAACCTCCACCATCACACCGGTCCGATCTGATGTAGAACCGAGTATCGCAGTTTCTTACTTTTTGCATGTAAAATATTTTACAGCTATATGTGACTGTCAGTGTCATTGTGTGGCAAAATTGTGAAATTCAAAACATTTTTCTCGAAAAAAATGTGATAGCCACTTATAAAAATAGAAAATTCCATGACATTTTCCATGACTTTTTGCCAAATTTGACTTTTCCAGGCCTGGATTTTATTTTTTCATTTTGCCAATCAGCATTATCAGGACACTCTGAGCTTTTACTTTATATCTTACAAGTTTCTTAATCGCTGATTACCAATGTATATAGTTATTCTATGCCACCAACTCTATGCCACAAACCCAATTACAACAATCTAATTAAACAAAATTAATTTTCATCCACTTGAAGCTGTGTCTCGACCCACAACTTTAAGTGGGTGAAAACAAGTTTTTTTTTAGCAAACAAAATGTTTTTTTGCTTAGAAAGAGATGGAGTCGCTCATCCGATAAACTTACTACCCAGCAAACACAAGACATTGAACCAATGTTAGTTTAATGGTGGTCCATCGTCTACGACGGTGGACCACCATTAAACC
Organism: Flabesymbios commensalis; assembly: GCA_964017125.1. Lineage (NCBI taxonomy): Eukaryota > Metazoa > Annelida > Polychaeta > Terebellida > Flabelligeridae > Flabesymbios > Flabesymbios commensalis. Next base: position 87,483,166 of record OZ024903.1, read on the forward strand.
AACATTGGTTCAATGTCTTGTGCTTGCTGGGTAAAGGTTTCAGCGGTGATAATTTAGGAGTTTTACAAATGACAGCATGTCCGCTGTGGAGTCGTTGATGGATTCAAGTGAAGTTGTAGCTGAAGTAGATCACATAGTTCTTTTATCTGGATCATCTATAAGGACGCTTGTTGACACTGACCGGCAGTATTATCTGTGACTGGGAGATTCATGGTTACCCTTGGCCAACACCAGATAACACACGACCAACACAGATAGCGAAGCAACAGCTGCTAATGCTGATGACAATTATTAATGGCGATGCTATCTGATCCAGTTAGATGAACAGAGCTGTGAAGCATCGTAATGAAGCCCCCACTAGGCAATCTGATTATCTCATTAGCATACTGTTTCTTTCCGGGTTTCAACTGTTTTGCTGCACAGAGAGTGCCCTGTCTTTATAAGCAGTTGCAAAACTCAAGATATTAAACTTTGAAATTATTACAATACAATTGGAGGATCTTGTGGGCCCATGGTCGTATGAAACAACAGAGAATGATCCCACATCGTTGTAACTTTTTCTTGCCATACCATCAACAACCTTTCATCAATCAGTATAGGTAGGAGGTTATGGATACAGCGTATTGTATCAAATTAATAAAGTCAGTATTTTTGACATGTCAAAATTACAGTTTTTCTTCTGATACAAAAATACAATTCTTTTTAGAGATTCAATCTTTATATTATTTTTTCACCACAGGCCTATATTTTTTTACTGTTGTTCGCGTTTGCAGTACACACAGATTGAATAGGCCTATACAGGCGAACGTTTGAATGGCGGCCACACGCGATTTTAACCCTTTAACCGCCAAATTCTACAATCTGAATTTTCACCCACTTGAAGTTGTGTCTCGCTGACGCGATCCACAACTTCAAGTGGGTGAAAATTATTCAGATTTGACAATATGGTGGTGGACTGTTTTCAAATATTGCGGATTTATGTCACATTTTATCTTTAACATGTTCAAAAGGTGGTACTTAATGTGCTAATAGAAAACGAAAATCCGAATATATGCGGCACCGGCGGTTAAAGGGTTAAATTACTGAGGTGATATGTTGGTAAATCACAATCATCTACTTCATTGCAGACGGTTTCTGAGCTTTAAAAGGTGACCAGCCGTGGAAACTAAAGAAACAATGGGGCCCGCCATAAAGGATGACACTTCACTCTCGTGAGAAAAGGCTGACTCAAGACAACAGGAAACGTGGCGGGAGAAAAAGCTGTTTGTTTCCAGCCGGGATCTCTCAGCATCCTGTCTGCATGTCACATGGATCTACACAGGAAAACAACAGCAGCCGCTCACTTGAGATGTAAGCGGTTACTGCTGTTCGCCTTTGCTGGCTCTATTCTCATAACAGTTCAATGCAAAAACAAACAGCAATAACTGCTTACTTGAGAAGTAAGCAGCTACTCGATGGTAAGCAGTTACTGCTGTTTGCCTTTGCTGGATCTATTCCCACAGTTCAATTCCAAGACAAACAAGAGTAACTGCTTTAATATTCAAGTAACTGCTTTCATCATGGAAATATCGCAACAGAAGAAGCCAGAAGTCGGGGAACTATGCCCTACTCTTATCAAATAACTTAAAGGGTTTTTTATAGTGCACAATCCCGTAGACATCAATGCACACTCTATGCATTTGAACAGTTCGGAGCACTGAATATGCACATCTCGTCCTGAGTGATCCTGCTAAATGACGACCGTGCAACCCCAGCAGACACCAGACGAGGATACAAGGTAGGCATAGGCCTAATATTGGACTGACGACGTGAATGGGGGCTCTAGATTGACCCTACATTGGCTGATGGTATCGTGTTGCGCTGCAGTTGGACGAAGGGGGCTGTATTTCAAACAGAAGAGTCAAAAGCTCGTTGATTGACCCAGTCCGAATACTCAGCCACTGAGGCAAAACACTTCACACAGTCTTGGAGTCGCAAAGTTCTGAGTTTCTGCCAATCAACGCCCCAAAGACCGACTTCAGGACTCCGTGTTATGACATTTGCTAAAACGTTATTGTTTTTGCCATAAATTAAGCTCGCATACAATGTTTGGCTGAAACCTTCACTAAATATCTGGCCCAGTTTAGCCTACATTTGGCCTAAAACACCATTAATTTCATTTCATTTTCACTAAATGTCGATCTGGTCGGCTCGATTGGTGGGTGCAATTTCAAAACGAACGGGTCTGATTGTCGACCCAATGCTATGGGCAAAGCATTTGCTTCATCTGTTTCGATATTATACAATTGTAGGATTTGAGACGAAGACAGTAAGAAAAAGACAAGGCGAGGGCTTATTCGCGATGTTAATTGCCATTGCTGTGATCATTGAATAGACGCGAGAGATCGAGTATGCTTTTTTTAAATGACACTATAGCTGTTATGCTCAAATCTCGCATATTACATGGCGTGAAGTTAAAGGAGGCTACGTCAGCCTTCTTATATTAGGAGGCTACGTCAGCCTTCTTATATTGATAAATTATAGCTTTTCGGGTCATGTGGCCTCTTGGCCTTCAACATTGACTTACAAAGCATGATACACTAGTGTACCATACAGAGACAAAGGAATGTTCTTAAAAAATATCCATTTTGACAATGGTCCTACATAAATTCTAAAATATAACCTGGGAATATATTTTAGTTTAGAGAGTCTGTTGCCCTGAAAGCGTGGGTGAGCATGGGGCAGCGCCGTGGCCCAGGGCTGGAACACCTCCTCTTCATTTGAGATGACAAACACTGGCGGCCATTTGTAGAGGACGTGTGGCATCCTTGAGTAAGCCAGCCACAGGCCCCGATCTCCGCGTCTCTCATCCACTTCACGTTCTCATTTACCACACCCGAGATGTCTTCTTGGTCTCCTCAATTAACCCTTCCAGGACAACTCCATCCAGACGTCACTGACCCCTTAAAGCCAGGAATCTGTCTACTTGTATCGCCATTCTCACTTTGCATAATGATACCAAGGTACAAGTTCTTGAAAGGTGAACGAGTGTTCGTATTGAACACTTCTCCATTATACTATGAAATAAAGAAGATCAGAAAAATGAATACTGACGTCACTGACCAATTAACAAGCGCTAAATTGAATAAATAAATTAAAATTTTCACTCACTTGTAGTTGTGGGTCGCGATAGCGAGACACAACTACAAGTGAGTGAAAATTAACCATCCTTTTTTTAATTTAAGACCGAATAATTCCAATTAAAATTAATAAATAAGTGATATGCTCGGTTAATAAAATGGACTAACACCGACTATAGTCGTGGTTAGCGGTGTAAGGGATAAGACAAGGAAACTGTCCGCTTTAATCCCAATTCTTTGCAGAATGGCACATTTAAAATCATACACTAAGAGAAGAGAAGTTTCTTGAATGGTATACTCAGTGTGTATGTGGAATTCTTGTCGTATCTGTTTTGCTCTATAGCAAAATAACATTTCAAAACCTTAAGGCGAATAAACAATACGAACCATCTTATTCAAAATCGCTGATTTTATAGTTCACAAGGATATCAAGAGTGGTCAGATTTTGATTTGATGTTTGTAATGATTGTTGGCTCGGTCTGATGCTACCGTGTCAATTAAATATGTTATACATGTACGATCATTTTGTTACCGCTTTCTCCATTTACCAGTGTCTACATAATCCTTGATTACTGTAGCTGCATCCCTAAATGTGAGGTAGTAGATGAGCGAGTGAGCGAGTGAGTGAGTGAGTGAGTGAGTGAGTGAGTGAGTGAGTGAGTGAGTGAGTGAGTGAGTGAGTGAGTGAGTGAGTGAGTGAGTGAGTGAGTGAGTGAGTGAGTGTTCTCACGACCTTGACCAATCAGAGATAAGAGATCTAGGATATTGTAATATAATAAGAGATTATAAGCCGTGGTCTGCGGTTGATTTTATCACTGCCCATTTGAATAGGAGAGTGGGGTTTCATTTTCAAATACCTCTGAGAAAATGCTTGCTGCTCTTTGAGAGGCAGTAGCAGTAAGATTAGCTCCTTATGCTGCAGGAGAGCTAAAGATTCCAGTTCCGGGTGGGGGAGATGCGGCTGTATATTTTTCAGCGTGTGTGGAGAGGTCCTTGTTGGAACATTACCGTCTGATCTCTGACAGATAATGGTGACAAATCTTCCGCTGTAGCCCACACCCCGGTCTCTTTCTCGCTGACTCAACGCGGCACCAACAGCACCGGAAGCCAGCTGAGGAGGCAGAAAAAGCAGACATCCATCCGCGGCAAACCGGATGTCTCCAGACAAGATGGCCGCCGCTTGGCAGTGCTTGACTGTGGGTAATGTCCGCTGTTAAGCTCGTCTTGCAACGCGTTCGTTAGTTAAAGTAAATACAGAAATTTGTGAAAAACTAGAAATTTACTAAAATAGCTAACATTAGTCGTATGTGGGTATAAATGAATACCAATAAATAATCATATATTTTAACCTGTTTAATCAATTAATCGATTGATTGAATGGATGAATGATTGATTAATTGATTGATTGCTTGTTCGACCGATTATTTGATCGATTTAGTTTTGCTTTATTGTTTGATGCATTGTATTAAAATTTAGTTGGGTGGACATCAGGACAAAATGATGTTTTTTTAAAAGGCAAATTACTGTTTTTAAAACATAAGAAAGCAAGCTAAACAGGGATGAGATCCTACAATACAGGTAATTATATACTGACGTATTATTTGTCAAAATAATCACAGCAAAAATGTGTCCAATTAAATTAGCAGCATGTGTAATCATGCAGTCATAATTTCCTTGAGATTTTTGCTTCAAATTAATTTCAAAAGTAATATGCGTGAAAATGCTAGCTTGTACCTCATATCGCGTCTCAGCCTCCACCACACACCCAGAAAGGGCCTTTCATCAGCGCATGCGTCAAGAAAACACCAGCTTCTCTGACAAAAAGCCAGATGAAGCCTGTGACAGTGAGACGAACAGCTTCCGCTCGTCTTTAACAGAATAATCTCCCCAACATAACCCTTTCTATATCAAAGAGCACTCGAAATACCAATTAAAATATTTGCCAGCAACTACACCAAAAAATACATTGTATGCTGAGTTCTGAATAATAACATAAGTATTAATTGATGTTTATCAACTATGCCCATTTACATTAGCCTTACATAAACATATCCATTTTCTCCTCCATTGGATGAAGAGGGTACATCTAATTAATGGCGACTTGCTGTATCCGTAGGTATCCAGATCAGAGGGACAGAGGCAGTCCACACACAAAATGTGGTGTACCACACAGTGATAATGATGTCCTCTCTAGGTTTACCAGGCAATCCACAAACAAAGTGCGGTGTACCACATAAATTAGACTGACTTTAAAGGTTGCTCAGTGTGGTGAAGCAAGAATATTATAATGTCTGTCTGTCTTTGTTGTTGGGGGAATTCACAGAGTGGTGCAGCACTGTGGCTGTCTGTCTAGGTTGTTGTTGTTTTTGGAAATCCACAACGAGTCGTGCAGCACAGTGAATTATAATGTATGTCGGTCAAGATTGTGAAGGGAATATACAAAGTGTGGTGCAGCACAGTGATTTATAATGTCTATCGGTCAAGATTGTGAAGGGAATCCACAAAGTGTGGTGCAGCACAGTGAACTATAATGTCTGTCGGTCAAGATTGCGAAGGGAATCCAATTATAATGTCCGTCGGGCAAGATTGTGAAGGGAATCCACAAAGTGTGGTGCAGCACAGTGAACTATAATGTCTGTCGGTCAAGATTGCGAAGGGAATCCAATTATAATGTCCGTCGGGCAAGATTGTGAAGGGAATCCACAAAGTGTGGTGCAGCACAGTGAATTATAATGTCTGTCGGTCAAGATTGTGAAGGAATCCACAAAGTGTGGTGCAGCACAGTGAATTATAATGTCTGTCGGTCAAGATTGTGAAGGAATCCACAAAGTGTGGTGCAGCACAGTGAATTATAATGTCTGTCGGTCAAAATTGTGAAGGGAATCCACAAAATGTGGTGCAGCACAGTGAATTATAATGTATGTCGGTTAAGATTGTGAAGGGAATCCACAAAGTGTGGTGCAGCACAGTGAACTATAATGTCTGTCGGTCAAGATTGCGAAGGTAATCCAATTATAATGTCTGTCGGTCAAGATTGTGAAGGGAATCCACAGTGTGGTGCAGCACAGTGAATTATAATGTCTGTCGGTCAAAATTGTGAAGGGAATCCACAAAATGTGGTGCAGCACAGTGAATTATAATGTATGTCGGTTAAGATTGTGAAGGGAATCCACAAAGTGTGGTGAAGCACAGTGAATTATAATGTTTATTTGTCTAAGTTGTTTAATAAATACACAACGTATAGTATGGACCATAGTGAATTATAATGTATGGCTGGTTCTTTGTATACGAGTAGCGTACCATATAGCCCTGACTTCTGGTTTCTTTTTGTGTAATCAAAATGTTCAGCCCATGCCGACCCGACACGGGGCTAATGTCTACGACACTAGTCCAACATTGAACCATATCGGCCAAACAACACGTGATTACTGGGATATTGCCACAAAACGAGAAAGCGACGTAAAGCAAATACACTTATTTACTCACACAAGGTATTTACAACTGTGATACCAAGAACATGATTATACCACATATTCTTCAGTTATTTTATCGGAATACAAGAAAACAAAACTAAACAAGCCAGAATTCAAAGTAAACTCCCGGAGTCAATTGGCGTCAGTTTATTGTAATTCCCATGTCCTAAATTGTATAGGCTAATATTTTGTATAGTGTTCTTTGATTTCTCATGACAGAGAGGTGAACATAATCTGTTTGACCAAAGACGCCTGTTCGGGTTTAACATGTGATTCGATCTTGTCGTACACAAGTCGCGGTGTCATGCAAACAAATTGGAAGAAACCGAATCGGTGACTTGTCAACTTGTCGGCACAGCCTCCTTTTCATCGGCGTGACCTGACGTGTTTAGAAGTCAGCTACTTGGTGGCCGCGGAACAATACGGCCTGTTTGCTCTTGTCATGCTGTCATATCATTACGCGTTCATCTCTCAACTTAAGCTGTTCACCCCAGCAAACACGAGACGTTCAGCTAATGCTGGCTTAATGTTGGGACAGCGTCGCAGACGTTGGGCCAACAATAAGCGATCATTGGCTCCCCGTCTCGTGTTTGATGTTCAGCATGTCGTGGGGTTCGGTCAACAGATCTTCCCACCCAGTCCACGCCAGCAACGTTTTATCACACAAAGCTATGAGCAGGTTTAATAACAAACCTTGTCAAGTACTCGCAAAAAAAACGAATAAATTATGCAGAATTCTGGGAAACTCAATGACCTTGACCTCCTTTGTTTTCACCGAGCTGACTAATACAATGAAGTATGGGGGGGGGGGGGGGTTCATATATAACCTTGTTTTCACCGAGTGACGTCACTGCGTTTCACAGAATTGAATAGTAAAGGTAAATGTTTTAGGGGTATATACATTTCTTATTTAGTGTTTATTTCATTTCCAGTTAAAAACATGCAAATGGTAAAATATCATTATTATTAATTGAGTATTTTTTCAACATGTTAATAACTTTGGTTGACGTGAACAGGTCGACGCAACCTCTACGAGGCCTGTCTACCATATTAGTGAATTAAAATTATATAATGGCCGGGGCACACAAGGCAAGAAAAGTGCGTTGAATACACCTTTCCCAATAGCAACACGACACACACTACAGTGACTAATAAAGCTGAAGTATTTAGTTGTGAGTCCTGTCACACTTCTATTATAACACGCCACACAGTGAATAAAAATGAACTATTTAGTTGGGAGTCCTGCTTATGCGCAAAATCGTGCAAACAGTGTATAACCCGTGTCTTCTTGCACACCCCGTGACGGGGTAAATAGACACTTGCTTATAATAATACAGTAATATATGACAGTATAATATAAAACCAACCTTTCGTGTTGGCATACTTATCTGGTGAGACAACGTCATATCCAGTGTTAAAAATAACAATATTTTTGTGTTCATGCTATTTTTTTTTAAATTGGATATAGTTGATTATAAATTTTGTGATATGTACACATAAAATAAAAATGACCGACAATTGTCTGTCATGAGTTTCCCGCACCAAAACCAGAGATAAAATAGCTACACGGTGCTCTACACCATGTAGCATACAAGACACTCTGGAAAGCGTAAAAACTTAAATAGAATCTCTAAACGTTTTAGTTGTGAATATTTTAATACATAGTGTTTTCTGCTGTCGGCCCCAGCGGCCAGAGCAACTTATTTGAGTGACATCGTAGCCTAGAGAATGTATTGTACGACAGACTGATCCCCAAAACCAAGTAAAAGTCTAATTCGTCTGACAATAACTGACAGGTGACCTGTTTGGAGTACATGTATAACAATTATGATATTTATCAGCGTCAATGCCATTGGTGTATCACAAACAAAATGTAAAAAGTCTTCGTCTATATTATACCCTGCTGTAGTTCCAACGTGTAGCGCAATAACACGTGTATATGCGGACATAGCAGGAAGAATACAAGGTTCAAGACGCAGATGTACCAATGTACTCAAAACATATTGCACAAAATTGACTTAAAAGTAGGAAAAGTTGAAATGTTTGACATCATTTGAAATAAAAAGTAAATGAAAAAGTAAATCACCCCACCTCCATTAATCAATTAATTATTACTAATTAGGGTATTACTATAGCCGTCATAAATTTGTATAGTGAGTGATAGCATTTGTAATATTGTGTAGATTCTGATACTCGTTTGTTCTTCATAATTATATTTCTTTAGTTTCCACCAACTAAAATCTCACTGAAATATGTCGACGGTTGGTTAGTTAAATAATTCACTATGTGGGCAATTTCCAGTTATTAAACTTTTTTTGTCGTTTAAAACTAAAAATTATGTTGGCAAGACCAGCTTCAAATGCACAAAAAATATCAACTAGTGGTTCAGCAGAGCAAAAGTACATACCACTATTAGCCGGGTGTATTTTATTTTTATCTTTGTAGATCCCGGGCTTTCTTAACACAGATCCCCAGAATCTAGTCAATAACATTATGGGTCCCAAACAAATGGCAATATTTAATTCTTGTGATGCTTACTAATTGTTTGCTTCTATTTTTCCTTCTTTTAAAGCTGGATTTGCAAACAATTAAACCCTTACAACGCTGAATTATTTTTGTATAAACTATGGAGGCCAACGGGTTTTTTCAATTTGAAATCATCATAAATGTTTTAGTTATAGCTCTTTCTGCTTCATTTGAATATTGCACATGATTTAAATGATGCTAATCATGAAGACATTCTGTAGCAGATAAAGCGTGTTCGTGGACCGCGCCTTGTCTAATGAGCAAACTTGTCTGGACAGCCACAGCAAGCCTGGTAAATCTAGAAGACGTGTAAGCACATATAGCCTGCAATCAGACACCCTTCTAGTTCCATGATCATTAACAATAACATCATATAACATATAATTTTATCGTTTATACGTTGCGTATAAAGTTTTATACCAGGGTGTGTCACATGCCAGGTCTGTTGTGTAAGTCACGTAAAAACGGATCTAACTAATTTGCAATCAAACCTCCAATTATTCTACAGATCACGAAATCGAGCATCTTACTAGCTATACATCTGGTATCTATTTATTATGCAGAAAAAAAAACAGTTCTCCACATAGACTGTAGCAAATGTTCAAGCTAATAAGTAAGTCACATTGCGATGAGGGACACCAGGATATGTCTCTGAAAACTCCACGCAGGATCAGCGGGGCTCGAACCCAAGACGCATGCATGACTGACGAGGCAGTCAGGCGCTCAACCAATGGGCCACGTCCCCTCTCTATGTCCCACTCACTCTCTCACTCACTCACTCACTCACTCACTCACTCACTCACTCACTCACTCACTCACTCACTCACTCACTCACTCACTCACTCACTCACTCACTCACTCACTCACTCACTCACTCACTCACTCGCTCGCTCGCTCGCTCGATCGATCGATCGATCGATCAATCAATCAATCAATCAATCAATCGATCGATCGATCGATCAATCAATCAATCAATCAATCAATCAATCAATCAATCAATCAATCAATCAATCAATCAATCAATCAATCAATCAATCAATCAATCAATCAATCAATCAGTAATTGGGATAACAAGGGTTCTTCTAGGTACTTCAACCATACATATTTCTGGGACATGTGTCTAGATGCTCAAAGTGTCCCTCCAGGTTATTCAGCTTTTAGCCGTCATTAGTCAAATTGACAGGATATCAGCCGTATTGGCTCTGAAGCCTGTCGTGTCCTCTTTATTTGAGGCACTTGTCTTTCACAAATGATAGTGATGATACAGTAGGGTGGGATGGTGTGTGGTAAGGCTAAGCAGAACTCTCACCCAACATGCCTAACATAAGATACTGGCTGAACGCTTATTCAATGTAACTACAACGGCAGAGGCGGTCGGCCATCATTGAATAAGCGTTGAACACTGGATGTTCACATATTGCTAGCATTGGACAAACGTTGAACCAGCAACGTGAATGTGAACCTGGGCGCAGATATAATTTCAGGTGGGTGGGGTTGGGGGTTATCAGAGATATCGCATCTCCTCATTTTTTTACAATTTATTAAGATTGCAAGACGGGGTTTATATATTATTATGGATATAACACGTGAATAGTGTAACTTATAGTCACAGTGTACGTAGACAAAAAAAACCCCGTAAATTTTGTATAATTTGTATATATAATATACAGCTTTCCTGAATGCGGGCCAGACTGGCCCGCATTCAGGAAAGCTATATATTATATATATGGTTGGCAGTTATTCTGCATCCAATCATTGGTGGTGTTGGCCTGGTGTTGAGCACAACTCCTTGTTTCAAACAGGCAAGATATCCAGTAAGATTAAACCGGATATCAGACGTAGCTCACTTCCGGCCCGGTGGGTCCCGCGCGGCGCCTGTCGGGATAGGGACGTGCGGAATTAAGAGTTACCATGGCAACATCCTCCCGGCTAAACACTTCCCCCCGGGATCCTCTTCTGGGCGGAAAAATCGTGCCCGGATCTGTCGCATGCAGGCTGGAGTTTTCACAACCCACAAATCGCTGGAAGATTGACTGCCTGCACAAAAGACGTTTTCCGCGAATGATGAGAAATAACACTCTCGAGCCTCCTCCTAAAGCCTTGTGCGTCTTGAGGTTTGACATCACGTGAGCCTGTGAACGAGACGTCAAGCCAGTGTTGCTTTTATGACTGGACTAGCGTCGAAGACGGTGGGCCAGCAATGGTGCAACACTGACTCAACGTCTTATACTTTCTGGTATACATAGGTACTTTCTGTACAGTAAGTTAGTATTGGGATAAATTCGCCGTCACTGAAGCAGAACAACACAAGTATAATGTATTTTAATAACCTGTATAAATGCGAAAATAGTTTGATGAATCCTACAAGACCAAATTGTCATTTACTTTGGAAAGGTCTCGGACTGGTCAGCTAAACTTATTTTTGCCTTGGTTTAAGGTTTAATATATATATTTAATACTTGTATACGGTTTACTTCGTGTGTGGCTAATATTAAACTGGTAACAAAAAAAGTGAACTATCAGTTTCTTCATAGCCGTAAGTTATAAAGAGTGTTCTGTTCTGCAAAGGTAAATGGCAGTAACTGCTTACTTGCAGATCTACAGACTTTCGTCTTTGTGGGACCTAGTGTTTTTTTGATATCAATTTGGTTCCAGCGTTACTTAAAGGGTAAATGATGACTGCAACCTACACAAGGTAAATAGCTCAATTTGGCCGCAGGTGGCTCGTCTTGTAACAGGCGGTTCTAGGCGGACCTGGGGTGAGCGGTCTGCAGCTACAATTAAACCTGGGGTCCCCGGCACCCACCGCCGTATCCAGATCACCCCCCCCCCCACCCTGCACCATCGCCGCTCTTCCGTCGCTGTCACCAGCAGTTGGTTCAATGCGGGACCAACATCGAATCGCAATTAGGTGTTTGGCTGCGGCCTCTAAGACAAAAGGCTTGTGTTCTGCTGGCTCTAATTGCCGGCAGATGAGCATAATTTGGCACCAATTCCGAGGGAGAGGAGACGAGCATTACTGGATGAATGTCAAATCTAATAGGCAAACACTGAAAAGGGGGAGCAGCCGCCTAATTGGGCTGAGCGGCGCGGGGTTAAGGCTGTACGCAGCCTTAAGAGAGGGTGGCCCCCGGGGGGAGGTGGCCCGGGGGGACGGGCTGAGGGCGGGGAATTACAGGATATGCCCGGGGGGAAGCGGCGCGGCGCGGCATTAGCCGAGGCGGCCTGTCTGGCGGGTCCACTGATGATCCCCCTCACCTGCCGTGTGCACCGGGATCCAGCCAGGGCGGGGACAATCCTGTGACGGGGAGGCAGGGCGCTGACAGTCTCTGTGACAGAGTTACTGATCCCGGACTGGGCGCTCAGGGCGCCTCACTCATGCAGCAAACACAAATCATTTGCATAACATTTTTACATTGTTTACAACGTTGTGCCGACGTTGTATAAATGTTAGAAAAATATTTTGTGTTTGCTGGGTATATACCTAAAAAATCTCATCTTGAATAGGACTAATATTTGATCTCAAATAATTCTAATTTTCACTCACTTGAAGGTCTCTCTACAGCGGCTACCGCGACCCAACCACAACTGGGTGGAAATACATGTAACCCATGCTTACTAAATAAATATAGAATAAACATTTGTAATTGCTGCTGGTCCAACACAATCATACTCACTACAACCGTTATTTGATATGCTAAGAAAAATATATTACAAACGAGAATGATTGGCAAGACTATCGTGACTAAAGTTTACGATTACATTGCCCTCTGTGGCAACACATCCTCCCTACAGAAAGGCTAGGTCGAGTCTGCGACATCGAGACGCCTATAGTCCTGCTGTAGAAAAGATGTGGTGATATTGAAACAGAGAAGATGGGCACCAGAGCAATCCCCTACTATTTTCAAGTGAAATCAAGATTAACGCGGGTATTGTACAGATTGTTGGTTCAAATAAAAAATGAAGATACTAGCTATCCACTCCACTAGAAAAGAAAAACTCAAATTTAGAGGAAAAAAAATAATAAAGAATAGCTGTGCTGTCTATAAACAAAAGGTTTGTTGTAAGCAAATAAGTTCCAATGCAGAGTAATTTGACTTTTTATAGACAAACAATCAGATTTGATTGTTCCATATTATGGGTGTGATTACTGGTATGAGACGAGAGTCCCCGATGTCATGATTTAATTGACATGTTGATCGTTGATCCATGTTGAATACCTAGATACTCATGAAACACTAGATATGGATCCGAAATTGGTTCAATGTTGGGCCAGCGTCGCAGACGCTGGCCCAACATTGAACCAGCTTCGGCTCCACGTATTTTGTTTTTCTAGTAAATAGGAGTATCGTGCCCAGTGTAGACGGGCGTGACCCGCATTGCCTTCACCGCGGGAAAAACAGCGATCTCACTAATGATGATGAAAGCCACTCACTGCAGGCGAGTTTTTGGATGCGTCCAAAAACTGCGCCCGCGATAAGAGGCTAGAAGATGTCACGGGGCGGAACTTCCGCCTGCGCCGATCCTGACGTGTTCGGCTGGCAAATGACGCATACCGCCCCACCTCACCGCCCCAGGATGAAAAGCCGTTTTATAACCGCCTTGTAGGTTCTCGGACTGTCGGAGTGTGTAGAACAAAGTTTCAGCTGCAGTTTTCACAATAGAACCATGTAATCCTTAAAGTGTTATGTAATTTAACCTCAATGAGACAAAGAATACATGTGTACACTTTGAAACAAAACGTAAACCTTATTAGCAAATATAATGTTCAATTCTACTTCATTTTTTTTTGCTTGAATAACAAATAAAATAGCTGAAAACAGCTATGGACGTGATTAGCACTTAAAGGGTTAAAAACAGAGAAAACGTTACACTGAATCAAGATTCAATTGATTCATCAGTATGTTTAACCCTTTAACCGACAAATTATATAAACGCAATTTCACGCACTTGAAATCAACTTCAAGTGAGTGAAAATTATTAGGCTTTGACAAAATGGAGGTGAATGATTTTGAAAACTTGTTGATTGATGTCACGTTTTACCTTTAACATTTTCAAAAGCGGGTATTTAACGTGCTAACGAAAAAAACGCGAATATAATTGGGACCGGTGGAGGGTTAATTATATTTTGATCTTGTTTTTTTCGGATATGACTTTCTTAGATGGCGACTGAGATGAAAATGGACTGTGCTGCTTCACATCGTGTTTGAGGTGACGCTTCTCATGCATGCAAACCCAAGATATTGATCCATTTTTGAGCCAATTTCTGCGACGCTGGTTCATCATTATCCCAGCAATGGCTCAAAAACTAATGTGTCATTGCTTGATCAGCTCGGTCAGTGGATTTGTAGGATATACGGAAGTAATAAACGTTTATATCGCATCGTATGATATTGTATTGTATTGTACAGGAACTAATCTTGTCGTATTGCATCCATCAGTTTAAATCAGTTGTAAATAGTGAGTAGGTGAGGTTAGTATACTAGCACAGTGTGTCCCTAACTGATGCTAAACATCATCATTTTTTATCATTTTTTTAAATTACGATGAATTTGTCACATTTTTTGAATCACAGAAACATTTGGGATACCGTTAGCTTATACCCGACTCTAAGTCGATGTTGAAACAATCTGTAGTGGAATATCCTAAATACAAGTATTTCTCTGAAATCCAAACCATCTTCCATTCATTGACATTGAGTTATATCACGTTACAGATGCCTTCTGTGGTACAGTTCAAAGTGGCCTTCCAGGTGTCGCCACGTGACGGCGCATACCGTCATCAGAGCAACAGTGACTCTGGGAAACAGTCCCTGACGGAAGAGCACCCAACAGTGTGTGGTGAAAAAAATGCACCCATGCAGTTAACACTAAGAGTCCACCAATGGTGATTTATTGTTGGGTCAGCATCGTAGACAGTGGGCCAACATTAACCCTTTCGGTGCGGAACTATAGACGTCAGATTACTAAAAAAATCGGTACCCGTACTGAAAGAGTATAATATTGATAATGGCCGTAGACCCATAACATAGGTATTCAAATGAAGCGGAAAGAGATAACTAAGACATGTATGATGATTTCAAATATAAAAAATATAATAGCGTTGTAAGGGTTAACTCAACAACCGTGGGTGACCGTCTAGTGTCTTTGCTGGGACCTTAAAACGCTGAATTTTTCAATTATTACATTGGAGAACAATGGGGTTTTTTAATTTGAAATCATCATAACTGGCTTAGTTAGCTCTTTCCGATTCAGTTGAATACCTAGTTATTGGTATACGGCCATTAAAAATATGTTTACTCCCTATAGATAACTTGCTTTTACAGTGCGGGGATCGACTTTCATTAGTCGTCAGAATCTGACGTCTCAGACGGCAGATTCTGACGACTAAAGTGGATCCCCGCGCTGTAAGGGGTTAGCGCTAAGCTTGAATAATCGTGTTCAACGTTCTTATTATCACCTGTAAAAACATATTTTGAATGAGCAATATGTTTTCCCAGCAAATGCGTGATGCTGACCCAAACCTGGGGCAATGTTGACCCATAATCTCTGAAGCTGGGTCAACATCGACCTAGCATTGGCTCAACGTATCGTGCTACATTCACGCTTCACAGACGTTTGACACATCTGAACTCTTAAAGCGCTAAAAAATCTAATTTCCATCCACTTCAAGTGGCTTAGAAATAGTCATATTTTTTTTATTTGAGACCGAACATTTGATGTTAAAACACTCATTCCATTCCCAATACCACTGATTTAACTTGCTAATAAAATCTATTCAAAACAACAAATCCACATTGGCGCGTAGAGGTGTAAGGGGAAAAACAACATGATGATTCATGTGAATAAACTAACATCAACATTATGAACCAATAAAACAAAGGTTTTTTTTAATTGGAAATCATCATAAATATCTTAGTTAGCTCTTTCCGCTATATTTGGATACCCATGACCGTTATAAATATTATAATTATTCTTTGTGTGAGGAGTGCGCGGCGCGGAGCCCTGTGCGAAATTAACGTCGACAAACTGGTTTCAACCTTAACTCGACGAGGCCGCCATTAACGTGATCGCCTGGTCACATTGAGAAGGGAGAAACAAGGATATTTCTCTGAAAAATCAAAGCAGGTCTTCGCGGGGTTCGAACCCGGGACGCAAGCATGACTGGCGAGGCAGTCAGGCGCTCTACCAAAGCGCCACGTGCCCTTCAGGTTAGATGTGTGGCCTTTGGTCCTAGATACCATGGCTCAGCAGCCCCAGGAACTCCTGGACTCAGGTGTTTAATACCATTACAATGATCACTGTGATTCTTCAACCCTTTAAGTACTGACACGTTTTAATCCTTTCAAGCCTGAATTTACCATTGTCATCTTCATTCACTACAAGCCGCGAATTGCTGTCGCAATTCTCGACTTGTAGTGAATGGAGATGACTTGATGTGATTTGAAAATTAAAGAAAATTGCCTTGTATTGGTGAACCAGTTTTATGGTAATTTTCATAATAAAAATTATGAGTGTTTTCGTGGATGTAAAATGATGCTTTAATGCATCGTGAGGGCTTGAAGGGCTAAACAAACGCATGATCTTGTCAGCTGAATATCCTAAATCTCATTACCGAGAGAAGAGTAAATTTCATAAAATTTATTTTGTCAATGCTTTTAAACTGTAGACATTTGAAAACCCCACCTGAAGTTTCTGATGGGGGAATTCATGTGAAGTTAAGTTTCAATGGTTCTAGGGTTAATGAGGCTGGTCAGTGTATCGCCATGACAACAGTGGCTGTCCAGACGGGCGGGTCCGGGGCGGGGGTTGGGGTCGGGGGTTCGGGATTACAGCAGGTCACGCAGTGTCCACTGGTTCTAAGGTGTGTCCACTGCCACCCCCGGTCCTGTCAGCCCTACCCAGACCAATAAACCCAATCACCCCCGCATTAGCCACCCCAAGTGGCTTTTTTGGCAAAGTGGCTGCGACTTTGAAGTGAGACAATTTCCTGACCAGCGACATCAGTGACCACCAGACATGCCTGACTACAGTAAAGCCAACTGATTACATCAGCAGAAAATAACACGAATGCTATGTAGACTCCATTATTCAGATTTCGGTTGTAATTTTTTTAAAAGCTCTTTATTTAATAGGGCTTTCCAAAAAAATCATGAACAAAATCCAAATAATAGAGTATATAATTCGTTATATAAAAATATTAGGAAAACTGTAATATATATAGTGCTTTAAATTTTTTACAACCAAAATTAATTCGTGTCTTAATTCAACTTGTAATATTAAAGGAGTCTCAATAAATTAGGGCCCAAGTAAATATTTCAATCCAAAATACAGACTGCACAGCACGAATACATAACTATATCTTTAGTAAATTTGAAAAGGTACTAGAAACAAAACATTAAGAGCAGACTGTACATTCTGTAACCTATATGAAAGGACACAAATTAAATACTTGTTGATTATGGCATATATTATACTAAGCGCGAATGACAAATAAAATCGTTTTAATCCTAGTTATCACGCAGCGCATAAAATATCAAATTATTCACCAGTAGAATATGTATATACAACCAACCAGACTTGAAATTAACAAGCCTCCGATTATGTGGAATAGACATGTTTAAATAAGTTGTGAATTGAGTTAGCGAGGCCTCTGAAAAATTCAGCCAATACAACTTTGTCCATTTAATATAATGTTAAACAAACGATCGTTCTTTTTGCTCATAAAGTCTAAACTACATGGGCCAAGAGAATTTCTCATGAGATGATCTAGATAACCCCGCCTTCCAGACACAGGCTTCGAAATTCGAGCCCTGGCGGTCTGAGGCCGAGCACGCTACTTCTCGCTGACGGAGGCTCCCCACAATAAATAAATCTTTGTAAGTAAGTGTACATTTGTTTAACCTGAATGCAAGAGCAGGAGACAAGCCGTAAACTCTGACTCCGACAGACAGGCAGTTTACCTATACACCATGGCCCGC
Organism: Flabesymbios commensalis; assembly: GCA_964017125.1. Taxonomy (NCBI): domain Eukaryota; kingdom Metazoa; phylum Annelida; class Polychaeta; order Terebellida; family Flabelligeridae; genus Flabesymbios; species Flabesymbios commensalis. The sequence goes on from OZ024903.1 coordinate 87,501,264, forward strand.
CCTGCTGTATGCGTGTTGGTTCGGATGCGGTGGCCAACCATTAAAACCAACATTGGCATTTACTAGGTTGACGATTAAACAACTTTTCAACTCCACTTTCAGAAATATTTTTACCGTTTTCATTGTGGGCGCTGTAGCAAGACAACCTAAAGTGGCTGAAAATACTGATTAAAAACTTGGGCGTTAGATCTAGAAATACGAAGTGCTTCAATTAAGCTATCAGTTCTATGCAGAATATTAGTCGTAGAAAATCGCAGATTTCACTAGATTCCTAAACACGAGGCAGGGTGAATTTCTGCAGGTGTACATTAGTGTGTAGGCCGGTGCTTATTAGTGGTCAGTGCTGGACAGCGCCGGCCACCTATCACCCTGTTAGGTGAGCATGCAATCCTCCCATCCATCCCGACCGGTCCTATTTGGTTCAAAGCCCTGCTTGCCACCAGATCCCGGCCAATCAGCCGGGGGTAATGGCTTTATGACCGACCAATGGTGAAATATTTGTCAGGTGCCGCGCCATGTCAAATGGCAGCCGCGGCGCTAGGTGTGGTTCACAGCTCAGGTGAGGACATGGATGGCAAGCAGACGCTTTCCCAATGCTGGCCCAGCGTCTGCGACGCTGGGCCAGCATTGGAAATGCGTCTGGCCAACGCGTTGAGTCAGATGGCATGAGGGCAAAATCAGAGAAAGGGCAAAAAGCAATGGTTGATCAAACATGATGTATGAATACGGGAATGGATTTTTGTGTACAGGTCATATCATGTTAACAACACGAGCAAGCATCCATAATGCTACTATTAAACAGCTAAAGGGAGCAAAAGAGAAGAAAAGTGTACACTATACGAGTACCAATCAAAAATAGGCCTACATTATAAGTACTTGAATTATGGCTGAATGGCAAAAATTTAGAAATTTATCAAACAAAATCATATTCCAAAAAAGGTGGCAAAGAAATCTTAGCTTCGAGCTAAGATAACTTGTAGGCCGACAAATACCGCATAGGGTGATAGGCCATGGATTTTTATTTTTAATCAACATGCCAATAATTATTATTTTATCTTGACTATCGAAATCTTGTGTTCAAAACTTAAAATTAGTCAAATGTAGTTGTTACATTTCAAATATAATATTTGGGAATGTAATGGAAACCGCTTCCTAATTTTACCATATACTACGTAACTAGTATTATTTCAGGAGGTTTTTGTGAGAAGGATGGTATAACAGCTGCAGTCTAGATGGACAGCTAACACTCTGGCTGTCAAAAATCTGTCAACACGCCTGTCATTCAAGGCAACACGTGAGTTCAACGCTGGATTAACGCTGGATCAGCGACGAAGACGCTGGACCAGCGTTCATCCAGCGTTGGACCTGATGCTGTAAACAATCGTGTGTCAGTGCCAGAGAGGCCATCGGGTGATCGCCAGGGCAATCGAAAGCCTTCTCACTTATACATTGTACCCCTTGCCGTTTATGACCGTCATTGACACCTCGCGGTAACAACTTTACGCGGGCACGGGTGGATTCATCAATCCACACATTCAGCCTCAAAACTTGCTCTGACACCTCTGTATGTATATTATATATATTATAAATGCAGTTTATTTCTGCTCGTTTCAAAAATCTATATTCAATAAGTGTGGGCCTACCCCTGACACAGAATTAGGCAAAAAAACACAAAAAAATGACAGATAAATCATTCGGCATGTGTAATTTATATCTCAAATTTATTGCTAATCCTGAAGACCACCCAGGGTGGAATGGGTTTTACAACGCTGTATTATTGAGCTTTCTATGCAGATGACGTTGTTATGAGGTGCCTTCTTGGATATGATCTCATATTACAGTTGATTGGGTGGCAATAAATACACAGTAAATCGGACCCATTCACAGCCCCATACGCTTTGTTCTCGGCCATCGTATTTTTTTCTGTGAGTTGCATTTCCTGTGTGTCGCATTGACAACAGTGTCCTCCAAATGATTTGCACGCACCCCCAAGTTAGTGTATCAAGCACAATCTGATTTACAACGAAAAATTAAATAGAACATGTTATTCCTCGTCATTTGAAGGAACGGATATTGTGAAACCTCTGCCCCTATCAGTCAGTGCCATACGTATCATCCATTTGAGGGCGGGGGGCATAGGATATTCTAGAGACGATATGTGCTGGGAACAAACGACAATGCTAAGAGCCGATTTGTGTTCAATCAGTAGAAATACCAAGCATCTGATCTCAAATTAACACACCGAATAGTGCCATAAAGACACTCACACATTTAACCCACACTGGGCAACATAGAAAATAGAACAAGACCACAGAAGATCTCCCATCTGACATGCAAATTGATTTCTACGATTTTTGCATTCAGAAGATTTGACATAATTATGTCACCCCAACTCACAATGAACATTTATTTCAACCACATATTGAAGACATTACTCAGTCACTGTGTGCTGTTATGTATAATGATTTTCTATATCAGACAGCAAGCCATTTTGAACTTGATCTGAGTTGATTTTTCACGGGGAGTATCACTCACTAAAACGTCATATTTTGTTTAATGGGAATCTACTGTCTATCTAGAAACGGTTTGCCAGAAACCAGCCATATTAAAGTAAATAATGGCCCCAAGTCGCCCATTTTTTAAATTTAATTGAGCTGAATTTGTTGAGGCTATACCTGGCTTGTTTTGCAAGGTATCGGGCATATTAAAGTAATAGTGGCCGCCATGGCAGTCGGCCACTTTTAATTAGATGTACAGTATAACCTCGATATAATGTACAATTTCACTTAGGGGACCACCTCGCTAATGGGACCACTTTTTCAAGTCCCCTGGGTGGTCCGTTCAGCGAGGTTCTATTGTAGTTCAATTTTGTCAGGGCATAGACTGTCTATCCCCAAAACCTCACATTTGTTTCATAGTAATGCTCTTTATCTGGAACGATTTGCAAGATCTATCAGGCATATTAAAATAAATAATGGCAGCCAGCTGGCCATTATGAATTAGATCAAGTTGCAGTTGTTCAGGAACCATCATTCCCTAAACCCCTTTTTATAATGGGCCTAATGGTCTAGCTATTTTGCGCGGTTTTCATGCTATTCTGCAATATCTTTGAGTTAAATATTTAATCGATTATTATTAATTTATTATTGATAATTTAATTTATTCTTCTAAATCAAGTCAACGTGCTAGATCAACATCTAGGCAAGGCACAACTAAATGAAAAGGCACTAGAGATCTAACAGTGCAGTAATATGGTTTTAATCCACCAGTAGTTTTAGGGATCTGCTGCGGAAACAAAGTGTACATTTATGTAAAATATCTACGTTTATTTAGACGTCAATGGCTAGTAGTAGCAGTTATCTGGCAATGCATTTGACATTATTTTTTTCAGCCGGCGGGGTGGCTTGCGGTACATATTTTTCCGGGCAGGTGGGATGACTTTTGGTGGTCCCGCACGTGTCCCAGTGATTGACAGGATAGTTAGGGAGCTGTGACATATCCTGAGGCCAGGCGTGGATGCGAACACCACTCCCCGCGGTTTGTTTAGCGACACGCGCCCTCTGTAAACAGATGGGCACACTTTCCAAGTCAAGGACCGAAATCACTCTCCGAACACCAAACACTCAAACAATGATGGCTTAATGTTGGACCAGCGTCAGAGACGGTGGAATAGCTGTAAAAAACATTGGGTAAACGTCTCGAGTGTTAGATGGGCGATCTAGTTTATAAGTTATACCTGCTTGATCAGTGTCGCGGTTGGTGGTGTTGTTTCATTTTGTTAGAGTGCAAGCAATCATAAGAGAGGTGTACCTATATTTCAGATGTCAAAGATTCTTTTTCGGATACTTTAGAATATTTGGTAGAAAAAGTATCGGGAATATTTTCAATTTTTTATTACAATAGAAAAAAAGTATATAAATACAATAATTAATACATAAACTAACGAAAAACAACCAACGAACGAATGAATGAATGAATGAATGAATAAATGAATGAATGTATAATTGAATGTATAATTGAATGAATGAATGAATGAATGAATGAATAAATGAATGAATGAATGAATGAATGAATGAATGAATGAATGAATGAATGAATGATTATTATCAGTATACGCGCACAGCTGCTAAAATTAATTTTTCAGGTTTGTTTTACAGTTTATTCAATACAATTCGTGATTAAATTTGTCTTCGGAAACGCTTCACCCCAACCTCAGTGAGAAATGGCGCAACACAGTTGAAGGAGGGATGAGATTTCAACTGGCTGAGAGTACTATCTGATATTAGTAGTAAATACCATCATCTATTACCGTATTTATTGTCTCGAAAATTACCTCCATGCTTTAATACCGTATTACAGTGTTTATTTTGCAGATCTCTGGCAACCAAAGTGTCAGTGTAGTCATGCGTATCAGGCAGTGTGAGTGGAATGATAGGTTGTCAGCGGGGGGCGCTAGGCGCTGCCACCGTGCAGGAAATGACGCTTTTACCAGATTATCCACGAAAAGACAAGTGACACGTGGTCACCAGGCATCAGCGCTGATAGGCTGGCGCCGGTCACGTGACAGGTAGCCTCGCTTTGGCATACATACACGCCATGTTTACGCGCTGGAAACGCGCGAGTTTTCAGTGGTTTATTTGTAAAATCCAGTCACTAACTGAGGGTAGAAATGGAGTCAGATATTGCGTCATTTTCCAGCCCCTGGAAACCGAAGAGTCTTATGTGTCACTCATTTGTGTGGTAAATACGACACTCTAGCTGCTAGGGGGAGATATAATACAAGTAAAAATATTGACGCCCACCCACTATTCACGGTGGAATAATGTAGCTGCCTGGGGAGCGCATCGTTTCAAACATACGTATTTTACATTATTTTTGTTGGCCATAAACGATATATAATTGATGTACTATAATAATGACATATAGGCCTACCATGTATTGGGGTCACATGCACAACCTGAATTTGACTGATGTCTTTAATACACAACTAAAACAACTGAATTTTAAAGCTGTATCTGGTTTATTTATTTGTTCTCCACAAACGTAAGTTTACATTTTAAAATCAACTTTAAAATGCGTTCAGTGTTCTTTATAGAGCATTTTAATGGATACGGGTAAGAAGTATGAGTGAAAACTATTATGTTAAAGACCTAAATTAAAGGCATAGAGAAAAACATCATTATGATATCAAAACCTGTTTTTTTATGTACAAAATCAAATCACAATGACACATCACCCTCTACAACCCCGCAACTAGTGGCTCACGTCATATTTCCCCGTGTGAAAAAAGGGAATCAACCAACCAGAAAACACGAGATGTTGACCCAATGCCGGTTTAACGTTGCTGCATCGTCTGCGACGCTGGCCCAACATTGAACCAGCGTTGGACCACTGTCTGTTGCTTGCTTGGATGTAGAGGTCCAGGGGAGGCTGGGAGGTGTTTATAGTGTAAATCATGTGCTTGGATGAAGAGGCGGGTGTCACTGGGGTTTATAATTAGACTGTAATCTGATCCGGGGGTCCCGAGGTTCCCCTGTGAATTATTGAGAGGTGGGGCGGTGCTCCCGGTGGAGGGTGTCCCGGGCGCGTGCCACCCCTCGCATCCCGGCCTGCCTGGGCGCGCAGGGTATAACGGGGCGCAGGGAGCCCAGAATCAATTACTATTCTAAATATCTGCCCAAATTTAAAAGTGCGACACGCCCACCGCGATTTAATGTGGAAGACGTGTTGGCACTGATGTACCCAGGTGTCCCAAAAAGGGCAAATTGTCCCCATGACATTTTGAATGGCAGTATCTGTATCTTGCCAAATATTCAGATACGACCCTTTAACCTTTTCACCACTGAAGCCCGTTTTTATGTGCTGAATGCTATGGCATTCAGCACATAAAAACGGGCTACAGTGGTAAAAAGGGTTAAATACCATGTTGACAAAGTGTGTTTGTAAAAACGAGGGGATTATCGGACAATATCAGGAATTATAATCACTTGGAAATTATCAACCTTTTAGCGAACCCGGGAATATCATCAAAATTTATATTCACTGAAAATTGTACCGCAATTTCCACCTCCAAGTGAATTAAAATCACGCATTTTAACATCAAACGACAGTTCACAACGTCTTCATTCTCACAGGTTATATAATTGTCTACTAAACCGTTTGTTCTCTAGATGCCCCACGAAGCATGGGTGCTTAAAAGACACTCCAAATACCAGATAACCTGTCGCTCACCATATGTTCGATCTAGATACCTTTTGGCGAGATGGGAAGATGTGTTGGTCATAATCAAGGGAAATCAATAAGGTTAATTCTGGGAAATCATTTACGTTAATTAACATGTAAATGCACTTTGGTCACCCTCTGGGTCAAGCCTCGCGCCTCTGAAAATATGAAGTTGATCAATGGAAAGGTGATCTCCATAACCATGAAATACATACACACATGTTCAGTTCTTGTTGTGTAATATATTTACTCTATGCACAAAATTCCGTTTCCAGCAGTTTCTTAGATATATGAATAATTATGTAAGTGGACATTATTTTCACTTTGATTAGCTACCAATTTCAAAAGGAGACTGATGTTAACCGTTAATTGTCAGCTAGCATTTGTCATCACTCGCAGCTGCGATTGCTAACACAATCTCATCATGAAATGATGAAAAATATATTTGATGGAGAATGGACATCTCACAAATTAAATCATCTGGTTAACTACCACACACTATTTTATAAATTTCACTGGGAAATTATTTGGTTTGGTAGCTCCTTGAAAACGTGGCAGACAGATTTGTATCAAATATTGGTTCATGTGGTGTGACAAATAAAGAGGTGATAGTTTTAGTCACTTCAAGTTATGTTTCCCTACCGCGATCCACAACAATAGCCTTCTTTACTTGACAAATAAATATTCGGATTTGCAGTGAGAAAATATTTGTGCACATAATCGCAATGTTGAATAGCCTTATCTTTATTTATTATGTACTCTGTATATTGAAAATCCCTCTACTTTTATACACGGCGATGCCTATTAGCCTGATTATATAGTTATTATCAGGATCATGTACACATTTACAAAAATAAACCTTCCGTATGTACACATCTTGTCTTTGACAAATAAATCAGAATTGACTTTTCACCGAATCAATAAAATATATGCCTGTCTGTCTGTCTGTAAAATTAATTCACAACATCGTATCAGTTAACCAGATTTAACCCATTTTCGGTCCTAAATATCTGGTTACGAAAGTGCGATTAAAATCACACAAAACTCTAACAGAATCAGTGCGGTTGACATCAGTGATCTAGGGGTCAAAGGGTTTTTAATTGATAATAAGGATTCCACGTGTACGGGGCGCCCTCTGGGGGCGGTGATAGGTATCTGACGGACTGATTACCCTCACAGACACCCCACCTGCCTAACTGCCACCTAGTGGCGGGACAGAGGCACACAGGGAGCACCTCACACCTCCAGGGCCGGGACACCCCCCCCCCCCCTCCCCGCGGCCAGCACCATGACGACGCCCCACTGTGCAGACAAAGATGAGGACAGCTCATCAACCAGAAAACACGATGTTGGCTAACATTCCCCTAGCACTGGGCCAATGTCTCTGTTTTCTGGGAACAGTTAAAGTGCACGAAAATCGATATTTTAGTGATATTTTATTTAAAAAGTCATCGTTTTTTTAACTTCTATTATAAGTGCGTACATATGTTGGCGAGTACTGTCTTAATCGTGACTGACCAGGGAGGGAAACCTATTATGATCTGAGATCAAGAGCGTTACCTATCACCAACGAAGTCCCTTCTAAATAAATATGAAGAATAAGCGAAACCCATAGCTTTCATCAACAAAACAGGTCTTAAGTATTCTTGCGGACATATACATTTTACTGTAAATTTAAATCAGTTATTTCAATGTTGGATAATTCAAAGATTTGATTTAGGATGTCAACCATTACAGATCTAATTTCCATTCAGTGTGTCGTTGAGAGGTCATACACGGCAATACTTACTAGCTTAGTACACAGTCATCAAAATGCCACAAAAAGACACTCTTTATTTCCTTAAACTATATTCTACAACTAATATGTTCCAGATTCCATGCCTGTTTCAGTGGTTCAGGTGAACAACATGATGTGAATGTTTCCAGGTCAATGGTTCGATTCCTGCTGAAAGACTACACTGCAATGCTAACAGCAATAACAGCTTACTTTTCAAGTCAGCAGTTATTGCTGTTTGCATTGCAGGGCAGCACAGCCATGATGAAGGACGATCTCTCACATTGGTGGCTGTAGGTCTGACAGGGTGCGAGGGGATCAGCCGTTGTCCCGCACTATCTGACTATGGAGGGCAATCCGGGATCGTCCAGCCGTGGGGATGACAGGGTGCGGCGCTTTCGTGCTCCACGTCATTTGAGAAACAAACATTGGTTTTGCCAATGAGCCAGCAGCTGAGGCCTGACATGTAATGGGCGGCATGAATGATGAGGTGGATTAGTGTTAAACTCCCTCAGTCCTAGATCTCGTCAACCAGACACTCTCACAGCTTCAGACCTGTCTCTGAACGCCGGTGACTCTCTCCGTGAGAGAATGGGGAAGAGTCAACCACTGACCAGCAAACTCGAGGCGCTGTCCCAATGCTGTTTTGATATTGGGCCAGCGTCTTTGACGCTGCCCAATATTAAAACAGCATTGTGACAACCCCTCGTGTTTGCTGGGTGAACGTGTGGTCTACACCAGATAAACATGAACAAGGGAAGATTCGATAAAACTTTACCCCTAAACCCTTACATCGCTGAAATAATTTCGTACAAACCATGGAAAGCAAAGGGTTTTCTCAATTTGAAATTAACATAAATATCTTAGTTAGATATTATCGCTTCATTTGCATAATATGCTATGGGTTTACAGCCATTATATATATTTTAATTCTTTCAGTGCGCCGCCCGGATCGACTTTAGACGTCAGATGCTGACGTCTATTAGACCAGACGTGGCTGGTTGTAAGGTGTCACCCGGAAGGGGAAATCAAGCCACTATTATTTTCACATAGCTGGACTACTCAGGGGCCAGAATCAACCTGTTGATCAAGTATGCCGCTGCTTTACTAAAATATGGCCAACAATGTACATGACATATGTGCACTAAAAAGCGTGTAATACGTTCCAATAACTCATTATTTTTATTCCAAATGGGTTTATTTACAGTCAACAAAAGTTCTAGAACATGTTTGAATCAAAACTAAACATTTATACCATACATAAATAGGCTGAGGGAAAAAGTATTTTGACTATTTACAGAAAAAGTGTGAAAATAGGTAAAATAAAGGGTTAAAATATCAACTTAAATCTCTCTTGACACAAAATATTTTACATCCATGTGAACTCTTGTGTCAGTAGCTTTCCATTGATAATAAATATATTGATATAGCTCAAAATTTGACTACTCAGCGGCCGAAAATGTGTAATACGCTTGATTTCACAAACTCGGACCAAAATCGCACATAGGTCATGTAAGCCTACAGTTTTGGCCATATTTCAGTAAAGCAGCGACAGTTACGTGATCAACAGGTTGATTATGGCCCCTGAGTAGTTCAGCTGTGTGAAAATAATAGTGGCTTAAATTCCCCTTCCGGATGACACCTTACCCCCCAGCCACGTCTGGACTATATAGTCGGTCCCTGGGCTGAAAGGGTTATTATATAATATATATGTTTGCTGTAACTGCTATATATATGTGACCCGCTCCAACACTATTCAGTACTTATAATAATAAGTATGTTTAAAAATCAGTCAATTTAATAATAAGAGGCCTATATAATCCCCGCCATAAATTAGGTTAGAGTTTTTTTAATTATTTTAAAAGTTGGCTTGTGGTGGCCATTTTTTTAATTTCAGTAAAATCACCTGCACATTTCCAGATGGTGGGTGATGTGATTGTAAGACGTGAATTATTTCTGACTTCAATTTTTGAGTTTTTGCGCCCACAAACAATAATTTATGAAGTTCACCCATGGCGGTCATTTTGAATTTCAGCGTAAAAACTTTAAAAAAAATCACCTGCACATCTCAATATCGTGAGGGATGTGATTGTAAAATTTGAATAAGTTCTTCAGTTTTTGCGCCCACAAAAAAATTGGAGTTGACCTCTGGAGGCCATTTTGAATTTTGGTAGCATCTTTAAAAATCACTTGCACATCCCCATGTTGCTAGGAATGTCATGTTAAAATTTTAAAAAGAATTGACCAGTAGTTTTTGGGTTTTCGCGCCCACAACAAAACGTGACGCCTGACAGAATCCTGGAGCGACTAAAACTTTAAAATGACACGTCTCTGTGAATATTGACCACAGAGACATAATTTATGTATCATTTTGACGACATCAGTTCACATAATATAACTTGAGTACATTAGTACGATTTCTTATGAGTGCGACTTCCCACTGATTATGTTCGAGCAAGTCATAATTATTATATAGGCTACTATGTGTATGTGCACGTAGATATGTGATATTATTATACATATATAGTGGTGATGAAGCAGGTAGAGCTAGTGACAGATTTATGAGGTAGTTAGGGCCTACTGCTAGTGAGCGGAAATCTATTAGCAGGTATATTTACCCTGCAGCCTCAGACATATATATTACGTGTGATGGGTGTGTGGGGGCTGGGTAGAAACAATGACACTGTCTCGTGAAAACAATACACAGTATATCCGTGATGCAGATGATAAATCTTTTATCTTCAACCATTGGATCGTTCGGCATTTTATACGTTTTTGCGCTCCTAACACCTATTTATTCTCCTATTAATCACACTTTGATATCTGAATATCTGCCGCAATTCCCACTTCCAGGTACATTTATATTATTTACCTTATGTATAATTACAACTTAGAATATCCTTCATTTTAAAGTTTACCTCTGCAATGTTTTATGCTATAAAAGTGTCGATCTACTTTTTTAACCCCAAAGGGCACTTCTACATCCCCTGTGGGACGTGTGTGTGCAATATGAAATACATCCACCATGGGTTTCCTAGATCTGCTCCGGAAACGAAATGTGGCCAGAAATCAGGCATATTACAACTAATTATGGCTGATGGTCGGCCATTCAAGAATGTGAAATTTCATAAAACCCAAAAGCCACATCTACATCCCCTAGATGATGATGTGAGGGTGGGGTGATTGGACACGGCGGGTTATTGATAGCGTTTCCTTCACTCACCTGATAAGTGCTTCTTCCATCTGGGCATGCCTAGGGGATAGACCTCCACACATAATATATGTGTGAATTTATTAATTGGGTTAGTAGCAAAATTCTTCTAGGTGAGATTTAGATAAACAAATTTACATATAGAAAATCTGATACGAAATTACAGAGATTTTCTGTATGCATGCCTGGTGTGAGAAGTGATGTACATGTATATATCGTGACGTGGCTGACACACGGAGGGGAGGGGGTGAAGATTGATGAGGCTGGTGAAGGGTGGTGATTACATACCAAGTCCTAACAATGAACCAGGTGTGAAAACAGACCTGTTGATGAGAGACTGCAATCTGCTGATAGAACAGAGTGGGGTTACCTCAGCACCCTCTACCCCCTAGGGTGGAGAGTGCTGAGGTAACCCCTCTGTCACGGGGTGCTGAAATATACGCCCTCCAAGTACCCTGTTCATCTTTAGTATTTGTATTTATTGTTACTCTTGATTTTAGACTCACTTGATTTTAGACTCACTCACTCACTCACTCACTCACTCACTCACTCACTCACTCACTCACTCACTTCACTCACTTCACTCACTTCACTCACTTCACTCACTTCACTCACTCACTCACTCACTCACTCACTCACTCACTCACTCACTCACTCACTCACTCATTGGGGTCATCGATTTTATTTGCTTGTAAATTGTATATTACAAGCGTAATTTCGTTGATATATTTGTGTGGATAAATAGGCCTACATTCTGACTTTATAGAATCAGCATTTTAACATTTCCATGATTTGTTAGTCTGTGTGCATTTTCAGCATACATGTAAATTGATTTTATAGCAGTAAATTATCTTAATTCGAACTCCTCGACACACCCCATTCTCTGATCATTGATTTGAACCCCACATCAAACTTGAATATCGATTCATCTATGGGGACCCAGACAGTAGATTTTTTTCATCACATATATATATAATCATACACAGAGACAAAGGGGTTGTGAGGACCAGCACAAAAAGGGGCGGTGTGAAAATCAGAGCAAGTGGTGTGAACAATGCGGGGTACTTGTAGATGCCATAAGTAAAGAAAGACGGCCACGATCCAGTGTTGGTTAGGTGCTGGTCCACCGTCTATGACGGTGGAGCAGCATGTAACCAACACTTGTTCAGGGTCTCATCCTCAATGGAAAGTCAAGGCAGTTGACGTTAATTTACCCATGATGGATCACCTTGGTAACACCCCGAAGGCTTGTGGTCAAAATTGGTGTCACGGTGTTCTCGACCCCATATCAGAAATGTGTGCAAAAACAATTCTTAATACACTGTTTAATCAATTGAATACATTTTTAACTACATGTCAGTCCAAGTGGCCCTAACTGCGTGTATAGAAAAAAACATTCGGAAGTTTGAGAAATTCCAGTAAATAAAATATTAAAAATCCATGAATATCTATTAGGAAAACGCCAGATAACCATATGGTTCGATAAGTGTCACAACGTCTTTCTCTGCAATGCATATATATATTATTAGACAGAATGCCGAGAGATTGCACATATCATAGACACGCTGTGTAAAAAGTAATATTTATATTTAGCCAGCACGTGAGACGTTGGCTAGGCATTCAGGTGATATTTGGAACTTCTTGGCACCTCCGCAGGCGTTATATAATACATGACATTAGCAGCGCCACAATGTCCCGTACACGCCAACCATCACAGGAGACACAGCACCTTTATGCAATGTCTGCCTAATGTTGGCCCATCGTCTGCGACGCTGGGCCACCATCAGACAGACATTGTGTAGATGTGTCCTGTTTGTTGGGTTTGCGTGTGTTTGATAAACTGCCAGGACCTGTTCACAGCGCCAGAACAAATAGATTAAAAACAGTCCAGACAATGCAGGCGAAACAGCGGATAATTATAGTGCTAAAATGCTATAATGACTTCATCCAAACGTCTGTCTCCACATGTTGTTGTCAAAATGACAAAGGCCATAGCTACCTACGTTGGCTAAACGATGGATCAGCGTCGCAATCGGTGGACCAGCAGTGAAACAGCGTCTCGTGTTTGTTGAGATATGAACCATCATGTTCAAATGTCAACTAGATCATTTTCACAAATTGTCAAATAAATTACGATAAGTTAATTTTTATTTCAATCCTCATTGTTCAATTGTTTGTTTGATTGATTAATTGATTGATTGACTGACTGATTGATTGACCGATTGGTTGGTTGGTCTCTTGATTGACTGGTTGACAGATTGATTGATTGATTGATTGATTGATTGAATGATTGATTGATTTTTTGAATGATTGATTGATTGATCGCGAATGATTGAGTGAGCGAGTGTGACAGAGGGAATGAGTGAGTAAGAATTTCGTAACTACCTTACCGACTGACTGAATCAGTAAAATATAGTAATATAATAAAATAATGAGAAACTAGATATTATATTTGCGAATGTGCAAGTCTCCAGCAACGATGTGATATATTAGAAGTGCGGTAACGGGCTCTCTTAGATTTATACAAATCAGCCAATTATCAAAATTAAATTTAATACGATAATCAGTCAGAGAATGATCTGAAAGTTTCACAAAGATCGGATAAAATATTGATTGTAGAGCGTTTAGTCGAATTGCAAGAAAAAGCCAGGGTGGTTATCTTGGATATGCAAAAATAACGTTCAGAAAATATTGGAAACTGTAGAGCGTCTACATCATACAAGAAAGGACCGGACGGTCATCTTGCATGGATATGCAAATTAGCCAATTTTCGAACTTAACCAGGTTAAACCATCAGAGAAGGCTAACTGTGGAGCCTTTACGTCGATTTGTAAGGAAGGACCAACTGGCAGGGTCATCTTATTGGATAAGCAAATTAGTCGATTTTTCGAACTAATAACTTAATTAGCCATTTTTCGAACTTGATATCCATCAGAGAAACTTCAGAAATATCAGACTGTAGATCGTTTACATCGTCAAATTATTGATTAATAATAATAACAACAATAGACAGCACGTAGGGGGCCGTCAGATTCTACAGACGTCATATTATGACGACTAAAGACGGTCTCGCACTGAGAGAATACAATATTTATAATGACAAAAAACCCATAAGATAGGTATTCATATGAAGCGAAAAAAATGAACTAAGACATTTATGAGGATTTCAAATTGAAAAACCCCGTTGGTCTCCATGTTTTTACAGAAATATTTCAACGTTGTAATGGTTAATTCGTATTAGTTACGCAATGTAGAAGGGATGATTGAGTGATTCGATGAGTGATCAATGAGTACGTGATGTCATGGAGTGCACTACATTCAAGGTGACATTAACCCTTACAGCGCTGAAGATTTTTTATATAAACCATGAAGACCAAAGAGTTGTATTCAATTCGAAATCACCATAAATGTCTTACTTAGCTCTTTCTGATTCATTTGAATACCTATGTTATGGGCCTACGGCCATTGTAAATATTTTTACTCTTACAGTGCGGGAATCGACTATAGACGTCAGAATCTGACGTCTACAGACGTCAGATTCTGACGTCTAAAGTCGATCCCCGCGCTGTAAGGGTTAAACAATAATAATGTCAAGGTATGATGACAGCACTTCTCACAATTATATAGCTATTTGTGATTAACAATGTATATGTTTTTACAACACAAGCTGGTCGTTGTCACGATATACCGACCACGGTCACAATCCACAATCACGCTGATCACACTATTTTAAATGTATTGGCCTTTTAGTCAGATATCCCAGTAAACACAAAACATTTGTATAACATTTGTACAATGTTGGACCAGCGTCGAAGACGTTGGGCCGACATTGTACAAATGTTATACAAATGTTTTGTGTTTGCTGTGATAATTTCTAACTGGTCTTTAAATGGAGTTATAGGCTACCTTAAAGTGCCAGCTCACATAATTTGTATTTCGCCCACTTGAAGTTATATCTCTCTACAGCGACCCACAATTTATACAAGTGAGTGAAATTACTCATATTTATTGAATTTGTTACCTAAACACAGCCAATTTCTTGATATAGGTAATCAAACATTTCATTTCCTAACCAGTCATTGATTTGGATGTGTTAATAATAAGGATTGAAACGAGTGTGAATGTTTAACTTATGGAAACGACACAAAGAAACTTGATTACAATAATCTAATTATATACTGACATTATATTATAATGGAGGCGAGAGAAGAAGAGTACATTTTGCATTTAGCGTTATACCAGCACAAATAAGCTCGCCACTAGGATTATTATTACCCTACTCTTTTATAGTTCCAATAATATTTTGTATCGTTTTCATCAAGCAAACAGTATATAAGGTTAGTGGGGTTGTATAGATTACTGACGAACTTACGAAAGTTTGTTAATATAATAATCTATTATATGTGGACATTGCGGTCCGACTTATATTTAATCTAGTTTAAAAAAAACATGAACAAATTATTTCGCTTATGTGACAATCCCACCTATTTGGTCGATGAAAGCTGAATCATGACACATAAAATAATGTGCTATAATAATTAGGGCCTATGCCTGAATTGTTCATATTTTATACATATACTCATATACGATATGCCAGTGCTGGTTTGACGTTGGGCTAACGTCGTCAACCGAATTCAGACGTCAGATTATGACGTCTAAAGTCGATCACCGTACTGATAGAGTAAAATAGAGTGCCGTAGACCTATAACTTAGGTATTCAAATGAAACGGAAAGAGAGAACTAAGACATTTATGATGATTTCAAATTGAACATAAGTGTTCTCTTAGTTTATATAACAATCATCTCTGTAAGTCTTAAACAAGCATTGGGTGAGTGTGTGTTGTTTTTCTGGGGTTGAATCAGTGGTCGTTGTCACAGACATAGATACACACACCAGGTTATGACACCAGTGATCCATCATACGCTGTTCTGACAGGTTGGCACACAAATCAAACATTAGTCTGACCGGGGGACTGAGGGCGGGGTGCGTCCGGCTACCCCGGGGTGCCAGGCTGCTCGCCCGTACCAGTGTCTCCACCCCCGGGGGACAGTGTAGTACAGACAAAGCGGTGGTTGTGGTACCGGGGTGGGGCTAGTGGTGGAGCCGGGGTGGGGCTTGTGATGCTGCAGGCACCGCTGTCAGACCTCCGCGCTCACTACCTCAACTGTCAAAACTTGCATCATGGCGCTCATCAGTGACACCTCATCTCTGCCTCTCGTCTGTCTCACACCTAGCAGCGCTGGGCGGATTCCACCCCTCCTGCCTCGCCGCGCCGTGTCGGGGGGCCTGCTCTACCTTATACCCCAGGGCCTGATCACTTGGCCGAGCGGCACAAATAAATCACGTCTACTTGCCGCTTGGCACAATGTACTACACCTCGTCTGATTCAGTCAGCCAGCCAGTCATACAGCCAATCAGCCAGTCACAGGGTCAGACAGTCACACAGCCAACCAGTCACATAGCCAACTAACTACACAGCCAGTCAGCCAGCCAGTCACATAGCCAGCCAGTTAGTGAGCCAGCCAACCTAAGCCACAGCTAATCAACCAGCCAGATAACCAACCAGCCAGTCACACAGCCAGCCAGTCACTCAGTCATACAGTCGGACAACCAGTCAGCTAGTGGGCCAGTCACATCAGAAAGCCAGCCAGTTAGCCAGTTACAGAACCAGTAACACTGCTAGCCAATAACAAGGCCAGCCAGTAAGTCAATCAGCTAGGCAGTCACACAACCAACCAGTGACATAGCCAGTCAGCCAGTCACACAGCCAACCAACCAACTAGGCAGTATAGCCAGTCACAAGCTAACCAATAACGCAACAAGTCAGCCAGCCAGCCAGGCAGCCAGCCAGCCAGCCAGCCAGCCAGCCAGCCAGCCAGCCAACCAACCAACCTACCAACCACCAACCAATAAACCAATTAATCATCAACCAACCAGCTAGAGGCAGTAAAATTAGTGAAGACTTCCTTCAATAAACTTAAAGCGGAACATCCGAACATCCTGTATAAATATTGCGTAACAGCATTTAAAAGGGGACAAAATCTACGTGATCTCTTGGTGAGAAGTAGATTGGTGAAAGCCCCACTGGACAACCCAACGGTTACCGGATCCGACTCAAGTCAGGATCTGACTACATTAATAAATGCATTAGATGAGGTATAATTTATATCAATTAGTATTGTTTATTGTCAATTATTGTTTATTGTTTATTGTCAATTAGATTGTTTTCCTCTTTATAAATCAGGCTATACTTCTCCTCGGGCAGTGCACTAGGTTGGGAACATGGAAAGGCATGCCCTTGAAGGGGTGACGAAAGTCAGACCCTTTAGGGTATGATTAGAGTACGGTTGACAGGTTGATACCGGGTTTATGGGGAACCAGGTACTGCAACCCTTGTCCGACCCTAGCCATGGACCCTAACTCTCACCCTGACCACAAAACCAACCAACCAACCAAACAACCAACCAACCGGCCAACCAACCAACCAACAGGCCAACCAAATTCGTACTCACTCATTCCCTCTGTAACACTCGCTCACTCAATCATTCGCAATCAATCAATCAATCAATCAATCAATCAATCAATCAATCAATCAATCAATCAATCAATCAATCAATCAATCAATCAATCAATCAATCAATCAATCAATCAATCAATCAATCAATCAATCAATCAATCAATCAATTAATCAATCAATCAATCAATCAATCAATCAATCAATCAATCAATCAATCAATCAATCAATCAATCAATAAATCAATCAATTAATCAATCAATCAATCAATCAACCAACTAATCAACCAGCTGGCCATCAAATCTGGCAGTCAGTCAGCAAATCAGCCAGTCAGCAAGCCAGCCAAACAATCAGTCAATCAAACAGACCACCAGGCAGACATAAAGCCAATCATCCAGATAAAAAATAAAATGTCTGATACACAGAGAAGTGACACCACAACAAGTGTGTCGCCACCAGGTGATTCACATCTCACCCCAGATTAACTTCACAATACCCCTCCCCCCCCCTTTACACAACCTCTCCTTACTTCACAATATCCATCTCCCCTTACACCACCTCTCCTTACATCATCTGCCTTTACATCCCCAACTGGGAAGGTCACACTGCTTCCTATAGGCATATCAATTGAATAACCATTTAAATGGCTTTCGTATATAAATTGTCTATTAAACGTCTTTCAAAATGTATGTATGTATTTGCGCTCACTTGTCCTTGTGGATTGCGGTAGAGAGACGCAAATGCAAGTGGATGAAAAAAGGTTAGGCAAAGCGGTGAGTATATTTGGTTATACCACGAAAAAGAGTAGCCTACTACATAATCATGTGAACTATTTGTTACAAACAAGACACATTCCAACTAACTTCTACATTAGTTCATAAACATGAGCTGGTGGATGGCCGCAGAGAGATTCCAATGTATGATTTTACGTGGACAGTAATTGACAAATTTAGAACGTCAAGGGTTACAAACAAACGGACAAACGAGACGGGATATTACATGTTTTTTTTTCAGGTGTATATTACGCCATTGATATAGTGATATTATATAAGACAACACGATCAAGCAAACGCGAGACACTAATATAATATTGTTCAGACTACATTTGAGCTATTTAATTATTTTCAAAAAACAGTCCCGCGTGCTACTGTATTTTGACCAGTCATTTTTAGAAATAACTACCACCTAATGTATCTTTCCTAGATTTGAACTCAGATGTGGTGGGTGGTGTTTCGCTTATCTCATATAACAGCAACCTATATACATTTTTAAATATTAAAATTAGGATAAGATCTGTATAGGGTTGGTGATTACCTGAAAAGTAGGAGATTACCTGAAAGGCTGGAGAGTACATGGTGAACGGTCGGAGATTACCAGATGGAAGGTTGGAGATCACCTGGTGGAAGGTTGGATAGTACTTGGTGGAAAGTCGGTGACTACCCGGTGGAAATATATTGTTACCTGGTGGAATATATGTAGTTAGCTGGTATGGTGAAATGTTGGATGGTACATGGTGAAAGTTTATATATTACCTGGTGGAAGGTTGGTATTATTACCTGGTGGGAGGTTTGTGTTTACCTGATGGAAGGCTGGAGATTACATGGTGAAAGGTTGGAGATAATCCGAAAGGTTGAAGATTACCTGCTGGAGAGTTGGTGATCACCTAATGGAAGGTCGGAGATTACGTGGTGAAATGCTGGACATAACCTGTTGGAAGGTTTGTGTTTACTTTGTGGAAGGTTGGAAATTACCTGAAAGGTCGGAAACTACCTGGTGAAAGGTTGATTTTACCTGTTGGACTGTTGGATATTGCCCGGTGGAGGATTGGAGATTACTGAGTGGAAGGTTGGAGTTTCCTTGGTGGAGGGTTGAAGATTACCTGAAAGGTTGAAGATTACCCTGTGGAGGGTGGGATATTACCTCAAAGGTTGGATATTACATGGTGGAGGGTTGGAGATTATTTAGTGGGAGGTTGGAGATTAGCTAGTGGTAGGTTGGAGATTAGCTAGTGGAAGGTTGGAGATTATTTAGTGGGAGGTTGGAGATTAGCTAGTGGTAGGTTGGAGATTAGCTAGTGGAAGGTTGGAGATTAGCTAGTGGAAGGTTGGAGATTAGCTAGTGGTAGGTTGGAGATTAACTAGTGGAAGGTTGGAGATTATTTAGTGGGAGGTTGGAGATTAGCAAGTGGTAGGTTGGAGATTAGCTAGTGGAAGGTTGGAGATTAGCTAGTGGAAGGTTGGAGATTAGCTAGTGGAAGGTTGGAGATTAGTTAGAGGAAGGTTGGAGATTAGCTAGTGGTAGGTTGGAGATTAGCTAGTGGAAGGTTGGAGATTATTTAGTGGGAGGTTGGAGATTAGCTAGTGGTAGGTTGGAGATTAGCTAGTGGAAGGTTGGAGATTAGCTAGTGGAAGGTTGAAGATTAGCTAGTGGTAGGTTGGAGATTAGCTAGTGGAAGGTTGGAGATTAGCTAGTGGAAGGTTGGAGATTAGCTAGTGGAAGGTTGGAGATAAGCTAGTGGAAGGTTGGAGATTACCTGGTGGTAGGTTGGAGATTAGCTAGTGGAAGGTTGGAGATTAGCTAGTGGTAGGTTGGGGATTATTTAGTGAGAGGTTGGAGATTAGCTAGTGGTAGGTTGGAGATTAGCTAGTGGAAAGTTGGAGATTAGCTAGTGGAAGGTTGGAGATTAGCTAGTGGAAGGTTGGAGATTAGCTAGTGGAAGGTTGGAGATTAGCTAGTGGAAGGTTGGAGATTAGCTAGTGGAAGGTTGGAGATTAGCTAGTGGTAGGCTAGAGATTAGCTGGTGGAAGGTTGGAGATTAGCTAGTGGAAGGTTGGAGATTAGCTAGTGGAAGGTTGGAGATTAGCTAGTGGAAGGTTGGAGATTAGCTAGTGGAAGATTGGGAGATTAGCTAGTGGAAGGTTGGAGATTAGCTAGTGGAAGGTTGGAGATTAGCTAGTGGAAGGTTGGAGATTAGCTAGTGGTAGGTTGGAGATTAGCTAGTGGAAGGTTGGAGATTATTTAGTGGGAGGTTGGAGATTAGCTAGTGGTAGGTTGGAGATTAGCTAGTGGAAGGTTGGGGATTATTTAGTGGGAGGTTGGAGATTAGCTAGTGGTAGGTTAAAGATTAGCTAGTGGAAGGTTGGAGATTAGCTAGTGGTAGGTTGGAGATTAGCCAGTGGAAGGTTGGAAATTAGCTAGTGGTAGGTTGGAGATTAGCTGGTGGAAGGTTGGAGATTATTTAGTGGGAGGTTGGAGATTAGCTAGTGGTAGGTTGGAGATTAGCTAGTGGAAGGTTGGAGATTAGCTAGTGGTAGGTTGGAGATTAGCTAGTGGGAGGTTGGAGATTAGCTAGTGGTAGGTTGGAGATTAGCTAGTGGAAGGTTGGAGATTATTTAGTGGGGAGGCTGGAGATTAGCTAGTGGTAGGTTGGAGATTAGCTAGTGGAAGGTTGGGGATTATTTAGTGGGAGGTTGGAGATTAGCTAGTGGTAGGTTGGAGATTAGCTAGTGGAAGGTTGGAGATTAGCTAGTGGAAGGTTGGAGATTAGCTAGTGGAAGGTTGGAGATTAGCTAGTGGAAGGTTGAAGATTAGCTAGTGGAAGGTTGGAGATTAGCTAGTGGAAGGTTGGAGATTAGCTAGTGGGAGGTTGGAGATTAGCTAGTGGAAGGTTGGAGATTAGCTAGTGGAAGGTTGGAGATTAGCTAGTGGAAGGTTGGAGATTAGCTAGTGGTAGGTTGGAGATTAGCTAGTGGTAGGTTGGAGATTAGCTAGTGGAAGGTTGGAGATTATTTTAGTGGGAGGTTGGAGATTAGCTAGTGGTAGGTTGGAGATTATTTAGTGGGAGGTTGGAGATTAGCTAGTGGTAGGTTGGAGATTAGCTAGTGGAAGGTTGGAGATTAGCTAGTGGAAGGTTGGAGATTACCTGGTGGTAGGTTGGAGATTAGCTAGTGGAAGGTTGGAAATCACCTGGTGGAAGGTTGGAGATCACCTGTTGGCATGTTAGAGATTAGCTGGTGGCAGGTTGGAGAATAGCTGGTGGAAGGCTGGAGATTAGATGGTGGAAGGTTGGAGATTAGCTGGTGGAAGGTGGGAGATCACCTGTTGGAAGGTTGGGGGTTTGCTATTGGAAGCAGATGAGATTGATGACGGATCTTAGACATTCGTTTATAAAGAGTTATTGTAAATTATATCAGTTTATCTTATTTAGACTCGCCAGGTTTGACAAACAATCGAAATGTTTAGAAAAAACATCACAGCTGGTGTTTTTGTTTGGCGTTGATACCCCTCCTTGGGAAGGGCGCGGCGCGGTAAACGGGGTGGGGTGGCGCGGTGGCGTCTGCAATGTGAGTGGCTATTATAATCAGAACAATAGATAGGTAAAGGAAGATGGTAGCTCATCAGACACAGATTGCAGAGACTGGTGCCTTCTAAAATGTACACTACACAATACACTGGCTCGAAGTTAGGCGTAAACATCACAATAACGTCCACGTGAGCTGGTTGCAATATGTTCCTAAAATAAAGCGTTCTATTCATCAGACTCAATCAATAAATATGTTACTGCTTTCAAGAATCCTACCAGATAATTATAAATGTTTGTTTACAGATATATATAATTTATACTTACATAATTATGTTTTATAAAACTGGTTGAACATGCAGGAATTATATATATTTGGCTGTAATGTTGCGGCTTAGTACATAATCATGTGTTATGCCCTTGATAAATCATTAAACCTACTTTGCCCGAACTTGTGTTATATATCATAGATATAGAGGGCATATATACATGTATATCTATGCAGGCCTACTATATACTTTGTGTTAATAGATGTATATGATTTTATATAATGTTGCGGCTGCTAAATTAGTGATGAGAAACTATTGCATTTTGTGCAGTATTTGAGTAGATTTACATGATTGAAATGTAAAGACACAAGTCACCAGACACATTTATTTGCAAAAAATTAAAGGTAAAATAGCTGATAGTCCTGTTTCCAAGGTATTTAACCCTTATCCTGCTAAGGTAATTCATTTAAATTTTCACCTACTTGAATTGTGTCTCGCTACCGCGACCCACAACTTCAAGTAGCTGAAAATTACTACTATTTGTTTAATTTGAGCACACATATTTGTAAATCTTGATTTTTACACATAATAATCAGCACTCAACACCTCATGTCGGCCTGACACTTGAACAATGCTAATGTAATTAGACGTCAATTGTACAATTGCAAAGTTGTTGCTACTGATAAGATGTAATAGAGACGACGACGACGAAACGTCATTTTGCGTGTGATAGTTTCGCGTGAGGTCGGCAGAACGTACAATAGTAATCCTTCCATCGCTAAGAAAGACAGCCCAGCTGACATAGGAAGTGTGAGAAGAAAAATTTCATGTTCTTGTATGCATTTAGAATTGAGTTATTCGTTTATTTATTATTAGAACTCACTAAATATTACACATTTACGAAATAAGGATATCGGAGTAATACAATTTGAGGATACTATTTTCGGTATGGTGCGGCATAGAACTGTGAGGGTTTAGGGGAAGGCGTCTTCCATGATGAGAGGCGTCTAGAAACAACACATGGTCTAATTTAGTTGTTCTCAGCTCATCATCTAGACACATCTATAGTGTCAGCGCATTGTAAGCTTATCTGTCAGTCTGCCCCAAGTCATGTCTCACAATTTCCGCCAGTGTGGTAATCCCATACTACCCAGGATCCACCAGACACGGATACACGCCACGTTGTCTTCTCACGGACTCTAATTAACAGTTCACTGCAAGTGACGAAGCCGGTGGGGAGGGGGGGGGGGGAAGGAGTAAGATCAATATTTTTCTCAAGAAACGTGTTGTATCAAAGCATGAAATGAAGAAACATAATAGATAAGTAATAGCATAAAATTAGTTGTTGATTTGATTGTATACTGGAAACATAATACTCTTGCACATATTTTTACCCTGTTAATTTAATTTATTTAAATTTTCACCCACTTTAAGTTGTGTCTCGCTCCCGCGACCCATAACTTCAAGTGGGTGAAAAGTACTCATATGTGTTTAATTTGAGACTGAACATTTACAAATCTTGATGTTTGAACACTCACTTCAATCCCAATATCAGTTATTTGATTTGCTTGAAGGGTTCACCCTGATACCGCTTGATTTTACGTTTACAAAATGTTTCAAACCATATTATTTGAATGACAATGAAATTAATCGATTAATCAAGCAATTCAAATCAATATAAATAAACAAATAGAAAGATGTTCTCACCATTTCAAGATGGAAATTACGGTACCCAGTCATTATTCGAATAAAAAATATTAACTGGCAGATTATAAGGGGTTCATTATTAATGTGAGATGATGTTCATAATGTCATGAGCTGTTTATGAGAAGACATGAACAGTTCATGAACAGCTCAGCAATGTTCCAGAATGGAGTTCATGAACGTTTTTCTTTAAATGTTCATGAACAATTTCAAGAGCAGTTCATGATCTTTTTATGAAGCAATCATAATCATGAAATGTTCTTGAAAAGGACTACAAAAATTTCATGAACACTTGATGAATTATTCATGAACATGGCACATTCATTAAGTAGTCTTGCAATGCTCACAAGATGTTTCATGAACAAATCATGATTTTGCTGAGCGTGTATCGTTTATGAAATATTCTTGAAATTTTCATGTATATTTTTCATGAGCACTTGATGAAAACTGAAGAATACATAAATTCATGAAATATTTTTCTAAAGTTCATTTGAAATATTATATGAGCATCTCATGCATCTCGCCTGCCTTCTTTTAAACTTAATAGCGTGATATTCAGTATTATATCAGTCGGGGTTTATGCTGTTTCTGCCCCTTTTATAATGTGGTTTCATTTACAACGTGATAGTGTGCACAAAAGTATGATGCTTAATCGAGTTCACGAATAACTGATTATTTAGCAGCTTAGTAATTCAATGTCTGGTCGTAACGTTTTCAAAAGCTTTTCGTCATCATATTTGTTGCCTAATTTTACGTGGCGAATGATGGACTAATCACCCTGGCGAGTATGGTGTCAACTACGCAATGGCTGATTAGCTAATTAATTAGCAAATTGAGAGTTAGATTATCAACCACAGAAAACATAATATCTTAAAATAATTAGGTTCTCAGTTGTCTGTTCAGCTCTGTGTGATAATGTGAGGAGGGGGGGGGGTCTCTTTTTTAATTACCAAAGTGAAGCTTAATTAGCTTGCTGTGTTTAGTTAGGGAGTGACCTCAGAAAAAATATAATCCTTAATTAGGATAGTATATGTATTTTACAGGTCAAAAGTCTTAGACTCGGAAGTTAATGAATTTTCATGAACAATTCGTGAATATTCATGGCCATCAACATGAACTTAGTTTGTGAACATCATGTACTTTAAGTTTAAGTGTTTTTTAACATTTATTAATACAGTCATGAATCATTCAATGCTACATTTTCATGAACTGTTCATGAAATATCCATGCACATTTAAAAAAACATATACATGAATATATCATGAACAGTTCACAAAAGAGCTCATGAACTGTTCAAGTAATATCCGTGAACATTAAATGGCCCAGGGTAGTTCATGGTTAATTCATGAACACTATTTACTGGAATGGTCCATGAATAGTTCAAGTCACACAGACATCACATTCACATAAATAATCCATGAGCAGTTCATGTGAATGTGGTATCTTTGTGGCATGAACTATTCATGAACCATTCCAGTAAATGGTGCTCGTGAATTAATCATGAACTGTCCTGGACCATTTAATATTCACGGACATTCATTGAACAGTTCATGAGCTATTTTGTGAATTGTTCATGAAATATTCATGAATACAGTTCATGAATAGTCCAGGATATTTCGAAAGAAGTTCGTGAACTGTTCACTAGTATCTCGCAGGGGTCTAAGGCCACAACTCACTATAAACTGGTCGTTCGCTGCTACATAATCTGACAAGAATAGAAATTAAAAGTCCAAATTCATCTGGAAGTATGTAATAGCCAGATGGATACGATATTCGATGTACTGCATAATTCACACCAAAACCAATTAAAACAAACTAGACCGATTATTAAATCAATCATAAATACGTTTAATATTAAGATACACACAATAAATCGTTTCAATGCAGAATTCGTTGTTAATGAAATCATAACTACACTACTTTGCTTCGTCACACTTAACTAATATAAAATAAATTATAAATGCATAGCAGCCGTTTGCAATAAGAGTGACATTTTAAATGCGGCTATAAATATGAGAGCTGAGCGATGAAATTCGCCTAAATATACATTTACCCTCACCTTAACATTAACCCTTTAACCGCCAAATTATTCAATTGGAATTTTCACCAACTTCAAGTTGTGTCTCGCTGACGCGATCCACAACTTCAAGTGAATGAAAATTAGTCACATTTGACAAAATGGAGGTAAACTATTTTCAAATCTTACTGATTGATGTCACATTTTATTTATAACATGTTTAAAACGTGGTACTCAATCTCGCTGATAAAAAAATGAAAAAACAAATATATTTGAGACCGGCGGTGAAAGGGTTAAAGAGCTGTATCTGCCCCTTATAGCGGCAGATACGACCCTGTAATATTAATGTGACGATATAATAAAATGACCTAAATTAAAATATAATATAAAATTCACCTAAATATAAGGTAAAATTCACCTAAATTTTAAAAAATAAATAAGATCTAAAACATACTCTAGTTACTTTCTCTTCTTCTGCTTTTTCTTTCTCTTCTGTGAAGACTGAGATGAGGAGGTCGGTTCTACAGTCTCTACACCTACTGCTAAGCTAGTATCCATGTCAACAAGGACCTCTACCCCTCCCTTCTCCTGGCCCTCCCCTTCTATTGGCCTTTCCTGTCTACAAGCACCCATATCTACATTATCACTGATAAAGTGATCTTCTACTAGTTGGTCCATCAGGCTTTGCCCTGAGCCTGGATGGGTACATGTACCTGGTGGTTCCATGGTGGAGGAGTTTCCATGGGTTTCTACAGGTGATGCTGACCGACCTAACGAAGAAGCTGCTTTCCTGTCACATTCTACGGGAGATTGTGATTTTCGTATTGGTTCTTTCTTATCTAGCCTTTCCCACCCCCTAAAAGGAGCCCCCTGTGATACTTTAGACTGTTGTGGGGGCCCAAGGTATGGCACCTGGTGGTTATCAACCTCAGTCTGTTTCTCAGGTAACGATTCAGACACGCTTTGAGGATGTTCCTCCACGGCGTTACTAAACTCAGTAGCTTTATCCACATCTTCCTGCTCGGTGTTAACTTTATCGAGTAATAAACCTTTAGTCTCGGAAACCTTGAGAACAGTTCTATCACTAACAGATTTATCTGTTTCTTCTGTACTAAAGCCAGATAATGGTGGTGACTTTTGCTTCTTTTTACGAGCAGCAAACTCGGGAGCAGGAAAATCCATCACCTCCTCTTTCTCTCTACTGTCAAGAGGGTCATCTCTATCTGCCACCTTGGAGAGGGTCATGCCTGACTTAACAGGCTCCGGAAGAATATCGTGTTTGGACGATTTGGCCTTTGGCTGTTTCTGTGAGCGCTTTTCACTCTGTCCTTTCACCTGGTCAGGCTCACCATTGGACTTAGATGACTTTGGTGGAGGCTCGGTTATATCAGCATCCTTAATTACAGATTCATCACGATTTCGAGGCTGAGACACTTGAGCCTCTTCTGGTTTAAAATCTTTTTCAAGTGTCATTGTGGCATTTTGTTTGGCTGATTTCTTCTGCTTTCCCACAGTTTTTTTCTGGATCACATCTGAAGATTTGCACTGTTTCTCTGGTGACACAGATTTTCTCTGTTTAGATCGGGTGTCAGGTGTTTTTTGAACATCTGGAGACTGATAATCTCCTTGTGTGCCTGGACAATCAGATTTCTTCTGAGTGCCTGTTCCAGATTTTTTCTGTGTGACTGAGATTTCTGATGGTGTCTCAACGGTCCCAGACTTTGTATGAGCACCTAGAGCCTCAGACTTTACAGTTAGTTCTGAGGAGCCAGAGTTTTTCAGAATGCCTTGACTATGGGCTTCATCAGCCGTCTCACCTGTACGTCTGTCAGCCTCGTGCAGGCTGGCCGGTCTCTGGGGGACGGGGATGCTATCCAGTGACCACTGGGCACTAACAGCTTGATCCATCTGTTTCTGGCACTGCTCCACCACTTCTCGACTCTCCCGGGACATCTTCGCTTGCTGCAGCCAGAGCTCTACAACATTGTGACCGCGAGTGAAGAAACTGAGCATATGAAATTGTTGATGATGAAATGAAGGTGAAAAGTGACATATGTGTGACCTGCGGAGTAGACAGCTCTCACAATGAAACTGAATAAAGATAAGTAAGGGATTCAGATGATATGGTGACATGGTAGATGCCGGTTAGTGTAGATCAGTAAGTACAATATTCTCTACATAATGCACGGCATCACAAAAAAACTGATAAGCCATTAAGGTACAACGGAATTCAAAAACAATATACGTATTAAACCATTATTTGCAATCAACCAAACTCTAGAAAGAGATCATTGTTGATCAAATCAAATGATCATAGTGCGTTATGCTGCTGGAGCTCCTCTCCCAGTTAATACGACATGTTGGCCTAATGGTATTCCAATATTGGGCCAGCGTCGCAGGCGGTCGGCCAACATAGAAACATCACTGGGTAAACGTCTCTTGTTTTCAGGGATGAAGTGAATTTTTGAAATTTTAATAGCAATAAAGCAGCCATTGGAAAATGTTCCAATAATAATAATATTATTCAATTATCCCACGTTGTTTGTACTAGTAACAGCAAGCCAAATATGTGGGTTTTCGTTTTTACATGATTCGGTTGTTAAACCTAATTAAGATGTTTCAAAAACGTAAGACTATTGAGTCATGAAACGCAAGAAATAAAGTCAACAAATAAACTTAAGATCAGCAATTAGGATGCCAAATGATGATGATTAAAATCAGAGCCGTAGAAATCGCCATCTTGGAGAAAACATCCATAGCGTAACTGAGGACAAATTTGTTGCTTGTAAGGTGTAACGAAATATGCATTCTGATCAAATAAGAGTGAACATGGATGGTGGGATGGGAAAAAAACTTCGCAGCCTCAATAGCTAATAATCACTAGTAAAATGCAAGGCTTAAACCAGGCTTAAAACCAGTTCAGTGCTGATCAAATTTGTTTAGTCCCTTTCACTTGCATAGCAAATAAGGCTATGTGTAGTGGTATTGGTGTTTATTCTGCAAAATGATCAGTCTCAAATAATGAATTTTCGTAATTTTTTACCCATTGTGAGTTTTTACCCTCTTGAAACTGCGTCTCGCTACCGCGACCCACAGTTGCAAGTGGGTAAACACTCACAAAGTTACTATGGGAGTTCTGTCATTTTGACTATAGATAAGTATCACCATAACTTAAGGTTAGTAGAATGGTTGTATAAATGACGAAGATGTGAAAAACCACACACATGGGAAAAAACAAACACAAAATATTATATGATGCATGAAGGTGAGAGAGATACAAATGAGGACATGGTATGATGAAAGATAAAAATATAAATGCTATTTGTATGTTAATATAATGGTTATATGATTATTAGAATTAGTAGCACATGTAAATTACACGATATCGTTATAGATTATAGAATGGCTAGTAGGACAGATACTGAATATATAACAAAAACACACACAATTGACGATACAGAAACATGAAAACACGGAATGACATACAAATAGACACCACGAATTCAATCAGAGAATACATGTAACAGAGTCCCGATTTTTGACGGCTCAAGAAAACTCAAAATGTGGTATTTAACTATAAGAATTTAAAGATTTTGTATGAAAAGGGTATTGGTATAAGCAGTGCTGTTGGCTCAGCGTGACATCTGATGAATATTAATTAATAAGAAATAAGATGAATAGGCCATTATAAGCTATTATCTTATGTATTTCTCCTACGTATATCGTGATATGTCGTTAGAATGAAGTTTTGATAATACATTGAACAATGCGCGGGGTGAAGATGGGTTGGAAAAAATTCAGAAAAAAAAACAATGTAGATATCCAGGGATTATGGAGCCATGAGGTGCCGGTTAATAGACATAAGTCTGTATTTACTTCTGGACAACCTTGGTTACATCTGTGAATGAGAAATGTCAATAAAACAATACACATCTTATGATAAAGATTGCATGAACAAAACATAGGGATAGACAACATAGCGACAAAAAGACAGTGACATACAGATAGACACAATAATGATTGAAATGAATGAAACATATAAAACAATGAGATACTATGAAATGAGATATTATGAAATAGCAGACATACCAACATACATACATGTGGTGATACTATGTGTTTAGGACAAACAAATTTATCGAAACACCTGTTATTGATACTGAATAGTTAGGAATGGAAAAACTAACATGACTAATATCTGAATACTTTGAATAACTTTGAATAGTTTGGTCAAATTAGTAACAACCATAGAGCCAGTGTATATATAAAAGGTGTTGGGATATCACACTCGTTTCAGTTAACCTTCTGAGCAGCCTGTCATTTATTGTCGTTTACCCTATACTATTTCCATTCATTCATCTTGTAATGTGAATTCAAGGTGAATGCAAATTAAATATTACAAATAACTAAAATATAATATATCAAATGGAATCCTATAAAATCTTAATTGAGGGGTTCTCTTGAAATAATTATTTTGAAAATATGCCAAGTTGAGGGTGGAAATTTGATTCTCAACTTGAAATTGAAAAATACTCATATTTTCTTAATTTGAGAGATCGCACAACACATATAAAAGAGACATTGAAATAATGCTGGTTGAATTATGGCCAACGCCTGCGAAACTGGCCCATTTTTTAAACCAACACTGGTTTACTGGGTGGTTAACTGAAATGAGTGGCATAATCTCGCCAACAAACACGAGGCGTTGACACAATGTTGGTTTACTATTGGACCAACACTGAGTCAACAGTCATATTGTCTTTGCTGGAACCGCACAGGTTCGAACCGACTGATCTTTATGCATTTCTTGCATAAATATATTGAGTCTAATAAACACCAATCCAGAAAAACCCTAAGCCAGGCGAACTACATAATCTATAAGGCAGTAGACCAACATTGGGTTTAAAACAATGTGTTTGCTGGTTGATTCCGAGTACGACCCTACTAATGTTTATGTATTCCCTTGCACCAATATGCATCTAGTTTAGAATCTAATGAACACCAAACCAGAAAAAGCATCAACCAGGCATACTACATAGTCTATAGAAAAGTCTCAGGCACAGAACCACCGTCACCATGTGATGTAGTGTGATCATATGAGTGCAAATGTGGGATTATTCGAACTGAGACTGGAGAAATGTAAACAAAGCTGGAGGGTAATACCATTTGAATAAATAACAATTATTTTTATTTTTATATTCCGATATTTTGCGTCTTGATTTTCTAATTAGTTTCTTCTAAACTGCATTTTAAAATTTGAGCTGTAAATTGATTATTGGCGGATGTGTAGCCCCCCATTCATTCAAAATCATTAGGGGTGGTGAGGTTTATGCCCCCTGCTCCAGCAGGGATTAGCCTAACATGTGATCTTCGCTAGCATCGCTGCTGAATGGAGTTCACTGTGTGGTGCGGTATAGTTGGTACAGTACACACAGTGATATTTGACGATACAGTGTCTTGGTACAATAAAATTAAGCACACAGCAGACGTCACCTAATCTAGGTCATCTAGCGACCAGAGTGTTGTATGGGCCACTCATATGAGTGAAAGAAACAGCACTGTGGCTGTCCACGGGTTCACATGGCGTTTAGCGCTACAGCAGACAAATTAAAATATACTAGAACCTCTATGTTCGCCATGTCATAACGTCATAACTGCTTCTTTTCAAGAGAGCACTTACTGCCTTTTATCTTTGAAAAACAAATAAATGATATTTTTATGTGTTCAAACAGACATAACTAAAAGGACAACAGAAGCCAGAAGCTGATAATTGTATATCGTAACTATCAAAACAAGACTACATAAGTCCAGGAGCTCCCGCTCCGAATTAGAATTTGATTTAAGCAATTTTGTGTACGGTTATTAATGTAGTCCTAGGCTAGGTCAGAAATCAAGACGCAAGACAACTAGGTCTAAAAGGGTCAGTCTAAGAGTATGATAAAAAAACTAGACAGTCTGTCAGAGATTGCAAACCTCCATTGAAATTAATGATCCTACTCAGTAACCCAGTAATGCCGGTCTACCTATCTGGCACTATTACCCGATATCAGACCAATCGAGGTGAATAATGGCTGATTAAAGGTTATTTTGAATTCTATCTAGTTAAAAAATTTCAGGGTGCATCATCCCACGAAACCTCACATTTTTTTATAGTAATGGTCTAGCCATCTAACATAGTTTGCCAAATATCGGGTATGTGAAAGTAATTAATGGCTGATAGACAGAAATTTTGAATCTAGTAAAAATATGTCAGGGTGTGTCCTCCCTCGAAACATCACATTTTGTTTTATAGTAATGGTCTAGCCATCTAACACGGTTTGCCAAATACTGGGCATGTGAAAGTAAATAATGACCGATAAGGGGCCATTTTGAATTTGATCGAGTCGAAATTTTTTAAGATGCATCCTCTCCTGAAACGTCACATTTTTTTCTATAGTGATGGTCTAGCTATCTAGCACGGTTTACCTGATATCAGGCCTATGGAGTTAAACAACGCGAATTTGATGTGAATTTGATCGAGTCGAAATTTTTCAAGATGCATCCTCTCCTGAAACGTCACATTTTGTTCTATAGTGATGGTCTAGCTATCTAGCACGGTTTACCTGATATCAGGCCTATGGAGGTAAACAATGCCGATTGTCGGCCATTTTTAATTCGATATCGCTTAAAATTTCCAGGGTGCATCCTCCCCCGAAAACCTACATTTGGTTTTTATAGTAATGATCTAGCCATCTGGCACGGTTAACAAAATATCGGCCATGTGAAAAAGAATAATGACCAATAGGCGGCCTTTTGAATTTGATCGAGTCGAATTTTTTTAAAGATGCATCTTCTCCTGAAATCTCACATTTTGTTTTATAGTAGCCTAATGGTTTAGCTATCTAGCACAGTTTACCCGATATCAGGCCTGTTGAGGTGAATAATGGCCAATAGGCGGCTATTTTTAGTTTAATTGAGTTGAAATAGTCAAGAAGCATCCTCTCCTGAAACCTTGAAGTTTGTTTTATAGTAATGGTGTAGCTATCTTGAACGGTTTACATGATATTAGTCTGATTTACCGATGTTATAAATTAGGTGAAAGTGCCGGGTCAACTTCAAGGTCAAGGTTCAAAAACTTGAAAAGACACAACTAGGGACCTTAGAGATCATGTACGTGCAATATGACTGTAATCGGCCCAGTAGTTTTCGAGATCTGCTCCGGAAACAAGGTGTGTGTCAAAACGTCTAAATAGGTCATAGTTCTAAACGAAAAAGTAAGTCAAAGTTCATTTACCCCAAAAGGCACAACTAGACCCCCTAGAGGTGATGTGTGTAAAATTTGAAGACAATTGGACAAGTACATTCTGAGATATGCTCCGGAAACGAAATGTTCACGGACGGCCCAACGTCCAGCGCGACCTTGCGTATTGAATTGAGATTATATTTTAACCTGTCCATTATCCACTTGAAAGTAACCCACATACCAAAAATTGTTATCCTAGCTTATTTTCTTACAAAATTATAGGCAAAAGAAGAAATAAAAACCGGGACAGAGGCGGAATCCATGGCTTCCTCCGTCTCACCTACGGTGACGCGGGAGATAATAAAGTGTAGGTGAAAATCACATTGGCCGAAAAAAATTATTGTATTAAAGACCGTTCACACTAGAGAGAATGATGCGCGAATCAATCTCTAGCGAATTGTGAGAGATTCGCGCCAATAGTACTCACACCAGAGTCGTGCGAATCATTCGCTAGCAAATCGTGAGTGATTCGTTCGAATAGTGTTCACACTAGAGTCGAGTGAATCATTCGCTAGAGAATCATAACTGAGATTCACGAGAACATTGTTTACACTAGAATCGTACGAATTACTCGCTAGAGAAACGTAAATGAGAGATTAGCGCGAATAGTGCTCGCACTACAATCGTGCGAGTCTCTAGAGGATCGTAAGTGAGAGATTCGCACGAATAGTGTTCACTCTAAGAGTCGTGTGAATCATTCGCCAGAGAATCATAAGTGAGCTTCGCGAGAATAGTGCTCATACTAGAGGCGTAGGAATCATTCGCTGGTGAATTGTAAGTGAGTGATTCCTGCGAAGAGTGCTTACACCACAGTTGTGCAAATCATTCGCACGCGAACCGTAAGTGAGTGATTCACGCGAATAGTGTTCCTGCTAGAGTTCTGTGAATCATTCAGTCAAACTAGAGTCGTGCAAATCACCCGCTAGCGAAACGTAGGTGAGCGATTCTCATGAATAGTGCTCACATTAGAGTTGTGCGGAACATTCGCTAGAGTATCGTAAGTGAGAGATTCGTGCGAATAGCGTTCACGCTAAGAGTCATGCAAATCTTTCGCTAGTGCATCGTAAGTGAGAGATTCGCACAAATAGTATTCACACAAGAGCCATGCGAATCATTCGCTAGAGAAATCATAAGTGAGAGATTTGCGAGAATTGTGCTCACACCAGAGCCTTGCGAATCATTCGCTAGATAATTGTAAGTGAGAAATTCAGGGGAATAGTGCTCACACAAGAGACGTGCGAATCATTCGCTAGATATTTGTAAGTGAGATATTCACGCAAATAGTGTTCACACTAGCGTCACACGAATCATTTGCTAGATAATCGTAAATGAGAGATTCGTGCGAATAGTGCTCACACTAGAGTCGTGAGAATCATTCGCTCCATATTCGCTTTATTATCAGACAAGTATATCATTTGCCTTAGTGTAAGCAGGTCGTCATAAATGTATGACTTTAGAAAGACAAGAGTGTTATACGCAATAATTAAGCTTTGATACAGAAAAATGTAGTTATTAACATTATGTTATATATAAGTCCGCAGCAACCGAGAAAACGGAATTCTTCTCCACCTGATTAAAAGCCTTTTAAAAACCCGATGCGATTGTTTAGAATACAAAGCATCCCCGGAGTCAGCTTGTCCGTTGGGTATGGCTCCCACGCAAAAATGTGTACCTTAACCGTTTCAAGCCGGCGTTTACCATTGTCATCTTCATCCACTACAAGCCGAGAATTGCTGTCGCAATTCTCGACTTGTAGTGGATGAAGATGATTTGAAGTGGTTGAAAATTGAAGAAAATTGCAATGTACTGGTACACCAGTTTCATGGAAATTTTCGTTCTAAAACCCTTGGTCGTAGGAGAATTAAGTATGTTTTCAGGGATTTAATATGATGCATTAATTCATCGTGAGGACTTAAAGGGTTAAAGTATTTGTACATAATGTACTCTTAGGGTTAGGTGTGGACGTATAATTTCAACACTGCTTATTTGTAGAATGCGGAGTATTTTGTGAAGTACAATTCGACTGTGTGAATAATAAATTTCCCCTACATAAAATTGTATTCTCAGTGAAGGGAATGTGTCCATTCTTCACTGGTACACAAATAAGACACAGTGGAGGCCATGTAGGTCGCTGCGCCCAGTGTCAACCTGTGCGTGTCAGGGGGGCCAGACAACACCATGGCGCCGAGGTGATAATTATTGCGCCCTTTCACATCAGGTATGAAACCAGGACTAATATTGACACTGTACACACACCCCCACCCCTGCACACCCTTGCACGCATTGTGTGGCATCTCGTGCAGGGCCAGTTATTCAGTAGGGTAGCACCTACAGTCACGCAATACGCCTATTTAACGCCTTGAGAATACTTACTAAGTTACTTAGATGTTTACTTTGCACTCATCGCACGGGATAACGGGTGTTTAACCCCAGAGCTCACCATCATTATCATCGTTATCCACTCCGATAACCACCCAGGTCATCATATAGCATTTTATATTTTATTTAATTGACGGTCATTCATTTACCATTTTATGGGTTTTTTATTGCGGCGCTAATCGGTTATATGTTTGGGTCATCATTATCCCACGAATTTGAACAGTTTGGGTTACTGTAGTGCATATGTGTGCACTGAGGAAATATATCGACTACAGCGGGATTCGAACCCAGTACCCCTGGGCTCTCAGTGAACCACGTTGGCAATGAGCTATCCTGGAGCCACAATGTATATTATTATGTATATTACTATGTACAATTATTATAAGGGTGTTCTAAACTTTAATTGGATATTATACTACACTTGGCGTATTGGTTGGTTTATCAAATTGAGGCCACATGACACACTTTTAAGTGGACTGTATAAATTGCAATTTCCAACCGGATAATTTAGCACTTCAATGACTTATAGTAATAATGTGTTCCTGATATTTTGTACATCACAATTACTTCACACTGCATAAGATACGATACGATACGATACGTTATGATACGATATGATACGATACGATACGATACGATACGATACGATACGATACGATACGATACGATACGATACGATACGATGCCATGCGATACGATGCTGCTATTAACAGCTGGTTAAGAATTGTCCATCACTATAGAAAATACAAACGTGTTCCAGTATATGAGTCACCACGCTTCGGTTTGATTGTAGGGCATACGTACCGGTATCTATATATAGGGCCTACTCATCCCCATAATGATATACATGTAATACTATATTTAATACATAGGGATTAGGCCGATTATAATTATATAAATATAGTGACGGTTGCATCTACCCCTGAAATCTAAATCGCGGCAGTGACCTTCAAATCATATTATTAACCATTTACCCGTTATCTGATCTAAATCTTCACACACTTGGAGTTGTGTCTCGCCATCGCGATTTCAAGTGGATGAAAATTACTTGACACACCCTTTCATTGCAAATGTAATAAATGTTAGCAATAAAACGAATAAATATCCACCATAAAACTGGTGGATGGCGGAAACGATTCAAAAACTCACAGTCTACGAGAATTGTAAGCCACGCGATAAAAATCGAATCGATATAACTTATTTTCGTGATGCTATTTACACATAGCGCGACGCGATAAACCGCGTTATCGTGCGATAAATTCAGACTGAAGGAGAAGTGGTCTTTACTAACATATCGCGCGATAGAATGTCCCTTGTTGAATCAAAACATTGGTAACGCTGGCTCAGCATTAACCCTCACAGTGCTGAAATACTTCCGTATAAAACATGGAGACCAAAGAGTTTTTAAATTTGAAATCATCATAAATGTCTTGTTAGCTCTTTTTGATTCATTTGAATACTATGTTTTGGGTCTACGGCCATTATAAATATTTTTTACTCTTACAGTGCGGGGATCGATTTGATTTTGGACGTCAGAATCTGTCGTCTGTAGACGTCTAAAGTCGATCCCCGCGCTGCTTATCGTGGACTGTGTAAATGGGCCAAATATCGCGCGATTTAGTTATCGCGGACTGTGCCTTCTCACAAACAACTCTTAAATTGCACTCATAATGACGAACCAGTTATTCAAGCTATGTAAATGTGTTATTTGTAATCAGATTGACTGAATGAGAAAACAATTTTAGAATTTTTAGAAAATTGATCAAATCATGTGGTCTAACTATTTCTAAGTAATATTTCCGATTCGAAAAGAGAAATCTTCAGGAACCAAGTGGTATGCGCATATCTATGAGCCGGTTTTTACCCACAGTGTACATGTGAACACCGGGTACAAATATTTTCATGTTACGTGTGAAACAGACATTTACGGAGAATTTAAGATGACGCACTAATTATCACATAATACCAGGGTTCGACATAAACAAGTTCACTGCCAGGTTCCATAGCTAGGTAATCAACCCTTTACTTGCCGCAGGCTCATTAATCCTGTGAGCTACAAGTTAAATAATTCAAATAGTCACACACTTTATGTTGTGTTTCGCAAGTGTGTGAAAATTACTCATATTTGTTCAATTTTAGACCGATCATTTTTAATTATTTCCATTTAAACACAAATTCAACTCGAATAAACTGGTGTAATAGGTGTTGAGGGGATTAAACCCTTTAGCTACCATGGTATATATCAAACTTAAAATAGAATTGCGCATGCGATCAGGACGATTGACAAAAAACTTCACTGCAAGCACCAGACGTTGACACGGGGTTGGATCAATGCTTGGCCATTCCTGTCAATATCCCAAATATGTCACTTCTATTGATTGCGTTAATAAAAACGTTAAACGTAAAACGTTAGTTGTAATTTGCGCCCACAGCTGTCAAGCCCAACCTGAATCCAACTATGTGGTACAAGCTGTCAGAAATGCAAAACTACACTATTCTACGTCTAATAACCAGCTACAAACTGGTAAGCCAGTGTAGTTCTCTATATAATAAAATCAAAATGAAAATTCTCTGAAACATCAGTCTTACAAAATAGGCCAACCTGTTATATATGTAATTCAGGTGTTTCCTTCTTATTTCAACGATTTTAAAAGTGGAAGTTGTGTCGGTAATATTACATTTAAAAATAGTCTATTACCATGATTGCCAATGATTACATTCCATACCACATCAAAAATATTTCAAGAAAACAAATACGCAAGCATAAAATTGCTGCATTGTCAGATTATGTAAATTTGACATGCCTGATAAGAAGTTAAAACTCAGGATTTGCAAAGAAACAAAATAATATACCTGTAAACAGGTTTACGAGGTGGCATTGCAGTGCCTAAAAGGTTAAATGCTGTAACACACGACATAAACAAATCGCAAGGTGATTTAATGACACCATCCGTGTCGATTTGTTGGACAAACAAATTGACCTTTTCAGTCTTAAATCCCTCTTTTATTTCATGCGGGAATATTGCCCGCACAGCCTTGAGAATTGGCCACAAAATCACGGGAATACTAAAGGTGAACAAATATCTGATAGAGAATATTAAAATGGGGTGTTTAATTCTCAGTATCGTCGCGATACTGAGAATTAAACACCACCCGTGAAAGGTCGGGATGAGAGAGTTAATGCTGCCGCCGCAAGTCGCTTTGCAGTTTTTTTTACACGGAGGGCGGCTTGCAACACCTGTACGCGCGTAAATTAGCTGTTTGATCGCGCCACATCTTGTCCGTGCACGGTGCACTTTTTTCCCGGTGCGTCCGAGCCTGGGACCCCAGGGTAGTAGGACAGCACAGGGACCGGATGTGAACTCCCTGAGATGGAACAAAGAAATCAGAATTTGTGGATAAATTAACTGCATGGTTCACAAAGGCCATGCGTTTTTCAGACCAATTAGCAGGAATGTAAACGATGCAGAAGAAGAAGAAAGACAAGTTCATATATTGTTTAGAGATTGTGCCCTTCTATGCGTCTTCTCTGCCACAATGACGAATAGCTTTCCGCTGTGCATAACGTTTTCACAATTATTATTATTATACAATATCAATGACTTATAAATAGCTTTAAGAAATACATCACCGTTGTATTTCGCTATATACACATTTCACACCTTCAAACTGAATTTGAGTTTAGCCCGAGGAAAATTAAACGAAAAAGCGTTTTACGTTCTGGAAACATGACCAAATCGCATGAATTTCAGTCAAACATTTGACTCAAGAAACCGAGAAAAGTAAAACTAAAAATTATACAAACTATAAGTTAATACGAAAATCAAAATAATCAATGTAAAGTCTATATCTGGGAGAGATATGATCAACCACCAAATCCAATATTAGAAACATACATATTGAATCCTACAATGTATACTAGTACAAGCAATACGTACA
Source organism: Flabesymbios commensalis (assembly GCA_964017125.1). NCBI lineage: Eukaryota > Metazoa > Annelida > Polychaeta > Terebellida > Flabelligeridae > Flabesymbios > Flabesymbios commensalis. The sequence continues at coordinate 87,540,876 of OZ024903.1, forward strand.
TCTCTTGTTACCCCCCCTTCTACAAAGTTCGCCCAGCACTATAAACGCACCCTGTTTTCTGGGGATTGCGAATAAACGTTGCGTATTCAACGCTCTTTCGGTTAATACAGATATAAGCGTCACCTTAGATATGAAAGGGTGTATCTGCCATTTTGTAAAGTGATAGATACATCCTTTCATATTTAAGGGGACGAATTATGTTAAAACTTTTTATGTTCGACTTAGTTCCCAGAATATTAGTAACGTGACGTAATGTGATATTATAACTAATTTTAACAGAATAAAATAAAAGCACAGTGATCCACCGTCTACGACACTGGCCCAGATATTAACCCTTAGAGCGCTGATGTCGACTACAGTAGACATTCTGCATTTTATTGGCACCTGTATAAACAGTTGTTAAAATTAAAATGTGCTTTCAATTTTGAAACACTGATATCAACAAATATTATGTTGAGACCTAAATTTCACAAATAACACAAATTTTCAGTCACTTGAAGTTGTGGATCGCGGTAGCGAGACACAACTTCAAGTGACTGAAAAATTAAATTAAATAAGTCAGTGTTCTAAGGGTTAAACAACCAATGACTAAAAGTCTCGTGCTTGCTGTGGGTACGATATGTAAAGATATAAGGTCATTTAAGGTCATAAAAAGTCACGAGACATCAGGTCAACCCTGCCTTCATAGGTCAGATCAGATATTAGCCAATCATACGCTTATCTCGCTTCAATGGGAAATCTGAGACCAATAAGAACATGTAGGTCATATGTCAAGGTCAAAAGTGAATATATCATGTGCGCTTTTTCCAGTCGTCGTATCAGTCATATTTGTCATATGTCCATCAAACAAACGATAGAGATGATATCTACCTAGAGTCATCTTACAGCTTCTACATGTGGCGTCTTCGCTATAAATGTGAACTATCTTTTGGCGCCTATGTTTTTTCAGAAGATACCAACGGTACCCAGCAAACACGACACATCGATCCAATGTTGGACCAATTTTGGGCCACCGTCTACGCCCAACATTGAATCAATGTGTTGTGTTATCTCTGGGTAACTCTTGTCTTACTGGTCTCGTATCCAGGGTAGTAACAATGAGTAAACTATAAGCATGATAGGATAAAGTACTGATAGGTTGTACCAAGGATACTTGGTTGTACATAGCTCCAGATTTTTTTAAGAGTCACCCATCTCCCTATAGTGAACTAAACATAATTGGAATAAAGGGGTAAAACGTAGCGCATCTGTTGATCTTTTAAAGAAGCAAAATTAAATGTACTTTATCATATAAACATCACACGTATGCATATTACAGCATTTGCGCGGGAGGAAGAGGGGGGGGGGTATCATTGCTTGACACTTTTTATATATAGGCCTATACGGTTTTAAGCTTGTTACTTAACACGAGAAAAATGTTTATGATAGATGATAAGTTCAAATATAATTATATTTGAGATATGTCTAGTTTTCATATTTTGCGTCATTTAAAGCTGGAAATTGCATTAGCAATCCCAGCTTCAAATGAATGAAAAAATATAAATAAACAACTAAGCAGCCCAGGGGGAAAAAGAAAAGATCGTCAGAGTATGACTGGCTGTAAAGTAAGGACATTCACTCTTTAATTCGTATAGTACTAACCACTAAATTAAACATAATTGGAAAAAAGGGATAAAACGAGGGGGTATTCATTTAATTCGTATAGTACTAACCACTAAATTGTCTTTAAAATCAAGGGTTATTATCGAAAGCTGTCACTTTCTGAGAGCAGTTGAACCATTAGTCAACCATGCCTTTTGCTGGCATATTTCTAGAATAGTGAGCAAGCAATCGAATTTCATAAGAAAGCCGCCCTCATCCTGAACTGGTTCTGTTCGATGGAAAACTGTCGGACGCAAGTTCACTGTACGTTTCCTGTATAAATGTTATCAGTATGTATAATATATTGCACGTTTTCTGCATAAGATGTTAACAGTATTGATGAAAATCAATTTAAAACGACAATTCAAAATTATCCCAATGATTATTCGCTGTCTCTTTATTTACAACATCCCAAGACACAGGTGTGTAGTCTCATATTCATTCATTTTGAGATGGAAAAGCGACTAGAAATGTCCAGTTATTAACCCTTGAAGTGCTAATCGCGTCTAATAGTCGTTTTAAGCTTTTTTATTTGTTATTCAAACAAGAGGACAATAACCCCTACTGTGCGGGGATCGACTTCAGTTGTCAGAATCTGTCGTCTACAGACGGCATATTCTGACAACTAAAGTCGATCCCCGTACTGTAAGAGTAAAAATATTTCTAATGGCCGTAGACCCATCACATAGGTATTCAAATGAATCGGAAAGAGCTAACTAAGACATTTATGATGATTTCAAATTGAAAAAATCCTTTGGTTGCGATGATTTTTACAAATTAATTCAGCGCTTTGATGGTTAAAGAGAAAAGAGCATTAAATTTAACATTGGTGTCTATATTATTGGTTCAAGTTGTACAAATATAAGTGATTTGTACCCACTTTAAGTTGCGGCTCGCGGTAGGAAGACAAAACTTAAATTTGGGTACAAATTAAAACTTATAATGAAGCGCTTCAAGGGTTAAATATGTTCGGATGTAAAACCAACAGTGAATAAACATATCGTGTGTTTGATGTGTTGCATAAGGTGAAACATTTATCACTGTCAGTGATCATCAAAAAAAAAAAAAAAATGGCTGTTTAATTTTGGGCCAGCGTCGCAGACGCTTGACCAACATTAAACGACCATTGGTTCCACGTCCGGTGTATGCTTGGTGAGATGCTTGGCAGCAGTATACGTGAGGTGTAGGGTAGGATATGCTAGTGGGGCACCAGGATTCACCCCCGGGGTTGTTACAGGGGAGGGTGGCTGGCCGCACCCCGGGGCCGGATGGGGTGAAGTCATTAGCAACAGTTTCACACGGCACTCGCTCGCAGCCGCGCCAGCGATGCAGCGCGCGAGCGTTAAACTACACAGAATCAAATTCACATTAATAGGTCATTATTTTCAGATCTAAATTTGTATATTCCATGGTTTGTCAGTCAAATGACCATGATGACGTACCACTGCCAGTTGGGCGATGATAGATATGAACTATAAGAGTATATATGACTTTTAAAAAGTCATAAATGTGAAGGCAAAAAGGCATTGCTCGTAAAGTTAACCTGCGACATAAAAATGTAAAGCAGGAAGTAGTTATAGTTGTGTCTCGCCATGGCGATCAATAACTTTAAGCACTGTTAAGCGTGTTAACGTTTATTTTTTTAATTTGAGACAAATTATTTGCAATATTTGCTGACTAGACAAATCTAACTCCCAAGAACCGTAATTATGCGAATAAAAATGATTCCAAACAATGATTGGTTGTGATTGGCGTTCAAAGGGTTAACCTCTAAAGTGCTATTCACGTCTATAGCCGTTCTCAGCCTTTTATTTGTTCTTCCAACACTAACATTGTGGGAGGATAAATGATCATTGGATTGGGTGGATAAGCTTATATTTTAATTCAAAGTGTACATATGTAACTTTTAGTTTAATGTTTTCATCACATTTCCTAATTAGGTTTTATAAGTAACGTTTCGCTTTTTCACAGCAGGCTTATAATTATGTTTAAAGTCGCAAAGTAATTACAAAGCCGTACATGTTCAAAATATGTTCAAATGATTGCTTAAACCAATAAAATGATATATTTTGAAACAAATACAGAGATAATTACTTTCAACCAGTACACATTTAGGATTGAGGTATCGAGACACAACTTAGTCATCAGTTTAGGGGCCTTGCAAAGTTAAAAAAAATTCCAGACATCCCAAAAAAATTCAGCCCGTCCACCCACCCCCTTAGCCATTTTTTTTTTGAAAAACCAATAATCATCAAAGATTTTTTTTAAAATTCTCCAATTTTCTATCCAAAATAGCCCTGAACCCACTCACCCACTTGCAGATTGGTTTTGAAAGTTTGGAATTTTTTTAACTTCGCAACAAATCCCTTATCATGTCTAGCTGGGTGTTAAATGTCGGTTGACATTCTGTATATTTCTTATGTGGACAAAGGAATGTAATTGGATATTGTAAAACAATTGTACCTTCCACAATCAAAATGACTGAAATAATTGGTCTATGTAATAGCAATTCGACAAAGTAGGGAAAATGTCTGCTATTGTTAGTTTATGTGCGTTCTTGTATGAAAATGGGTATGAGCAAAATACGATGATTACTAAAATAGAAGCCAAAATATCTAATCTAACAAGGACGATACGTCTTGATTGTTATCCTCACTATTTCATGCACTATCAGAGACTCGGCTAAATGTGGCTCAACTAAACACATATAAATATCAGACAAAACTAATAATGACGAAAACTAAAACACAAAGCTAACATAAGACTAAATGTACTACACCTGGCGGTCCCTGTATCAGTTCAGGTTATGCTGAATACTGGATACACCGCTAAATACATAATTACCTTTTTAACTGCAAAGTTATTTAACTGGAATTTTCGCTCACCTGAAGTTGTGTTTCGCTTACGCGATTCACAACTTCAAATGATTGAAAATTATTCATACTTGACAAAATAGAGGTCAACCATTTTGAAACCTTCTTGATTTTTATAAAAGGGGTGAAATTAAGTCAATCTTGGGGATGATACTTTTTCATAAATATAAATATTTCTCCTCGTTTAAATGAAAAACACGTATACACTATTACATATGTCACTGAACGATGGAACAAGAATTCAAACAAACAATTAAACAGCCGGATCTCTTCGAAATGAACGAGAAAGCAGCCCTTAGTCAACAAACTACATGATTACATTTTGTTATTATGAATAATATTAATTTTTCCAATGGACACTTATTTTCATATTAACAACATAGCTATCAATCATACTAGGTTTAATTAAAGAGACTAGTAGCTCACCGCCAACCTTTAGTCATGGTTGTCAAAAAAATTAGACTCGCCTGGTGCAATACATAACGATTCTCAAAATAATAATTAAAATTCAGTTGGTGAAGCCCCTGGCAAGATTTGATAACCATGAGTAAAATTAGGTGGTGGGCTACAAGCAGTCCCTTTAATTTTAGTGGGGGGAAACACCAGTCCGCCATTTTAGATGTTATAATTGCAATATCTTTGTGTAAGACCAGACACTTAATACTCTAGTGATCACTCGAGTTTTCCCAGATAATAGTAATACAGTAAATTTCACAATAATTAAAAATGTCGCTATTAGATCAGTTTTTCGAGATAATAAGTATATTTAAAAAAAAATAACCGCTAGTCAGCCATTTTGGATTTTCTATCTGCTAAGTTTGACATAATTCAATATGTTATACCTGTGTGACACCTTACATATAAACACAGCTTAGCTATTTTAAATGGCTTTCACTGTACGGACATTACTGTCAAATCACACCAAAGCATGTCATTGTCTCTTGCATTACTGAACATAATAATTTTTATTTGTCGCCATATGACTTAAAGGTTCATTCTATTGAAATGAAATGTCAGTCGCAAGCAAATTTCCAAGTGGGATGTAATGTCTGAACGAAGTATAAACAGACATATACCAGATATTCAGAGAGGATGAATTCTCAAAAAAGAGCACTGGTCAAATACATGGCAAATAAAAATGGGACGTATCTGCAGCACTGATCTGTTAAGTCTCTGCACCACAAAACATACAAAGTAGCATTTCAAATGAACGTGAAAAAAGGCATATGTTTGCGAAACCTAAACCTAGTTTTGTCTCAAACTTGAGAAATAACAATTTTACCCGTGCACTTGAAGTTGTGGATGACGGTGCCAATGCAGCACAATTTCAAGTGAATAAAAACGAATTAGCAAACTTAGCTTTTTAAAATTCACCAGATATGGCAACGACAACTACAACATGCTGCTCTTACTAACACCAGATCATGGCCAAAGTATATACCATGCAAGATGCCAATGTGTGATCTTAGGTACATCATGAAAAAATGATTGATTTTACACAGGCAGTTAATAGATGACTAGAAGCGCCAAAACCGGTGGGGTCAGGTACTTCGCAAAAATAATAAAACAATTATCTAACATTTAATATATATTTGATCCTTCCAGCAACCACATATCTTCATTTTCATTCGCTTTCAGTTGGGGATTGCGGAAGAAATTTTCACACGCAATTTCAACACGAAAGCTAAAAATATCATTGTGTCAAAGCGACTGAACAGTCCTGAAGATATTTGGCAAGGAGTATAAAATGGGACATTGATGCTCTCAGGGTTTAACCCTTTAACCGCCAAATTATTCAATCTGAATTTTCACTCACTTGAAGTTGTGTCTCGCTGACGCGATCCACAACTTCAAGTGAGTGAAAATTGTTCAGATTTGACAGAATGGAGGTTAACTGTTTTCAAATATTGCTGATTGATGTCACATTTTATTTTTAACATATTTAAAAGGTGGTAATTAATGTGCTAATAAAAAATGAGAACCCGAATATATGCGGCACCGGCGGTTAAAGGGTTAAAAGGATGTATGTGCCACTTTGTGAAGTGGTAAGTACATCCCTTTAATGTGAGGAGATGAGTCTGATGTGAGTATTTGAGTACTGACCTCGTGCTGCGGCGTGGACATGATGCTGAGCTGAAGGTTCACACATGGCCTCCGCCAGATGCTCTCTTAGCTGCTCGTCTGTAGACTCTCCTGTAGCTACCACGGGGGGTGCAGACTCAGGCCAGCTACTGTATGCCTCCAGTAGGCCTCCTGGCTGCTCGTAGCTACCTGTGTAAAACACAAAAATAAGGTGTGAAACATAAAAAAGAGGTGAGAAACATACGAAAGGGAGGTGTGAGAAGAAACTGAAAAATTGGATGCACATGTTGCTACCCCAGGTGGAGCTAGTTGTGCCGCCAGTAGAACCCCAAGGTTGTTCTTAGAAACCTGTGTAAAAAAAAAAAACAGAAAAAGGTGTGGAACATTGAAAAAGATGTGAAAATATAGTTTTTAATCATAATTATGTCGGTCACCACGAGCGGAGCGACTGGTGGCCAGGTAGTGTAGGCTTTCAGTAGATCCCCAGGCTTGACGGAACTACCTGTGTAAAACATATTGAACCTAACAAGAGGCCAGTCGGCCACGATAACATGGATAATCCCCCGACTCGCCCACGTTTCAGGGTGCATCCTTCCCTCAACTACCACGTTTTGTGTAATGGTCTAGCTATCTAGCACAGTTTGTCATGTTTATTACATATATTAAAGTCAATGATGGCAGCAAGTCGTCCATTTTAATTTGAATTTAATCCATTTTAAATTTTTCAGGGTGAATCCTTCCAAGAAATCTCTAATTTTTATTTTATAGCAATGGTGTAGCTATCCGGCATGCCTTTTCCGATATTATGCATATTAAAGTAAATAATGGCCGATAGTCGGCCATTTTGAGTTCGATTTAATTGAATTTTGTCAGAGTGCATCCTTCCTTGAAACCGCACATTTTGTTTTGTAGTACTAATGGTCTAGCTATCTGAAACGGTTTTCCAGATAATACGTAAATTAAAGTCAATGATAGCCGAAAGTCGGCCATTTTGAATTTGATCATTTTTTTTAAAGGGATTGCGAATATAACTATATTTTGCAATAGAGAAAGGTTGCCAAATATCTGGCATATTAATGGCCGTGATCTGGGACATTCATAAAAGGTATGAATGTGGAGCTTTTCTCTATATTACTATATGGTAAAGATTTCAAGGAAATTTTATTCTAAGATTGTATCGGTCGATATTATGTGCAGTGTGTTAAGTGATACACAAACGAAGAATGCGAATGTGGGAAAAAACAATGTTGTATATGCGGTTGTCAATTGTTTCAACATATGTATTTGATGCCAGCAGAACTAGACAACATCTCAAAATACCCTGTTACCAGGGTTACATGATAAACAATAAAACAAAGAGTATGACTTTAACCTTTACAACGCTAAAGTAGATTTGTATAAACCATTGAGACCAAATGGTTATTTTAATTTCAAATCATCAGAAATGGCTTAGATAGCTCTTTCTCCTTCATTTGAATACCTACTCTATGTTAGGGGTCTACTGCCATTATACATTTATTTAACTCTTTCAGTGCGGGGACCAACTTTAGACGTCTAAGCGGGAACCGACATTAGCGGTTAGAATCTGACGTCTTTAGACGTCGGAATCTGACGGTCCCCGCGTTGAAAGGGCTAAAAGAGTACGAAGGTGGTGCATTGATTTTCATTGTTCTGTCTGTTACAGGCAAATACGAGGAATTGAAGCAGTGTTGGGCCAGCGTCGCAAACGGCGAACCAACCTAAACTAACATTGGCTGCTAAATATACCGCGTTTGCTTGGTTGGCCTCTACATGAGCTTGGACAATATATCACATGCGTTCGAGAGAAAAAGTTAATCATAGACCACGGTGTGAATCTCAATAATGAAGTGTGAAAACCAGAGACATGATATGTGTGAATAGATTTTCTAGTAACACGAAAGGTTGTTATCAAAAGGATTTATAAGCCTGGTACATCGTAGAAAATTGCGACGCAAAAAAAACAAAAAAAACCGCTAAATTGTTAAGAGAAATTCTGAAAAAATATCGCGTTTTTGAACGACTTTTTTGGTCGCGGTTTTCTGCAACGACAATCGGACTTACACGCAGTGAGCTACCTAAGATCGATGGTTAAAGCAAAGAATCACGTATTGATTCTCTTGTCAACAAATCATTATGATGAATTATTATGATGATAATCAACAATGATCAAGAACGTCCTCATTTAACTCTTTCAGCGACAAAAACCTCTTATCATTCTGCCGCGCTATGCCAAAAGGGACATTAAAGTACGCAGTTAATGTCTTTGCAGATCAAGTATAATTTAGCTGTTAATTTTTTTGGTAACACTTTAGACGTGAAACGTGCATTTAATCAACAAGATAACAGCACTACATTATAACACATCTACTTATTTATTATCCATTTGAAGTTGTAGACACAACGGGATCGAGTGGGTTGAGCTTTCGGTTATCGAATTACTCACTCACTCACTCACTCACTCACTCACTCACTCACTCACTCACTCACTCACTCACTCACTCACTCACTCACTCACTCACTCACTCACTCACTCACTCACTCACTCACTCACTCACTCACTCACTCACTCACTCACTCACTCACTCACTCACTCACTCACTCACTCACTCACTCACTCACTCACTCACTCACTCACTCACTCACTCACTCACTCACTCACTCACTCACTCACTCACTCACTCATCAGATATCATCCTGTATGGATGACTGGCGGTGTTCATATACATGGTTGTATTACTAACGTCTCCATCTGAGATATTTACTTGGCTGCGATTCAACAGGTCGCAATAAAAATATTTGATACGCTGGACTGAGTGTGAAAATGTGTGAGTCAAATACCGGATATTATAGACGGGACATATTGCTGCCAAAAATTCGCAATCTGAAAATATATAATATCCCACGATATATGTGCTTGTTATTAGCCCACTTTAATGACATAATTATAAATTCATTCAGTGCAAAACTACATTTATGAAAGAAGTAACACGTGCAATATATGGGTACAGGTACCATTCAAACATTTCTAAAATAAAATCTAAAATTATACATCTATAGGTAACAAACGCATCCTACATAACGTTGGTGTACATTTAGAGCACTGGGTAACCGGTTTAAGCATACTAAGGTAAAATAAATAAGGTATCAGTGTAAAACCTCGTTATTTTGAAACAACACATAAAATTATGTAAATTATGAACTTGCCCTTAGAATTCCAGACCCCGCTTTTTACTGTTCTCTATACTTTTTTATTTGATCTTCAAATAACATGTTTTATGTGAAACGTGTATTTAATTTGTGGACGTTATGTTTGTATTTCGATATACATAATGTACATAATACAGTTGGTACGGAGCTCATGCTAACAATCGTATAATATTGCCTTTGATATATAAGGATGTATTTGTCTTGTCAAAATCACAGATACATCCTGTCATATCCAAGAGGACGATACAATTTAATAATGTATCTTACCTATACCATGCCTACGTCACTGACTCTATGTGTTATGCTCTGTATAGCTCAACATGTGTAATGCCAATGATTTCAATAAATTATTTTATTTTGATACATAATTCAGCTTGATCAGGACTTTATCTGTGTCTAGATATACATGTATGTATTTTTTAAATGCAAAGCAATTTCTCTTAGCATACACATAATACAGATTGGAACATTCACAACAAACTGGAAGGACTAAATCAATACAATTTTATGGTGGGTCTCATTTACATATTGCAAGCCCCTCCATTTCCTATCCTATCAGAAAAAATAATGAAATCAGATTTACTAAGAAGACTCAACGTTACCAGGTGATAACTTTAACACTGTTTCGCATTTTACTCCTGATCTAGGAGAATGGTTGCTATCAATGGTGTGCAACGCATACACAAGAGCCACCTGGCGAATAAGATGAAATTATGTGATTAATAGTTATGAACTAGCCAATGTTATAATAGCGAGTGAGAGAATATTATTGTAAACTTTGTGGCAATATCAAAAGGAAAGGTATAACAAAGTATTTACAAATAAATTGTATATCGTAACTTGGCGGTAGGTTTAGGTCCAACACTACTTTATTATCGACTGTTGCACCGTTGTATTGCATTGTCTTTTCCACATACCCTCAACTACTTCCTTACAGGTACCGTCGTGGAAAAGCAAACAGCAGTAACGTAAGCAGTCTGAGGACATTGGCGTATCTCTTGCCAGTCAACGACGCTTACCCTACATTACACCAATTGCCCAACATCTCGTGGTTGTTAAGAACCTTGCCTGCCCAGCCTCATGATTCCCACACACACACACTAGTCTTGTCCACCCCTGTCTGGCCGCTCACCGATACAAACACGCTGATATTACAGATAATTTCCGGACCGTGTGCAGACACTTCATGTGATGATACCAGTTTCCAGGAGGCATTGACCAGACTTTGTTCTCATCTTTTTTCTGTCGCATAAAAGCACCACGTGACATTTTTTTCAGAAAATAGTACACAGATCATAAATCAATTGCATTAAACATTACAACGCTAAATAATCTTTGTTTCAACGATGGAGACTAAAGTTTTTTTCATCATAATCTTAGTCAGTTCTTTTCAGTTCATTTGAATACATATGTTGTGGGTCTACGACCTTTATAAAGATTTTAACCCTTTCTGTGCGGGGATCGTTTTTATACGTCAGAATCTGACGTCTACAGACGTCAGATTCTGACGTATAAAGACGGTCCCCGCACTGAAGTGTTAAATAAAACATGTTTTTTCATCACAATAAAGACATGCTGAGCTGTCATTTAATATATTAACATAAACATGTTCTATTGACCATTAATATTAAAACAATAAAATATAAATATCGTAAAAGGTTCCTCTCAGATGGACAGTATCAGATGACACTATAATGTAAGTTGTGGTGGTGGGGGCTCTGAGTGGCTACAATGTCAGGCTCCAGGCTACATATAATTTATATCCAGCACAGGTCACAGTAAACTAATAATTAGACATAGGAGTTTTAGTTCGTAAGTTTGGTGATTAACATGATTAAAGCGAAACGTTTGTATGAGTCAGAAATGTAACAAGTTGTTTAACGATGTTCTCATTATCGTTTGGATGACACTGTCAAATAGTCTGTACATTCAGATCAACTTTCATGGATGCCGATGAACCATATCCGCATATCGTGTCAAAGTGGAAAGGACGGTGGTTCATTACATGATTGTGTGTATTTGTTCAATTTTGTCATTTTCATTCATCTTGGGAAAATGAGAAACGAGAAGACATACCGTGGTGTAGGTGGGTATATCATAGCTTCAGACTTGCATGTCGCAGAACTTTCTGCTGGCACCAGACACAAGGCACCGACAACCCAACGAATACGATACGTCACCCAATGTCGGTTTAATGGTGGCCTACCGTTTGCAACGCTTCCTAACCCTTGCGCTGCTAAAACCGTATATATACGTTTTCAAGCCTAAACTAGACTAAACTAGATGCGACTGTTTTCGGCACGAGAACATTAAAAGTATCCCGTTACAAGACTCAAATTTGACAGAGATTGTCACAATAAAAACAAGTTGTCCTCCATTAGCCATCTTGTTTTTTATGAATTATTCCCAAAGTTAATCAGATCACTAGAAATGCCTAGAGAACCATTGCATAAAATTTAAATGCTACGGTTTATAAGATATAGCGCCCATAAGCTTTTCGGGTGTTTTTTTTCAAAAATGTCATCCGTCGGCCATCTTGTTTTCAATGTATTCTTCCCAAATTTAATCAGAACATCAGAAATACTCAGAAAACCACCACATCAAATTGAATGCGATCCAACCGGTTATCGCCCCCACGAGCTTTTTGGATGGCCATTTTTCCATCAGCCATCCTGTTTTTAAAGATTTTTTTTCTCAATAGTTAATCAGATCATCGGAAATACCCAGACAACCATCACATCAAATTTTAATGAGATCCAACCAACGATTCATAAAATATCGTGCCCACAAGCCTTTTTGGCGGCCATTTTTTCAAAATGTCCTCCGCTAGCCATCTTGTTTTTAATGAATTCTTCCCAGAAGTTAATCAGACATCAGAAGTACTCAAAGAACCACCCTATACAATTTGAATGGGATCCATTTACCGGCTAATAAGATATCGTGCCCACATCTTTTGGGGCGGCCATCTTGGGAAATGGCCGCTTATGGCGTGGTACAAAAAAATATATATGGGAAGAATTGCTCAGGCACATAGGTCATGTCTGTAAAAAATAAACAAAATTTATCAGTTAACTTCTCAGTGAGAGCTAAATTCTTTATACGCCCGCGTCAGAGACGGAAAAATACTGAACACTATAAGCATCCCGATAATATCGGGGATGCTTAATAAAATACTACTAAAATTAGTAACACATATTGTGGTACATGCTCAGGTAATTCAATATGGGAGATGTCTTTTTTTCCTAATTGATATTATTTATAATTCATTTAAAGCTGGGAATTGCGTTAGCAATTCCAGCTTCAAATGGAAGGAAAATAATAAACAATTCAGCAGCACAAACAACTCAGCACTACAAGGGTGAGAGAAACATCGGTTGAACCGTGAACGTTTGGTGTTATATAGGTGAAAGCCACGCTTGCTGCCTCACTCGTCTTCACATGGAGAAGGCGGATTGAGATCCTGACCAGAGTCTATTACAGGGCGAGACTGGCATAAAGAAACCGTAAAAATAAATAATTCTCCTCTTTAAATTATCAGTTGAACTTTGACATTTTTTTTAATAGTTCAACTGTAGTGATGCTCTTTATAGGCTCTACGGTAGACTAAAAGAGGATACAACGGTTCGGTTCGAGTTTTTGGTAACACACACACGACCAGTATGATCATGCTGGATAAATTAGATGTGACAATTGAGCGTTGCTGGCTTTAATCCTTGTTTATCCCGGCCAGCCATCTGTCATGGTGGAGCTTTAATCCACGTGACAGTGGTCGGACTACAGCCGGACCCTACACCCAAACCCCCCGCCCTGGCATCCACACTCGCCGTACAACAGGACAATCCATGTCAGCGGCTGTGGTTTAAACCCAGCAAACACAAGACATCGACCCAATAGTGGCTTAATGTTGGGCCAGCGTCGTAGACGGTGGGCCAACATTACACCAACATTGGGTTACCGTGACGGGAAGGCTATTATACACAGTCCGCGATAAATATAAATCGAGCGCGAGATATTTTGCCAGTTTACACAATCCGCGATAAGTCGCTCTGGTTGCTTTACAAGGTACATGTAGCTCACATTTTATCACGCGATATGTTATGTCAGTGAAAAATCGCTTGAACTATTATAATGTGAACATATCTCGCGATAAAGCGGTTCATCGAGTCGCGCTATATGTACTAATTTTCACATGAGTCAAGTGGAGCATTTGAGGATTAAGTGCCTTGCCCATGGACACAACATCGAAACAATGACCCAATATTTCTCTGAAAACCCTGCATCAAGCAGAATTCGAAACCGCACGGCAGGCAAGCGACATTGACAATGCTCCCCGCTCTAACCATTGTGCGATGTCCCTCTCGGATGAAGATGACAATGGTAAATTCAGGCTCGTAAGGTGAATGAATAAAATATAGGGGTTGAATTGCAACCAGGAATGAAGATACGTCACCACCTGTTTTGCGAGAAAGTCGTTTCAAAAACTTATCAACAAATAACATATTTCAAAAATCTACTGATAAACCTTCTGGTACTGAAATGTATCGTTTTAAGTTTCATCCACTTAAAGCTGAACTTCCTGACACAATATCCGGCTTCAAATGACGAAATAATTTTAATATTTATGAGAAAAAGATATACATCTTGAATTATTTGAATAATTGATTTTCTATCATAAAATATTTAATCAATTGCAGAGAAGTTTGATTTCGTTTGAAACTTGTTTGAAAACGTATATATACGGACCTAGCAGGACAAGGGTTAACCATTAAAGCGCTAAATTAAATAAATACATTTAAATTTTCTTCAACTTGAAGTTGTGTTTAGATACCGCGACCCCAACATCAATTGGGCGAAAATTGGTTATATTTGTTTAATTTGAGACCAAACATTTGCAACTCTGATGTTTAAACACTCATTTCATTTCCAATAACTGTGATTTACACTAAATGAAATTAAAAACTACTATAGTACTGTTCAGCGGTATAAGGGTTGATATACGTGGCGTCACAGAAATTTACCCAATGTTGGTTTGATGTTGGACCAGCGTCTACGACGCTGGCCCAGCATTAAACCAACATTGGGTGACTATCTCGTTTTCGCTGGACGTGGACGCTGCGCCGGGATCTCCACGTCTAATCCCGGTGTGCCCACACTCCCAGGATGTTGTGGATTTTGCCGCCGTTTTCTGGCCACAAACAAGTCTCCCGCGCTTAATCTCGCCTCTTATCTTGTTTTATATTTCAGACCTTCTGAGACTCGAACCCAACCAGTGATCCTCGTCCTTCCTGTATAATGCTTATGACACCCTTCCTGCTATTTGTCTAAAACGGCCCAACCTCACAAAAGACACAATGTGAAAGCCAATTAGGATTAATATCTCAACAATACACAGTAGATCAAATTCTATGTGCATAATGATTTTTAACAGGGATTTTTCACGGTGGAGCTGTTCCACTAAGAGGAAGCTGACCAGACTAATCTGGGTCAGTCTTTTATCGTGGTTTATTCAGGATGTGCTGCTGATTTTAGTCTCATTACCATATACATCATCACGTAATCTATGCGGGAGAGGACCGCTGTGTGCTCTAATAGCATACCCTTTATTTTTTCTACAATAAACCATAACTGTTTCCTTCGTCGTGGTTTACATCGGATTACATCGGATTATGTATGGAATCTAAATCACGTGATAACGAGCTGTTCACAGTAAAATTTACCTTCAATCTTGAAACACTGATACATATTGGGTCTTAAATTTCACAAATAACATACATGTACAACTAGAAGTTGTGTAAATTGAATAACTCAGTGATCAAAGGATTAACTCAAGACAATGACCAAATGTTGTATTAATGCTGGCCCACCGCCTACGGCTATCAGATTATGACGTCTAAAGTCGATCCCGGCACTGAAAGAGTAAACTATTTATAAAAACCGTAGACCTCTTGGTCTCCATAGTTTATATACAAATATTTCAGGGCTTTAAGGGTTAAGAATGCTGTGTCACAGTAATACACAACATGGCCCAATTAGGATGGAATCAAATCAGAGAAGGGGTGGCTAGAGCGCCTGACTGCCTCGCCAGTAATGCATGCGACCGGTTTCGAACACCGCTGTTCCAGTGTGGGGTTTTCTGAGAATTAGCATTGTTTCTGCCTTCTCAATTTGACTAGGCGATCACGTAAATGGCGGCCTCGTCGAGTTGATGTTGAAACCAGTGTATTGACGCTCGCGCAGGGCCCCGCGATGCGCGTTCCTCTCATGAAATCATATCAAGACAACATGACACAATTCTTCAAAATAGATACGTTGTGAGATCAGTGTATTTTATAAACTCGGATAATTTTTGTGTTCACTTCGAGTTTGGACAATACTCAACTCGAAGGATTAAATGATTAGAAATATATGGGGCCCATCCCTTAAGAATCCTGAAAATAAGATTATATTAACTTTCTCTTATTTCAAATAGAAAAATAATATTTCTTATATAACTTTTCTAATGTAAATGAGAGAAACTTAGGATAATCTTGTTTTAAAGATTTTAGTGGGATGGGCCCCTGGGCCCATTTTCACTATTTCTCCCCTGATTTGTTGAAACGTGATCACGTATTGATAATAACAATTAAGACCACATTTCGACTTGAGTAAGTTAGTGAAACCGGGCCCTGGATGTTCAGACCTTTAATATCCCCATAAGAAGCTGATTGTATGACCCATGAAACTAAAGTGATCCAGGGATAAAATTACTCAATAATGTAAATAATAAATCATTGAGTTGAAGTAGTCTGATACAAACGAGTGGAAAAAACGGAGTCTTTTTGAGAAAAAAAGACAAAAAAAAAGAGCGGCAAATAAATTACTAAAAGTAGAAATACTATTTATTTATTTCTGATTGAATTTATTCGTTTTTAACCCTAAATCGCAAAGTTATAGAATTCAAATTTTCACCCACGTTGAGTTATGGGCCGCGGTAATACATAGTTATTATTATGCTCCTTTCTCGCTCAAAATTTTTTGTTTAAATATATCTACACGATTGGCACTTCAACAACTTCAAATAATAACATTTTCAAGTACTATAATATCTAACTAGACAGTGAATCAGAAACTACAAACCTCGGCCCTAATAATGGAATGTTTCTAAGCCCGATACACACCTCACCAAAAACATAACCCTCTTAGCGGATGTTAATAATAAGTTATATACACGAGTATTATTGTCTATATAAAAAGGAAACATCCTGATGATGTATTGTAAAATAGCTTATCGGCCAATTTAATTTGAAATCAAATTTCAAGGGGTTAATCACTACAGAGCCATAAAAGTGTCAGGTCTAATGACCACAGACATACTTCCCTTTATATAACAAGGTCACTACAGTGAATACATAATCTTAATAGTCAATTATCAAAATGTGATTGGATTAACATGTGTCGTTTTGCATGCTGAGACAACATCAAGACAGCCATATGTCCAAAGTTCAAGGCAGAGCTTTACTATTTTTGAATGGTATTTATAGTCTTTTATAGAGTGATTTTATATCTTATCCAGTAAAAAATACCAGTGAATTCAATAGTTTGAAGCATAACGTAATCGAAGGTGGGGGGGGGGGGGGGCTTGTGTATTTAGTTAACACTAACTCATAATCATATATTCCAATAAACAAAATGTTTCTTCTTTGTCCATTCGCAAAGATACAATATCGTGACTAAGCGACCGCAAGCGAATCGTGAGTAACACACACATTTCTGGGAGACAGATATTAATTTTTCACCCACTAGAAGTTGTGTACAATTTCAAGTTGGTGAAAATGACTGACATTTGTTAAATTTGACACCAAACATTTGCAAATATTAATGTTTAAACACTGAGAGGAGAATAAACAATTCAACAGGGCATAGGCTAAAATCATTTTGCCTTCATTTTGCCAAACTTTCATCCACTACGTTGTGGATTTCGTCAGCAAGACAAGACTTGGAGGAGATGAGTGACATAAAATGACTAAATAACTCGGCGTATTGTAGATAATGTATTTCACTTTTGACTGGGAGTCGTAGTGTGGCGACTGTAGAAAGTTGTGGATCGTGTAAATTTATGTTAGATAACCAAGTTATTTACATGATTTTAGGGGTTAAAAGGTGGATGTATATCACTTGCGACAAGAATTTGTTAGATTTGTATACACAGTTGTATACATGGGTAGGATTTTAGCAGGTAGCGTGTAATCACTGAGAAATGTTTCAGCTAAGTTAGTCTCAATCGAGAGAGGATAGGGGTACAGTGCAGTTCTGCAAAGCCAAAAAGCAGTATATGCTTACTTGTACAGTAAGCAGATACTTCCTTTTGTCTTTACACGACCGACAGTCGTTGTCCTCAGACAGTCTGCTGGTGAAATGAGGGCTAATTACAGGTAGACTCACATGTACAAACATATTTATCTCCCTCTACATGGCGCCACCAAGTTTGACAACAGTTGGCGCCAAGCTAACCGACTCTCTCTCACTCATTTACTACTTCGTGACCTCCATTTACAAAGCCACAAATAGTGATTCCACGTATGTAGAATACTTCCTACATTCAGTGTCATAAGGCAAAAGTAGACATGAATTCATAATTTGAACACTGGCATAATAAATAGAGAAATAAAAATATAGACACCACATGAAATATCTCGAATAGAAATACGTTATGATGTAATCATTGAGTTTCTGAGCTCCCATTACCATTTGATATATAACTGTTACAAGAGCATAAATGTATATTTCCCCGTAACCCTTTCACCGCTAAGAACGTTTTTAATCTATTTTACTAGCCGATTAGATCACTGGCATTGGGAACGAAATGTGTGTTCAAACATCATGCTTTGTAAATATTTTGTCTGAAATTAAACACATTGTGACATATAATTTCCACCCACTTGAAGTTGTGGGTCGCGGTAGCGAGACACAGCTTTAAGTGGGTGGAAATTTAAGTTACCTAATTCAGCGCTTTAAGGGTCATGGCAGTAGGAAATGCAAATAAAATTCACACATCAAGTTTAATGATAATTAGAAAAACTAAGTGCCACGGGGGATATTGTACAAAACGCTTCAGCTTCAAAGCTATTTCAAAGTGTGGATAAAAACGTATCTAGCCGTGATTGATGTCCAAATCACGGACCAATAGGCTTGACATATCGTAATGTATGTCTGTGGTCCATATAGTTAAATTTAAAAACTATTAAATTATAGTGCACACAAGAGCCATGATTGATTAGGAGCTTAAATTCGTGAGAATGGCATCATTCCGGGTGATTATTTGGTATCAGTTTGAAACACTTCAGGTTGTGAAATACAACAATTTGGGGGATCAATTTAGGGGATCAAATGGTAATAATATATAATATGGGAATAATAACAATATTTCTTTACAATACAAATATTTATGTGATTCGTCCCGTTGACAAAGTGGAAGATACGCCATTTCATAGCGAAGGGTTGCCTAAAGCGTCGTCATGACAACCTGGTTGGCAACAGACAAACACATCTCACTGCAGGCGTAACTCAGCTGGTAACTAAGGCAACCGGCCCTCCCAGACACGTGGCCAAGATATCATAGCAACGTATAAAACAGCCAGGAAACAGCTTACTTCTAGGAAGTGTTGGCCACGCACCGCCTGTCCAAAGAGGAGCGTGCCACATACAAACACAAGCTGGCGGATTGTAAAAACATCTTATCTACATATAAATGCTTCACTCGAAGTTCTCGCTGCACAAGGATCTTCTTAAATCAGTCATCGTAAGAGTAAATGGACTACACTAAAAATATGAATCTCTCACATTCAATTTCTAATTCGTATCAGCATTAATGGAATTTACCTTGTGTTCTAAGAGCAATAATCCGAATAATTATACCGATCATTGAATTGAAATATACATGAAATTACTTTTAAAATATATGATAACAAGAGCATACTCGACAATAGCCCGCCGTAATTATTGAACTTGTCCGAGAACTGGTTATTAGAAACAAGCAGAACAAATTTAGCATTCCTAGAAGTAAATGTTAACATGGTTGACGCCGAAATTGAAAAGGCGGACAAAACAAAACGAGAGTTTAAATTGTGTGTATACACATCAAGGTCGAATTTACCAATAGTTTTTTCAAATTCATACCCTAAATCACGCTTAAGATGCAGTTTAGTTTACCCCTTGTCAACAATGTCTGTTATTCATAAAAAGTTTTCGTCATTTGAACTACATGCGTTAGCAATTCCAGTTCCAAATGAATGAAAAAAATAGGAACAAACAATTCAGCAGCCTCAGAGTTAATGTTGGACCACGACTCTATTAACCCTTTAAGCCCCCACGATGCATTAAAGCATCATTTTACATCTCTGAAGAATGACCTAATTTCCCACACCTAGGGGTTTTAGAACAACAATTTTCATGGAAATGTTTAAATAAAAACAATGTTTTTTTTCCATTTTTCACCCACTCCAAGTCATCTTCATCCACTACAAGTCGAGAATTGCGGCAGCAATTCGCGGCTTGTTGTGGATGAAGATGACTATGGTAAACTCAGACCTGAAAGGGTTAACCTAGCATAGGTGTAACAGGCTTGACCAATAAACACAACTCAGCAGTACTCAATCAGCCGCAGCCGTTGTTATGACAACAGGGGTGCCAGGAGGCTCGCGCCGACCAGACGGGCTCCCGGCGGCTCCGTCAATCTCTGTGCTAGGGTAAGGGGCCTGTCAAAGCATCTCTGTTAGCGAGAGAGACGCCTGTGTGAACGTGTTCAAAAGCAAAGTGCCTACTTTACCTCTCTGGACTGGCGAAACAGACAACTTAAACCACGAACGGCAGAACGGGGAATGTTCAGCCCCTCCACCCTCCCGCTATTCAACGGCTACTGAGCCGCTCCTCTCAATGGAGTCGATTCTGTGGTACTTACACAACTTCACAATGATAACAATACTTTCGCTGCTGAATTGTAGTGGTTTTTCGTTCATTTATAGCTGGAATTGCTGACGCAATTTCCAGCTTCAAATGACGAAATATATTTTTATTTTTCATAAAATTACCCAAAATTGAATGACTTGATCATTACAACCAGTAACTAAGCATGTACTAAAACCTAATTTGCCAATTTCTGAGACATGCTATTCTGTTTTGAAGTTCCTTGAAATCGTATAATTCATATATGGGGGTCTCAGCCAAGGATAATTACTATACTAGATACTCTTGTATTACATCAGTTATATTTAAATATCTCAGATTTAAAGATAGGTTGTGTTTTAGGAAAATCTGCATGGACTAATGATCAAGCAATAAAGTTAAAAAAAAATGTCATGACTAATAGCTCCGATTCGGTTGTATACTGCCTTGCTGAGCCTTGGATGTTTCTGCTTACTTTACACGTAAGAAGACATTATTTTTTTCAAATGTGCATGGCACTAAACATGTATATTACCAACCTGGGAAGGGGGGGAGGGGGGTCGCCACATAACAGTACGCAGGCTAAAACTTAACTATGTATATCATTTTGTGAAATCCTTGTCTAGACACATATACGAATTAGAGCACATTCAGAAAACTCGCTACATTTATTTTAACTTAGTTTAAAAATCACAATCTTAAGATTCATGAGATACTTAAATTGATATGTCACTACATTAATTGAACTAAGCTGTCACATTGACACTGCGTGGATAGCACTAGCTCATTATTTAAACCTCGAGATTGAAATTGCAGGAATCGTATTCTTCCACAAGTGACATTAGTGGCACTGGATGGACAATATTTATACAATGACACTGTGGAGAGAGCATTCTGTCACCACAGTCAGTCACACTACATTCCTTGCATTTGGCCACCTATTGACACTGCAGCAATTGCAATCTTTCACCAGTGAGCATCACCATGTATTCCACCATGATATTGAATTTGAGAACCCTTTAAAAACATTAAACACCCCAGAAATGTATCATAAAACCAGCCCACAGTGACCACTACAGTACAATAATGACATTCGACTACATGTCATCTACATGTCGTCTGAGTGCATTCATCCACAGGAATCTCGTCATCAGGCCCGTATACGATATATCGTAGGTTCCGAATTGGTCGAGATGGCCATCTTGACCAATTCGGAAGCATTGTACGAGGCAAGGGTCCACATTTCGGATCGCATTTTGCACCACCCTGGTACCCAGCAAACAAGGACGCCGAACCAGTGGTACTTTAATGTTGGGCCCGCGTCGTAGACGGTGAGGCATCACTGGTCCAGCGTCTTGTGTTTGCTGGGTACAAGTTCTGGTGTGAAAAGGGGTAAATAATAAAATTATATAGTTAAAGCTGCGCAACATCCCAGCGTTAAGCCAATGTGGTTTCAATGTTGGGCCAGCGTCGCAGACGGTGGCCCAACATTAAAACAACATTGGCTTACCGTATCGCGTTTGCTGGGATAGCATAAGAACGGGACAAAGAGAAGTGGTTGTGAATGGTAAAATATAGTCACGTCAGCAAAATGTTGCATGCCTGTGAACAAGACTTCTGCGCGGTGTTGCAGGATTTGTCTTCTGGCATTAGCTCCATGATGACACTGTATCTAGTGGCCCTGTGATGACCAGTGTCCCGCTGGTCATCGCATGCTCCATCTTACAGGCCAGCGGTCTGCCGGCCATTAGCACTTTCCTAACCCTCTTCACGTTATACACCGATTTGCCCCTCTATCCCACATACCTGTGGTACATCACAACTTGAATAAACACCATATTATATCCTATACTTTTCAACGCACATCTTTTTTCAATTATCGTAACATGGATGTAATAATTTTACTCGCAACTTGCCAAAAATAATACACAAAAAGGTGCAAATGAAGAGAGAAAATTGGCTGGTTTGGGATATATTGTTGAAGTAATTTCGGCAGTTGTAATGTCTGTAGATTGTACTGGCGAGTGTGCTGCTGTGCTGGTCGCTCCATCTTGGTCAGATCGCTGCAGGAGCCCCTCTTAGTTTGGTGGGCACTTCACGCGCGCCCCACGATTGATGGCGCCGGGGTTGGCGTGGCTGTCGCCTGGCCCCTGAGCGATGGCTCCCCGGGGTCGGCATTTGTCGGCCGAGCCGGGACCCCTGCCGCCTCGTTGATCACAGAGGCCGCCTCCAACCTGTGAGAATCCTTCAGCGAGTCACGGCGAGTAAAACATCAGTAAAACTGGTGTTTTACTCGCCGTGACTCGCTGAATCTACGCCTGCCGCGCGGCGCCGGATCCCGAACGCCAATCCATAATCAGGCGGCGTACACGGGGTATGGGACTCTGGAGGGGTGGGCGGCTGGCAGGGCATGCCCACTGGTCCACACCTCCCGTCATTACCCCAGATCAAAGCCCGGCCGCCCCCTGACGGACAGGCTCCGGGTTTTTGATGATGACGCCGTGTCAGAGGGCACCCGCAAAACCCACACCAATTAGGGTGAATTGGACTTGGATGTGGCCCCACGTGTGTGACTGGCGGCGCGTTTGGTGCCACTGATAACACTGTGAGGCGGCGGGGCTGGGGGGCGGGGTGGCGGAGGCGGGGGATCGGGGCTACGGCCCGGCACTGATCACAACCTGCCTCACTGAATACTGATCAGGACGCGGGATTGTGCCAGAGAACAGACAGCAGAATCCACGATTCTGATCCATGACCCGCCAGGATATATACCGCCCCCCGTGTGATTATAGACCGTGGTGTAACAGACAGGGAGTGACGATCCCCTATAAAAAAAAGGGTATCGCAGAAAAAAGCGGTATGAGACATGATCGGAGACAAGTCTGTACACAACAGTGTTTAGTGGGCAACCCAGGGTAGAGCAGTTTAGCGCAGGGTGGGGCAGGGCAAGACAGAGCCGGAGAAAAGTAGGGTTGGCTGGTGCGAGGGGCAAAGAAGGACAGGGTAGAGTAGGGTGGGGTACGGTAGATTGAGGTATTATCTGCATATAAGGTATAGGGTTATAGGGTAGGGTAGGTTAGGGTATGATATGGTAGTAATAGTAAATCATTGGTTTACGTCACTTTTCGGCACAAATGGTCTTTTAAGTGACATTGTAATAAGATAAAAACGTTGTAGTCAATGGACGAGATGAATGATGAACAGATGATGATGTGAGGATGGGGGTGATAGGGCATGGTGGGTTATTGAGAGCGCGTTCCTTCGCTCGCGCGATAAGGGGTTCTGGTATGGTATGGTATGGTATGGTATGGTATGGTAGGGTAGGGTAGGGTAGGGTAGGGTAGGGTAGGGTAGGGTAGGGTAGGGTAGGGTAGGGTAGGGTAGGGTAGGGTAGGGTAGGGTAGGGTAGGTTAAGGTATGGTATACCATACCATGTTGGTATTGTATGGTATGGTAGGGTAGGGTAGGGTGGGATAAGGTAGGGTAGGGTAGGATAGGGTGGGGTAGGGTAGGGTAGGGTAGGGTAGGGTAGGGTAGGGTAGGGTAGGGTAGGGTAGGGTAGGTATATGACATGGCATAGTGTAGTGTAGCCTAGGGTATGGTAGGGAAGAGCAGGGCAAGGCAAGGCGGGGCAAGACAAGGCAAGGCGGGGCGGAGCCGGGCCAAAAAGGCAAAGACCAGGCAGGGTAGCGAGAAAAAAGTGGGGTGGGATGGTGCGAGGGGCAGGGCAGGAGAGGACACGACAGGGTAGGGGAAGGAAGAAGAAGAAGAAGAAGAAACTTTATTTAACCATAATTATATATAACATTTTTTTTTAGTAATTTATAAAAGGAATAGGTTTAGGAGACCTCCATTAAGACATTAAGCCGCTAACATGGAGGCCACCTTGTAATTTAAAAATAATAACTGTGCACCAAACATTTTACATAATAAAAATACAAACAAATAAACATACATACAGTAAAAATATACCATATACATAAAGCAAATTAATGTAAATAAACTCTCATAAACATACTAAAAAAAGAGAAATGATCCAAATGATGAAAACATTGACAATTTATACACCTTTGATATTTTCAAAGACATTAAGAGGTTAGAGTTAATTATTTATTGGGCAGCCAAACGATGGCAGACATAGCAATTTTCAACAATACAATTATCTGTGTAATTTTCAAGGAGATTCAATTTAATGTATCTACAAAAATTATCAAAGGAATGCGTGAAAATTTTATTTATAATATTAGTGGAAGTAGTGTTGATAATTTTTGGTAGATTATAACGGAGACATCTTTTACAAAACTCCCGTTTGGGTCGAAAAGGGCGAAGATTTTGACAATGACGAGTGTTGTAATTGTGATAAGTACAGTTTCTGGGCATGTTAAAGGAGTCAGAGTATTCTGGTAATTGATTATTTAATAATTTATTGTAAAATTTGAGCTGATTTAAATGAAGAATGTCATGAATTTTTATTATTTTCAATTTTTTGAATAATGGATTAGTATGTGAAAACCTAAGACTTTTATCAATAATTCTAATGGCCCGTTTTTGAAGTTTATATAAATGTTTTGACTCATAGCCCCAGCCCAGTAAACAGTAATTAAGTTGAGATAATATAAGTGAATTATAAATAGTAAGTAAAATATTCTGTGGCAGCTGAAATTGTAATTTGTTTATAATCCCAATGATTTTACATATTTTATTTGAAAGTTTATTGACATGAACGGCCCAACCCAGATGTTTATTAAATGTTAATCCCCAAAAAATTATCGATACATCGTAAATCAGTATTATTAATCTTAATGTTAGGTATTGTTACTCTTTTTTGACGCTGATAAAAAAGCATAAATTTGGATTTACTGGTGTTAAGTGACAGCCTATTAACTTTCAGCCAAACACAATTTTTTTCTAATTCTCTATTTAACAAAACAATAATATTTTCCTTATTATCACGATTATTGAAGTCACTTAGTTTGGCTAAAAGTGTACTGTCATCGGCATACGATATGATTTTGAATATATCACTTGCATTTGTAAAATCATTTAGATATATGATGAATAAAAGTGGGCCAAGAATAGATCCTTGTGGAACACTTGTTTTAAATGGAAGAAGACTAGATTTGATGTTGTTTATTTGTACAAATTGTTGCCTACCGACAAGTAACTATTTAAAAGGTTTAATGCGCAGTCCTTAATACCGTAGTGTTTTAATTTGTCTAATAATATGGAGTGATTCAATGTATCAAAAGCTTTACTTAGGTCGAGAAAAATGGTTATAGGGATGTCTCCATTATTCATATACGTTGTTAGTCTGTCAATTAATTCAAGGGCAGCTAATTCAGTGGAATGATTCTTACGGAAGCCATATTGACTAATATTAAATAATTTATTTTCTGTAAAATATTTATTTATTTGCTGGAAAATAACTTTTTCAAAAAATGTTGATGTAACTGTAAGAAAAGAAATAGGTCTATAATTGTCAATGATTGTTGCATCTGAATTTTTATTTAAGGGAGAAACTTTGGCTATTTTTAATTTTTGTGGAAATATGCCCGTCGTCAGAAATTGGTTAACAGTAATTGTCAAAGGTCTAATAAGGTGATCTTTAATAAGCTTTATTAACGAATTGGAAATCTCATCATGTCCAGAACTATTCTTTGGAGCAAAATCATCAATTATTTTAGAAATACATGATGGGATGGGTAGAGGCGGGACAGGGCAAGGCAAGGCGAGGGCAGAGCAGGGCAGGGTAGGGCAAAGCAGGGCACGACAAGACAAGACAGGGCCCAGCAGAGCAGAGAAAAGCAGAGCAAGCCGGTCAGGGCAGCGATAGCAATAGACCAGGAAACTAAAAGACAGGACAGGGCAGGTATGACATCGCAGAACAGGGCAGTGCAGGTCAGCGGGATAGAGCGTCATCATCATCCCCTTCATTTTTGGCGTCGCCAACAAAGTGGTATTTCCCACTATAAGTTAACTGCCATTAAAATATATTATAAAGCTTATTTAGCTTCTTGTTAATAAATGTCACATACGAAAGGAACGCTGAGAAGTCAAATCTCAATCCATACAATTCAAACCTTGTGCGAAACAACATGTGCTCTATGACTTATTCAGAAAATATCACGTTAAACAAAAGTCAACGTGGGTCGCTTGATCAACATTGCCTCGACGTTGGGACAGCATTGGAGATGCTGGCCCAATATTCAGGCATACATAGCCAGTCGTTACGTATTAGTAGCCACAAGGTTTTGTCAGGTCCCAGCAAACACAAAACATTTGCATAACAGTACTGTTACTTAGTACAATGTTGGCCCAACGTCGAAGACGTTGAACCAACATTGTACAAATGTTATGCAATTGTGTTGTGTTTGCTAGGGTATCGTGTTTCCAATAGATTTAACCCTTACATCGCTAAGCGTCGTTTTTAATCCGTTTTATCAGCTGTTTAACATGATTGTTTAAATCACAGTTATTGGAAACAAAAAGTGTGTTTAAAACATCAAGAGTTGAAAATGCCAATAAATGGGCAATTTTCACCCACTTGAAGTAGTGGGTCGCGGTAGCGAGACCGGCTTCAAGTCGGTGAAAATGTAAATTATTTAATTTAGAGCTTCAAGGGTTAATCAACTAGAATGAGAAATTACACAGGTGGTGAACAGACCATAGATTCTTGTTGACGCCGCCTACCTGTTGTGCTATATTTTGCACACTTGACACTAAAGGTATTTTAAAATATAGTCACTTTTACCGTGTTTACATGGGATATTCATATTGACTAACCATGCTTGGCTTAAAAAGGTGATGCACTCCCAGCAAACTCGACACGTTGGCCCAATGCTGGGATAATGTTGGCCCACCGTCTACAACGCTGGGACAACGCTGGCCCAGTATTGGGTGAATGTGTCGTGTTTGTTGGACTGTTGAAGCTAATAAAAACAGAATGTCCACTCCAGTCGACATCTGTGTTCTTGGGGTTAGGGTAAGATCAATGTTAACTTTAATAGTTGGTTTGTCATACTGGTAATTCCCTGCTGACATCTGGTGGTGGATGTAATTTACTGTGACTCACACACCTTACACTGTCGTATACAGTTTTAAGGAGCTTTTTAACCAAATAATATGTCACTGAGATGGAAAATATAGATTAATGGATAATATAGTTTACGGTAGATTTAAATAAATTTTTTAATTTAATTTTATTTTATTTAGTGAAATAATTCAATTCAGAACATGTAGATTTCAACAAATTGAAATATTCTTTGTCATTTGAAGCTGGAAATTGCGTTAACAAGCAATTCCAGCTTCAAATGAATGAAAAATACAATAGAAACAATTCAGCAGGACAAGGGCTAATCCTATGCAAGATGGTGTGGTTTTTTATGGTAACCTGTTTCATTTACAATGTAATGTTTGTCATGAAGCCTTGTGGAAATTAAAATGTTCCACCATATTAGTCACTAATGTGTCAGTTCAATAATATAATAATAATCAAATTGCCTTGATGTTGGCACAGCGTCGCAGATGGCGGCTCAAAATTAATACAACATTTGGATTTAAACGTCTCTGGAGTATTTAAATCTCAAAAAACAGAGCCACCTGGTGAGTGACTTACTTTCGAACTAATGGTAGAAAGCCACCTGGTGAATATTATTGGCAGTAGAGCCACCTGGTGAATACTATAAAGAGTGAATATTTTTACATACGGTATGTATACAACATGTATAGAAAAAAATCGAACATTCTAAAAGCAATTTTTTAACCATATCATATTATTTATATATATTTATTTTTACCGTATTCTAAGAGGTCTGATTGATTTTTTTTTGTTCAGCTTTTATATTCTGTTACTTCAGTGACTAGTAATAAATTAAAACATAATTCACCAGTTATTTTTCTAGGATAATTATTTTGCATTAAGTTAAAGCTAGAGATTGTGTTGAAATTCCAGCATCAAATTAATGAAAAGTAATCATTGTTCAGAAGGTCAAGTGAGAACTTAAAATAATAAAAATACATTAGCTATTTGAAGTTTTAGCTGAAATTGCAAGGCTGAAGAAAAAAAATCTTGTCAGCTATATAAAAAGTACACACTGATTGTATTTGCACATACATGTATATACATGCATAGTCCCTCTATAATCCAAACCTGGCCAGTTGTAGCAATTGTAAATGTGGTCTAATAGTCCATGAGACACAAAGGTAGTTTATAATTAAAAGTAATTTCTGATATGTAGGCCTACCAATAAAATAGGGAAGTAGAAGAAATATCACAAAATACTGCTGCAAAACTGCTGTGGCATTTAAAAAATAAGGCTCTTGTCCTGCATTGTTGCAGAAATAACTAGACATGAATTGTGACTTTTCAAGTAACAATAACATTTGGGCTACGTTTTATGAGTTTTTGTGGTGGCATATTGGTCTGGTTATTTTTAGTATGACAGATTGATTGGAATTACGCGTTTGAGTTTTTTGGCAGCCATTCTGAACTGTGATTTTAGACTTCGGGCTTCGGGCTGCAAATTTCAGAAGTCCCCACTGAGCTTTTGCAGTTTTGAATAGATATATATTTGTTTGTCAAATGGAATCGCATTCAGGGTGCACAGTACACACATTGACTTGTCTCTCTGTTGATTTAATCTTGTATCTCTATCCGCGACGCTAGCTCAACATTAAAACAACATTGATTCATTGATTTTGTGTTTAAAAAGAATTGCAACTGTTATTTTATTTGTAGCCTTTGAAAGGTTTCAACTGTCTATACCAAATACACAATATTGATTCAATACTGGGCCACCGTATGCGACGCTGGCCCAGAATTGAAACATTAGATAAATGTATTTTTATTATCAAATCCGGAGACTAAAGGGTGGAGTAGGTCTGGACATAGGGGCACCCTGTTCACCCTCCTGGCAATGAATGGAGAATCACCTGACATGTCCACTATTGAACCAATATTGGACCCAATTATAGGCCTACTGCCGTGCAAGCTAAAAGCCAGTATCTGCTCACTTTACAAGAAAGCAGATACTGTCTTTTGCATTTGAAGAGCAGCATAGTGCGGTATCTGCTCACTTTACAAGCAAGCAGAAACTGCTTTTTGCCATTCAAGAGTATAGTGATCCAGAAAATCCTGGATTAATCCGGAAAAACACGATGGATGTCTTAGAAAAGTCATAGCAGAACACCTGACTACTCTGGGAATATGGTGTCCAAATTTCGGAATGATTGGATAAAAATTCAAGGAGAAATAGCGTCTTACAAAAACGTGCCAAGAATAATAAGTTTAAAGTTCCGTTGCCCAAATATAAATAGAAAATGACACCTAGGACTATTACAACTCTAGTTGAAAGCTGCTATAAAAAGAGATGTTACAGCTGCGACTGAATGCCAAATGATTTGTTCACCATTGTGTCGTTATAATCATGAGCGAATAATTGGATATAAATCTACCGGGTATATAAATAAATTAAGGTTTTGATGTCTATATAAGAAATGCATGTGAAGGAAATTGTCACACTCGAGAATTAATGAATGAGATGATGCTCCTTCAGTTCCTTATGTTAACCCTTATCCTGCTAAGTTAATCTATTTAAATTCTCACTCACTTAAAGTTGTGGATCGCGGTACTACAAGTGAGTGAAAATTACTCATGTTTGTTTAAAAAGACCCCTTGGGATGAGACATTTTCAATGTTGTCTATTTTGAAAAATTAAATTATATGAAGCTATATAGCTTACTGATCTTAACTGAAAATACGAAAAAGTCAAAAAACAATTTTAAAACACCGAAAAAGAGTGAAATAGTTGTATTTCCAGGTCGTATATTGCCATGTAAACAAAACAAGTCAGCAATATTCAGCACTTTACATCACATATTCCCACGTATCAGACGGTAAGATCAGAGCAGTGGCCGCTAATTGGTGTCTTATAATCAGGACACGGGAGGACACAACTGCAGCACTGATTGTCTACCTAACGCTGGGCCGATGCCATCAGCATGTGGCCCGATGCTGTGGAAACATTCTATCGTCCTTCAGGTATACAAATAGTTTGTTTGGGTTACTTCTGGTTTCATAGAAATGTTGATTAAAAATATTTGTAAAAATCTAAAAACTTTGAAAAAAATAAAATCTTGATCTGGGTGATACACTACTTCATTACAAGACTAAAAACAAAAATTGATGTCATCCCAAGTGGCTGCTTTAATTTGAGATTTTCCTTCGAAAATCCTGATGTTTAAACACACATTTTGTTCCCTATATCAGTGATTTGATTGACAAATAAAACAAATTAAAAAGGACAAAAGTTGTGATCGGCAGGATAAGGATTAATACATGTACATCTAATCTGATTCATCATTGACTGGGAAAACTTACTTTTGCAAAGTAAAACTTACCAGCTTCTATGAGAAAAGGTGCTGTTGAAGGTGATGGTGTGTGGTCACTACCAGAGGAGCATCGGCGCGGGTTATGTCTTCTGCTTCCAGGCATCGCCATGGGACTGGATCGAGAACCAGTCTGCTCAGATATTCTGTAACAAATCCACATCCGTAAACCATTTCACTGTTGGCCCAATGTCTGCAACGCAGGCCCAAAATTAAAATTAAGACCATCTTTTACTGATCCCAGTTCCCAGCAAACAGGATATATTCAGCCAATGTTCATTCAGTGTTGGCCAAACGTCTGCAATGCCGGCCCAAAATTAAACCAACATTGGGCGAGTGTATCCTGGTTGCTGAGTTATATATATTATGGACTAACCTGAGGCTGTGTAGATCCAGTTGTTCACTGACGGTGTCCATCGCCGTGATGAGCTGTGCCTCTGGACTCTGTGACAGTAAACACGATGAGCTGGATGACACCACCGTCCCCGATCCCTGAAACGTCTTAAATGAGAACTGTGGTCCCATCCACAGACGACGGTGAGGTCCACTGTGCGTTATAATCTCAACCTGATATGACAAACAATAAATACATTAAAAAAATTTCACTAATACTATTTTTCTTTTGGTTTCAATATTTATTTTAACCCTTGAAGCGCTAAGGTATAGAATTTCAATTTTCGCTCACTAGAAGTTGTGGTTCGCGAACGCGACCAACAACTTCTAGTGGGCGAAAATTACACCTATTTGTTTAATTTGAGACCAAACAAATCTTGATGTTAAACCCCTGTGCTCCTAAGACTGTATATATACCTTTTCAATTTTAAGACAAAATAAAATACCACTAAAATGTATAACATATCTTGATATAGGCCTATACATCAGAGATGAAGTGGAGCAAGGTAACATGGTACCGGTACCACTAGGGAAACATGGATCAAATTGTGATGCAGGCCCAAAAGTTACATATGGGAAAGTAGTGAAGACGTAACGTGCTACAGTGTAGTTGTGTGGACACAAGGTTTTTTTTTCAATAGGCCATGATATATACATGTAATATGATTTTTCATTCATCTGAAGCTGAAAATTGCGTTTGCAATTCAAGTTTCAAAAAAATAAAAAATGCTGACAAACAAATCAGCAGTACAAGGGTTAAACACTAACTCCATTCCCAATTGCAGTGATTTGAACAGCTGTTAAAATAGATCCAAAACTACTGTTCTTGTGCTCAGCGCTCAAGGGGTTAAGAGTCTATGACCAATATAGACACTGTATTTATTCTATAAAATTATCATATACACTATATGATAATTAAAATGTCTAAAAAGCGCCGGTATCAAACGTACATGTATTAAGCATATTTTGGTCTGAAATACTAATTTTGCAAAAAAAAATTCAGGACTTCATTGCTACATTTTGTAAAGATTTATGACTAAGAACAAATGTTACATGCATTTATGATGCATAGCAACAGAAACTAATCATCAAGTAGTGGATATCACCAAACAAAAAGGCTTTCATCATCTCTTGATACTGAGTACGTACATGTGTTAGGCTAGACTCATTCCTTGTCATAAAGTATGAGAGTTTGAGGCGTCAATCTTGCTCATACAGAGCAAAAATAGGTGGCAAATGGTGATTGGAAATCTGGAACACTTAGATATAGGGAGGGATATAGTTATTAGTTATTACAGACATACCTGTGACAGCCACTGGTCATCTCCAAGACTGTGCTCAGAACTCAGGCTTTCTTGGGATGCATTTCTGGACACCTGACCTGAACCACTGGATAATTCTGTTATAATCAAAAAGCACATCTTTTTACTTGTCTAATGCCAGACTCGTATATATACAGTTCTATACGAGTTTTAAAAGATATAAAAACCCACTTAAATTGATGATATATGTAAGATTGCAGTAGATTGCTACACTTTAAGATATTTTATCAGGATAAGGTTTGTAATAAATTCAGACTGACTCACTTTAAAATGGGACAGAATTAATAGGTAAAATCATAAAACAATAAAAATTATTCCAAATAACCAGGTAAATTTATTGCTTACATAATAAGAAAAGTAATTGTAAGCTTGTAAATGTATACCATTTAATATATCATTTGCCAACAGACACAACAACATTATTCTGCTAAATTAAAATAATGATTGAAAAACTTAATTATATTCTACCCAGGCTTTCTGGATAGGTCTAGATTTCATTTAGTTTTTCACAACAGGAAATTATAAAATTGTTATAATTACTTCTTTGGCCATTAGTATAAGTGATCGCTCAGTTAATAATAAGTGTTCAATGTGATGAGCTTCGATTTAGACAGCTTTAAGGATTTGTAAAGTTCCACTCACCAGATGGTGTTTGTGAAGCCACAGCATCACACGCCAGAATGATGGGGTTATTGTTTGTGAGAGGCGGCCTCAGCTCTGTAGTGTTTGTACATCTGTATTAAACAAGATAATTGAAACATTTTTCATGGAGATATTCCTGCAATTTGTATGTCAATCTTGACATTTGTTATCTATTCAGGCTGGCATTGCTTACATAAATAGTCAATTTTCACATACACTTTGTTTAAAAGGCATATTTTATTTGGAAAGGTTTGATTTACTAGCACTTTTCCTCGTGTGTACTATAAGGGAGGTAAATTTATACCCAGCATAATATAGAATATGTTATTATATGTCTTAAATAAGAAACTAATGTTTTCTGTTGTCTTTTTAGAAGCGCAAAAGTGGAATGCTATATTTCAGGAAATTTAATGAAAGTGAAATGTGAAAATAAAATAGGACAATGCTGACCGACAAAGTGACCACTGTGCTCGAGGAGCTTCACACACTTCTAGTGGGGATTCTTCAGTTAACTTATCCAGACCAGACTTGACGTGTGGTTCTAGAATATACTCCACCAGATTCCCCATCCAGTTCAGTATGTACAATGAGTCTACTGAACGTCTCTCTTCTGAAAATACATATATTATACAATTTAAAATATTTTAACACATTTTATTATATAAAATCAAATGTATAATAAACAGAATAATATAAAATCGAATTGCTTTTTTTAATGTGGTACAAAATACTAAATGACAATGTATGAAATGTAAGGAGAAAAACAAATGTAATTATAGGATAAATATTTTTTATTTCTTAAATAGGCATACTACAGTAGTTATTCGTTATAGCACAATTGATGGGGTCCTTTCGTACGATTAGTGTTATAAGCTGATCGTGTTATACGAAATGGCCTGATTTACAGGCCTGATGTATTATGATTGTTACTTGTAACATAGATGCGAATATGTACATCTATAATGCATATTTTCAAAAAAAATATAGAAAAAAATTAACATTGGATTTCAGGAAATATAAAAAAGATTGTAATTTACACCATAAACAAAAAAATAGTGATTGCTAAAAATTACGCAAACATCTGAATGTTGTACGATTGACAAAACTAACATAAAATTTAATCAAATATAATTTCAAAATCTTTTACATAGTACAAAATTTATTACCCGGTTTTTCTCTCATCAATCCTGGACTACTGCATACCCAGCCACGACTCGGAGCAAAGCATGTGACAACACAGAGTCTATCCAGCCTAGTTTGAGTCATACTCCTACTGCTGGCCTTAGAGCCGGTGCCTGCCCCACTGCCGGGGCCAGTGTTACTCCCACCAAGGCCTGGTATACTCAGAGCATGCTTTATCTGAGCTAGAGGGATTAGCATTGTGGGGTGAGGGTACGGGGGCAGGCGAGGGTTACTGATATTATTGTTCATGGAGTTATTCTGCATCACACTGCGCAAATGGTCATGGTGGCCTGAAAAAAAACAAAGATAAAAATGACGTAAAGGAAATCCTTATAATTATTATAATTAAAATATAATCTAAAAATCAATCGCAAATAAGATGCCCAATCATTTTTATAGAGACATAACCATATCAATTAAAGGACCTTATTTATTACATGTAATTGAAATGATGTGTGCAATCTAATAACATCAATTAATCTATAATAACTACTAGCTCTGATCAATGCTGAGACTATGTCACATCTGAAAAAAGGGCCAATTAATCCAGAGGGGTAAATATGACAGTTCAAATGGGAAAAAAGACAAATAATAATACTGTATAGTGTTGTGAGTTAGTGTATATTGTAAATATTGTAAACTTCATTGTTAACCCTAAAGGTATAAACTTTAAATTTTAACCCACTTTAAGTTGTGTCTCACTACAGCAATCCACAATTCCAAGTGACTAAAAATTACTTGTATGTATAAGTACATTCCGAAGCAGAAGTTATGTCGATCTAGCAAATGCAAGGCATATACTCCCCTAATTTCTCATTCAAATTTTATTGTCAGGATGACAACGGCTCTGATATGATTACCACTTCAAGGGTTAATTAATGGCTATGCAAAATGAAAGAAAGGTTACTAGCGACATGTAGAACAAATTTGCACAAAATACACAATGAATTTGAGCGCTGACACTGATGGCACTGAGCTTCAATTGCATGCATAGTATGCATGCATAGTAAGCAGCGACACTAGATAGAAGTGGCCAGCTCACTATACACATAAAACACGCACAGAGCAGAAGTCGGAATACTCTTGCATTCGGGGTTAATTGCAATTGCCCAACCTTTTTTACAAAAATTAAAAGTCAGGCTAAAAAAAAAGAAAAAAACTGTGATTGAGGTTAACTAACCCCTTGTGCTGCTGTTTTTTGTCAGTATTCTTTATTTATTCGAAGCTATAATTGCTAACGCAATTTCCAGCTGACTAAAAATATTACTATTAATAAAAAAAAAAGACTACAAAATTGAATTATTTGAAGAACTGAGCATCTATTACTATTATTTTTATCATTTTCAGTGACATTTTATTTTTGTTTTAAAACCCTATATATACAGGTCAAGAAGGACTAGGGTTAACCAATGGCTATACAGAAAAAGAAATTACCAGATTGGATGAGGTAATATATACAATGTCTAGCCAAAATGTTCTAGCAAATGTTCTAGCCAAAAAGTGGATATTATGTGGGAAAAAACAGCGATTGAGGTGAACCTTTACAACGCTGAAATAAATTTGTATAAACCATGGAGACAAAATATTTTGAAAAGATCATAAATGTCTAACTTAACAATTTCCACTCTCCTATGTTATGGGTCTACTGCCATTAGAAATATTTCTATTCTTTCAGTGTGGGGACTGGCTTTATACGACGGAATCTGACAGACATCAGATTATGACGTATAAAGACTGTCACCGCGCTAAAAGGGTTAAAGCACTAAAATATATATTATTTACTCTGCTGCAACCAACAACTTCGAGTGAGTAGAAATTGATTAAAAACACACAATTTGAGTCTGATCATACGTAAGCCGAGCAAATTCAATGCCAACTTCTCCTTCAAATTTTCTTGTTTAGAGAACAAATAAAAAGCCAAAAAAACGGCTATAGACGCGATTAGCACTTCAAGGGTTTATATATGGCCTAACCCTTAAACCGCCGGTACCGATTATACTAGTTTTTTTACATTTTTTTTAGCACATCGCATATCAGCATTTAAGCACATTGAAAAAAACGTGACATCAATCAGCAAGATTTAAAATAATTTTACCTCCATTTTAGCAAATCTGAATAATTCTCACTCACTTGAAGTTGTGGATCGCGTCAGCGAGACACAACCTTAAGTGAGTGAAAATTTAAATTGAACAATCTGGCGTTTCAAGGGATAATAGCACTAATCTCACCTGGACTAGAACTAGGACTAGGAGAGGGACCAGGACTATCTCTGCCACTGGATGCTAAGCGGCCTCCTGCCCCCGTCTGCTGTTGTCCCTGAGGCAGCTCGTCTAGGCCAGCACTGCGGTGAAAGCGGCTTGCTCTGTTGACTACTTGTTGTGAGGTATGGGTGCGAACAGTCACAGGTCCTGAAATCAGTGTCGTAAAGATATTATAAATAACTTTAAGCGCTTCAGCCATTTTTACCTCATATTTGTTTAATTTGGGACCAAATATTTGCAAATCTTGATGGTAATTTATTTTTAGTCAATTTATGTGCAAATGTTAGTGGTTAAAGTTAAAATGAAAACAGTCGTTCAACAAATAGTTCACCGTAAAGAACAGTTATGTAATGTACAAGTAATAAATGCACAGTAAAACGATAAATGTGATTGGTACTTAAGAGATAAAAAATAACACTGAAAAAGATCACAAAAGTAAATTCAAGTACGCCCAGTCATGGCAAGTGTCTCGTGCCTGTATTTTTATCAGGCCTTTAATCGGATCCGTAAAACTGTGGGACAGTTTTCTACTAATTTTAGTTATAAAATCATTCAAAATTTTTTTTTTGGGAGTGGTTCTAATGAATACTGAAAATAATTTTCAGCAAAGGTGATGCACGTGGAATTTTTGTGACCATTACCTCAATTCTACTATGCTAACATCACTCATTATCCCATTGTTATATTTACTGACCGCCATATGGTGTTATCGGGAAGATGTGACTAGTTCCTCTCCATGTACTGACTGCCACCCATCTGCTGTCATGTGTGAATGATATATCCTGGACCTAAGACAGGGAAAGAGGCTTACAGTCAACTGACCATACCATCAACTAGTAATCCACTCATCAAGGATTTAAAAAATTATATTTTTTATTCTTCAGTTGTTCAAGGTCATAAAATATGTGAATACAATGAAATCATAACTTTCAGTTAAATATTGTAATACATGTATATTAATAATATTTTTTAACAATTGTACATTATATGAAAGCCTAAACAAAATTCTAAATTTTTTCAATGATCCTAATTACTTTTGCTGTGGTATCTCCTCGATACAATGTATACATGTGATGAACAGCACCAAGTGAGCAGCTGATTGGGTGAGCCATGATCCGGAATACGTGAAAGTTATGACCCAGCTTGTCTGCAGTAACCAGCAGAATACCACTAGGGTCAAAGTTCATGGCAGCTACTGGCTCAGCCACATGTGCGGGGAAATGAGCAACAAGACCTGTACCTTCACAGTCCTCCTGCACTGATACCTGTAATACATATATCACATTTCAGAGTAAATTAATATATAAAAGAAAAATACCGGTATAGAAATTAACAAATAAATCGGTGAATGTGAGGATGTATAAATAAATAAATGAATGAATGAATAAATAAAAAAATATATAAATGAATACATTGTAAATGAACAAATGACTTAAAATAATTACATGTACTCAGGCCTCGAAATTGGACTAAATTTCCACTTGTCCAGTCGGACAACTGGCAGAAAATCGACTAGTCCTTCCCAAAAATATCACTTGTCATTCCTAATAATTGTCAAGCAGGGGCACTCTCAGAGAAACTGAACTCATCCGACCAGATTGTTGGTCGTCTCTGACGATCGGTCGGGGCCAATTTCTAGCAATGATGGTACCTACTTACTTGACTACCGGTAATTATTTTAAAAAATAATTACAGTTATTTACATGCTCAGTTCATCTTACCTCTCCTTGAGCATTCTGTATATCTATGACGGTAACTATTCCTGGGCGATGGCCATTGATGTTCTGTTCTGATCCATCTTTTTTCTTACTACTTGAATGTATCTTTGTGCCAGTTAAACTACTAGCCACTGTTTCTCCAAACATTGTCAGTCCCTTGGTGATAGTCTAGAGGAAAATAGCACAACAGATAGGGACTGACATCATATCACACAACAACTACATTCAATAGTAAAAGTTGTTGTATGAATATTTCTTGAATATAATTTATC
Organism: Flabesymbios commensalis; assembly: GCA_964017125.1. Classification (NCBI taxonomy): domain Eukaryota; kingdom Metazoa; phylum Annelida; class Polychaeta; order Terebellida; family Flabelligeridae; genus Flabesymbios; species Flabesymbios commensalis. Next base: position 87,579,796 of record OZ024903.1, read on the forward strand.
TACTATACTAGGTAGACTTCATGTAATATCACAAATTATGTGTGCACACTTTATAAAAATTATGACACTGTTAATCAATTAATGTGTGGAATTGTTTTTTAACAACTTCTGCCAGGAAACTATATTCATCTTGTTTACATAAAGTTCAACAACATACATGAAACAATGAGATATTTACCTTAGCAGCACTAATAACAGTAGCAGTGTATGATTGACCCCCGTCCCCGGTCATACCACCACAAGACTGATGAACTGCCACAAGCTACAATAACAACAATAAAAGTAACTGATATACATTATCATTTCTCACTTCTGTTAATGAAATGCTGTGTATGGGATATAAAAAACTGAAGACATGGTGCATTATTGTTTGTGTCACTTAACCTTCAGTGGATAAAAATACGAGCATTAAAAGCAGCTAGAAGTTAGTAAATGTATTCTCTATGATAAACTATGGTTTGGCATGACATCTCCAACCTGCATAGATCTGCATGTTTTAAATGACGCCCTGTCCTGATAATATCACAACATTGAGAGATAGCGAAAGATGTAGAATATCGCCCCAAATTTCATGCATTTCCTGTAAATGTGTTTACCATGAATATAGAAACTAATTTAAAACTTAAATCATGTGTACAAGATATATGTGATCACAAGGTCTAATCCACATTAAATAGTCTTCTTACAATATCTTGTAAACTTTTATTCCTATTCCAGTAATAAAAAAAGTAGGAAAACATGCCACAAACAGTGACAGAATAGTTTCAATATACCTTGTTATCAGCATAAGCCATCCAGCGTGTTCCAAGAGCAATAGGGTTCTCTATAGGGCCAGGGCAGGGATAACAAGCTAAAATAAAACATAGAACAGAACATTTAACCCTTAAGTGAAGTGAAAACTGTTCAGGTTAGTCGAGCAAGCTCAGATTTGCGATGTGACGTCAGTTGACATCATGATCCAGGATGTTGTAAAGAGTGTCACAGTAGCAGATTTGGACTGATTCGGGCAGTTTGGGTGTTAACTGAAAATTAACAGACGTTCTGATCTTTTTGTTATATCTTATTCTTTGGTTTTTAAATAAAATCAAGTCATTTTCATTCACCTTGAGGTGGGAATTGCAGCAGCTATGACCAATTTTGAAATGCTAACACTTTCAACCTAAATTTTTTTCGCCAACTACCACAAATGACAATTTCAAGTACTGGTAGTCATAAAAAATATATGTATTTGTTTAATTTGATACCAACAATTTAAAATTCTTGGTGAATAACCAACAAATTATTACAAAAAGTAAATTGATAGGAAAATGAAAAGAAGTAAGAATGTCATGCTGGGAATTCAAATGGTTGAGATATACAATATGTTGCACTTCACACATTAATATTATTCCAGTTTCCTAAAAGATAATCTGGTAAAAAAATGGTGGCAAATTTCACACATATTGGTGAGACAAATTATGGGTAATAATTTAGCAAATAACCTAAAAGTAGGTCTAACTCTTTTACTAAAATATACAAAATGTGCTCACATGTAATACAGAAGAGCTGTTTAAACTGACAGCTGTCAAAAGCAGCTACTCTCTCTCGGAAGGCCACACAGACAACTCTGTCAAAAATAACAATCAAAGTCAGTGCATTAAATAAGTTTAGCAATGGGTATATGAAATTATTTTTTTTTGAAAATTATGCAAAAAACAGGCATAATTATTACGGAAATATTGTTGTAAATGAAATTAGCTCATTTGCTCTGTTTTTCAAACTCACTATACAACTATTATCAATAGTGGCTGTAATAATGGGAATGATTCACTAGTGAATCATTTGTGTGAATGTGCAAGTAATTCATATGAGTCATTCACTGGTAAAACTAATTAACGAATTGGTGTTAAGCAAAATGTTTAAGTAGAATCTGTGTCAAGTTCACCAAGATTCAGTTGTTTCTTGTTCACAATTTTTTTTTAAACACTGATTCTGGCAAAAAAAAAAAATATACTGGTATATCACATTTTAATACAATAACAAGAGCACACTTGACAATTGAATAGCCTGCCACCATTATCAAATTTGGGCAAGAAGTGGCTACTGGCAACACGCAGAACATATTTGCGCAAGATACATGAAGTAAAATGTGATAAATCATCAACTACGATAGCCCACTTTTAAAAAAGTAATAATTAGAAAGCCGCACAAAAAGACAAATGTTTTTGTAGCAATAATATTGCCAGAGGATTTACACCCCACAAGAATACATGTAACTCACCTGCTGTTACACTTGACATCCACAACAGGATTCTTGAACGATATATTGTGCAGCTCATCTCCGCTTCTCAATGAAATGAACTTTACAGAGCAGTAAGGCTGACCAGCACTGTGAGCAAGGTGAAGAAAGGGTAAAAGATAAACTATTATTACTAATGAAAACATATAGATGTCCCAATTGAGAATGATTTACTAACTATGTTTACGTTAGATCTCTGTATATATATCTATAGTGATGTTTCAATGTTCATTTATTATTGAAAATAGGCTGTTTAGTGTTCCAATTGTAATAATTGTTTTTAAAGGATGTTTGATCGATCATAACAGAAAACCCAAAACATGGAAAGATCAACAGTTATTGAAGCTGATTTTTCCCCAGATGTCTTTCTTGTGTGATTACATCGGTAGCATCAGTCACTGGTAAAATCTGGCTGCAGTGTGAATGAAGTCTACAAGAGCATGACATTCATTGTATGATCTTATTGCACAATGGCAATAACAATTTTGCATTACCAATTATTTGTGATCAGCAGTTAGTTATATATATATACATACATATGCCAATTAATCATAACCAATCTTCAATTAAGACTAGAGCCTGACGGCACTGAAGTAGAGCTTGTGCCGGGCTTCAGGGTCATTGTTTTAACAGGCCCGTGCCCAGAAATTTTTGAAGGGGGGGGTCGAATTTTTGCTTGCTGGGGTTTTTTCGAAATAAGTTAATTGGACCCCCTGTAAAAAAAAATATTTGAATTTATATTTGGCGTTGAGGAAATAGCAAGCGCAGGTTAAGGGGGTCTGGGTTTTTTGTTCGATTTTTAGCTACAAATTGGTGCAGTTTGGTGGAAATTTTGAGCATGTCGCCGGGGTAAATTTTCAGCTTTGTGGTCACGGGGGGGGGGGGGGGGGGGAATCCTCTCGAACCCCCCCAACGGGCCTGGTTTTAAGGAAAGCTAAGATGCAGCTTTTTCACAATTAAGCAACAAATATATTGGTCTAAATGAGGTGTTGAATCCGACAGTAACTATCCTGTATCTCGTATCTGACTGTCGTCAGCTCAATGTTGTTTTCAAAGTATAGTCGGGGAGGGGGGAGGGGGAGGTGGTGGTCATGCGTTGCACGTGTAATTACGCCCCTCAACTGCGTCTCTGTGTTTATTAGTAGGCCTATATCCGGTCTATTGGGATAATCAGGTAGGCCTACCCTAATGGAAATAGGTCAAATCTTTGAAACTCAATTACCTCGACCTCCTTTGTTTTCACTAATTGGCTAATACAATGAAGTATGAGGGAGGGTTCTCATATAATTTTGTTCTAACTGAGTGACGTCACTGCGTTTTACAAAATGAAGTATGGGGGAGGGGGTGTTATATAACTTTGTTTTCACCGAGTGACGTCACTGCGTTTCACAGCTAGCTACTCCCTGTGTGACCCTGGGCTGGGGCCAGGGTCTGGGACTGTGGTGCAGTTCATCATTCAAAGCCGATCTATTAAACAGAAACTGTTTATAATAACCTGACAGTTTGGGTGGTATAGGCATATATGTTACCAGGCATACCCCAGTCAATGACATGTAGGGGAAGGTAAAAAAGAACGTGTCTAGCAAACAATTTAGTAGCCTAGGCACATTGCATGCTAGTAGGCCTACTGCTATTCGCTCAGATGTGATGGCAGTGTGTAGTGTTCAGATTGAAATAACTGAGTAAGAAGACAGATTAACTACTTCCACTGCCACAGTCGTTGAGCCAATGTTGATTTAATAATAAATCAGTGTGATAACAGTGTGAGACTGCAGGACAACATTAAATAGACTCACTATAATATAACTCACTATAATAGAACTCACAACTCGATAAGCCTAGATATATTGAGATTGCAAAGTTATCGCTATAATTAGTGAGTTAATAATGTTGATGTTGAGTTGAAAACAATAATAGCCTAATTTAAATGTCACTTCTGGGGCTTTGCATATGGCTATGAGATTCATTAAGCATAGCAGGATTAGGCTATGCATTGCCTGAGGGGTGTTTTTAAAGTTTTCAGAACGTATTCAGACTGTAGGCACCAGTAGGCTCTAGGCCTAAGTTTTTACTACAAATGAATTGTTGTTTCTTTTGCTGGTTTAATGTTAGAGCATCGTCTATGAAGCTCGCCCAACATTAATGCCACATCGAGTGAATGTTTGTTTTGTTGGGCAGTGAGTGGCCGATAGGCATATTATATAGTGTATACATACACATGTATACATGTGTATTGGCAGGCCAGCAGAGACAAGACGTTGAATCAAAGTTGGCTTAACGTTTGTCCAACGTCGTAGATGGTGGACAAATGTTAACACGCACATTGATTCAACGTCTCCTTGTGTCAGCTGAGTATTGAGTATGCCTCTGGGACAGACTGACCATACAGCCTTTACAGGGAAACACGCATACCACTGGACAATCACATGCAGCCAGCGTTGTTTCAATGCTGGCACACCGTCTACGACGCTATTCCAACATTTGGTCGGCGTTGCCGTATTAGGCCTACTATTACTGACAGTTGCACTTCCCAGCAAACACTAGACGTTGACCCAATGTTGTTTAATGCAGGGCCGACGTCGGAGACAGCGGGCCAGCATTAAAACAACATTGGATCAAAGTAGGTCACGTGTCGTATACAGTACTGGCAGCCTGGTATTGCGAGGCAGGTCAAAGCACTGAGGGTCAAAGTGTATTGCTAAGGTCACGGGTCACGCGTGACGTCACCTAACAGACATGGCTGACATAGTATTGTACATGATAGAACTTGATGCGTCATTTATATCAGTGTTCATCTGATCAGCTGATCCAAAATCTCAAAATCTGGCTTCGTGGTGCAACAAAAAAAGTTATACTTAACACACACATGGAGTTAGTTATGTTCCCAATTCCACAAATTTAAAGTTATTGCCGTGAAATTAATCATACAGAAAACCACCCAGACCCACATAGACCGAAAAAGTAGAGCAGTGCTCTACTAAAAATGGTATATTTAGAATCTCAGATAAATATCAGGAGTTCTCGATTTTTCAGCAGTTAAATATATTTTATTGAATTAATGAATTAATAGAATAAAAGTTACAATGTTGTGTTTTAGAGAAAAGATACAGACATATATGTACATTTATTTCACAGTATTAACATGATTAACTTATATTAACTTTTTCTTTTAATTATATTCCCAAATAAAACATATGTCACCTAAACATCAAAGAATTACATTTGCCACTTTATCCAATGATTTATTACAGCCTTTGTTGACAATATAAGAATTATATTCTTCAATTCATTGTGCGAAACTATAAATTTAGAATTTAAATTACTTTTGCTTGAAAATACATTAGGGGAGTTTTTTCATTTATATGCACAAATATCAACAGCTTTATTTGTATGATAGTAAAAAATTAATTAGTTGAATATATCATTCAACATGTTCAACTCACCTTGAAGCATCACACAGGGCCACCAGTGGTCTCTTACCCACATAATTATCCTGTCTGCCATGTACTGCAACACACATACAAAAATGTGGTTTACAACAGATATTACTTTTACCAGAGGTGTGTCTAGGGACAATGACCAATCTGTTAATTTCGGCGGAGGTTTGCAGTCTCTAACTGATTAAGTAATAATTATATTCTAGTATTATGTACTAAAAAGATGAGAGAGAGAATCAAGGTTCACTTTAAAAAAAATTGCATTGTATTTCGACTGCTTTTAAAATAACTGAGACTTAAAAAAAAGGCTGATGAAGTTTTCCAGTTTTATATTGTAATCATGGAAATATTGGTGCCTGTTGTTATCATAAAAAGATCAATGTTTCAGCAGGGGGTAAATCAACCAAAATATTAATCTCCGTATTTTTTTTCATTCCTCAAGCAGCCAAAGTTTAAAGCCATTGATAATTCCAGATTTCAAGTAAAAGTATTAATTTATAAATGAGAAATACAAGTTTAGGTGTGTTTCTATTTAATAAGTAAGTGGTCTGCTGGTCCCTGTTCTAAAATTTTCATCTCTATACTGGCAGAACTTATTCAGCTCTTGACAGATGTACCTGTTTCTGGTGTTGGAAGTAACCGCAAAACTCTAACAGGACCCTGTCGAACTGAAAACACCTCCTGCGCTTCACCACTACTCTGTAAGATAAGCAACAAATTCACAGATAAAACAAAGAAAGTAATATAATAAGGGAAAACCCATTTAATCGGATATGAAATCATCCACTACAAAAATATTAAAATTGATACAGTGTACTATATTCATGATATTGTAGATATAGTCTTTGAAATTCATGAGATGTAAGAGTCCCACAGGTATCTACCCATCAATTATATCACAGAATGACTCAGATTGCAGGAAAATGACTATACATTTTTAGACCCCCCAGGTGGTGTTGAATTATCCAGGTTGCTAGTTGTCTGGCTACGCCACTGTACACACAAGGCTTGGTAGAGGATATCTTATGTAAATCATATGATCACCAGCCATGCGGGACGGTAGCAGTTTGAAATCACATAGAGTTTTTTTTCAACCATGATGAATTAAAACATAAATTTCCTTTGAAAAACTAAAAGGGTATCTAATTTAACTATTCTCTCACTCACAGTTATGTCTTGCTACAGCGACCCACAATTTTAAATGGGTGAAAAATACTCATATTTGTTAAATTTGAGATCAAACATTTACGAAAAATTATATTTAAAACACAAATTTTGTTTAAAATTTACATCGGTTATTTGATGGGGTAATAAAACAGATTTAAAAACGATCATAATCTTATAAGGTTGAAAGGGTTGAAACTCACTGGTATGCTCCACATTTGTACTCCATTGCTATAGCCGAGGACAAGTAGAAGAGGAGCAATGGTGTTATTCTGAAACCGACAATCTGGATTACTGTTTATATCTGAAAGAGTAGAAAACACCAGTGTTTAGGTCATCATCTGCAGAATTCTCTAGCTATAGATAAATTACATTCATGTGTGATTCACAAACAACCAAATAAAATATGGTCTGTAAATATCTTCCCCTTGGAGTTAGAAGGTGCTAAACTGCCACTTAACAAAGTGGCAGTTTAGCACTTTCCAACTCCAAGGAGACGATATATACAGACTATGTTATTATATAATCTCAATAAGTCTACTTTTCTTGCCTCCACCCTAGGAAAGTTTAACCCTTTAACTGCCGGTCCCGAATATACTGATTTTTTCATTTTTTTATTGCCACATTAAGCACCACATTTGAAACATTTAAAAAAAAATGTGATATTAAATCAGCAAGATTTGAAAAAAGTTCACCTCCATTTTGTCAAATCTGAATAATTTTCACTCACTTGAAGTTGTGGATCGCGTCAGCGAGACACAACTTCAAGTGGGTGAAAATTCAAATTGAATAATTTGGCAGTGAAAGGGTTAGGACTGATTTAATCAAACTACTGGTGTAAACACGAGTTTAGCGTTAAACCATATGCACATAAGGAGATTGGGCCAGAACAGGAGATTAGGCCAAAACAGGGCAGTTCATTTACCGAAAGTTAAATCTGCTCTGGGGGGGGGGGGGGGGAGGGGGCTATTTAAAACACTGGCTTAATATGAAATGGAATGAACAGTACCATGATTACATAATAATGAACATTAATATAGGAAATACAAGAAAATGGAATAAAAAATGATTATTTATTATAGATGTATCTATTTGAATAGTGAGAAAATCAATTTTAGAAAATTTAAAACAAGGATGTGAGGGGTAAAACAATTTGGCGAATAACATTGTCATTACATATTTGGTTTAACCCTTTCAGCTCCAACCATTATGACATGTGCCGTAATGGACCAAATGTTAAAATATATAAAAGCGCTGCCTAGTTACCAATGTTCTATTTAGTTTATTGCGTCATAATTTAAGGTGCGTCCATGAAGCCGCTGTAGGAAACTATCGAAAGGTAATGTTTGTGAAATATGGTCTGAATTGTGACGTCTCCGGCTATATATACATGTATTACGCGGATAGCTGTTCCAGTGTGTGTTAAAGGTATGACGGGTATACCCGTCATGATTGTCCATAGGTTGCACAAATCCATGACGGGTATACCTAATATAAACAGAAGGCATTTTACTACTATGATTTTGCAAGGTCATATCTTGACATAATTATACATAGTACCACTTTTATTGTTTCCCCTTTTATCTGTTTATCCAGTTGAAACCCCTTTTATTACATGAAACACCTGTCTCAAAGGACCCATTATCGTATTCTAAACCTGTCCAGTGGCAGAGTAGCTTAGTCAATCACATGACGAGACCAGCAATTCCATCATTCAGTTGTTATTGTTATTTAAATTAGGATGAGGTATACCATACGTGGGCTGTATCTGACGGGTTGACAATTAATATTAACGAGATCAACAAATGGATGAATGAATGCCACCTTTTTGCATATATAATCTAAACTGGGAAAGAATAATTTCCTGCGGATGGTAAGATGAATGGGGAGGATGGTGAGATGAATGAGATGACACAACCCTCCAGACACAGGATTCGAAATTCAAGCCCTGGCGGTCTGAGGCCGAACACGCTACGTCTCGGTCATGGAGGCTCCCCACAATATTGAATCACTACGAGTGAGTGGAGAAGGAACATCTTGTTTCTTTGAAACTTGAAGGGGAGGGTAGGGTTCGAACCCGCCATCTTCAACTTTACAAGCAGGCAGCTTTACCCACTGCACCAGGGCCTTCGCTATATCGGATCAACAATGATTATTATCGGAAAGTTATGTTTAATATATTATCCAACGGATATTTGAATTCTGATTAACATGTATAATTACAACATGACACAAACATAATCATGGTGATAGTGCCGGTATGTCGGTGATAGTGCATTAAAACAATAACAGAATAATTCTCTTATATATGCATCTTCTAATTACAGGCTCTGTAAAAGAGAAAATTATATTTCTTCAACACAGTAAACGATAGGCTTTGGTCCACTGTTGGCTTAATGATGTAAAGCTGTCTGCGACACGGGCCCGATGTTACACCAACATTGTCAACATTGACGTCTAGTGTTATCTGGAACACGCTTTCAACCAGAGTATTCATGTGCATGCTGTGTAAGCAAATTGTATGCATTTTGTATGTGGTTAAACATCATTTGTGTGCATGAACGTCGAATCAAACTGCAAAACCAACCAGTTTAAACACAAAGACATTCTGAAGTTTTATTATACTCGAGCAAAGCTGCTTTTGTGAATTTGGTATATAAATTATTCAAATGTCTATGTAGTTACACTCATGTTACCACGAAGCTCTGGTTTGTTAAAACCTCTGCCATATTAGTCTACAGTACATGTACATCGCATGTTAAAGCATGATTCATAACATCCCCCTCGCAAAATAATATTTAATGAGAAATACATTTTGGCATAAGATCATAATACTCTTTAATATGCTTCAATATCTACACTTTAATTTACTTACCGTTGATATCAGCTTTTTCAAAGCTGACCCAGAGCACCTTTTCGTGATCATTTATATGGGGCTTTCCATGACTGTATGCCTGTTATAATGAAAACAATTGAAACATTTGAATTGAATTAAAAAAATTACAGAACATGAAATAATAATATTATTCAATGTTTCAACGTCTGCAATTTATAAAATTTATTCACTCATGAATATTTATTTTTAACCCTCTTAACGATGTTAACACGCTGAAGGAATTTAACCCTTTAACCGCTGTGTCTCATATATTCGGGTTTTCATTTTTTATTACCACATTAATCAGCAATATTTGAAAACAGTTTACCTTCATTTTGCCGAATCTGAATAATTTTCACTCACTTGAAGTTGTGGATCTCGTCAGCGAGACACAACTTCAAGTGGGTAAAAATTCAGATTGAATATTTTGGCGGTTAAAGGGTTAAAATAAATTTGAGGTGAGAATTGCTGCTACAATTCCCAGCTGAATGAAAATCACATGGTCGACCTAATAAAATACCCGGTACCGGGTACCCAAATGCAATTTAGCAAATGAAAGCTCAGGGTCTGTTTCAAAATTATTCATTCACATCGGAGCGCATAATCATGATAATTCGCATGAATGATTGGCTTGTCTTAAAAAAAAACAACTTATAATGATCCATTCACATTGGAGCAAATGATTCAATCGCTGGGTTTGTACAAGAAGGTGTACCTGGTGTGCACAGCCAGCCTATCTATTGACATAGATTATTTGATAGCAAATGACCTGCTAGCAAATGACCACTTGAAGGTGAACATACATGTTGTAATTCAAGCGAATCAGCAAATCGCAAGCAAATGATTCACACATAACCATGATAACATTCGCTCTAGTATGTGCGAATTCTAAAGTGAGGGAATAGGAAAAAATTATTAAGACAGCTTGGATCGAATAAATTGATTAAAAACAGGAAATCTGGTTCATATTACATGTATACGTATTATTATTATACATGCATCAGAATGGTGCCTAAAAGGTCCAGCCTAAGGTGTGTTTCTTTAGCATTTTTAGTAGTTGAAGGGTTGAACTCACCACATCTTGAAAGAAGTTAACAACACTCTCCATCACAGTTTTCTCACTGAAATGATACATATTTATTTTAATTCAAAGACTTTAGCTTTAAACATTTTAAAATATGATCACATAACTCTCTGGTATTTATCTCTTTATAAATAATAAAGAAATTATGCATACCAAAAGTAATTATGCAAATGATATATGCATACATTAAATTAGCTCAAATTATTTATTATTGCGGATTATTGCAAATATTGGAGATATTAAACCTACCGAGCCTGAATTTACCATTGTCATCTTCATCCACTACAAGCCGCGAATTGCTATCGCAATTCTCGACTTGTAGTGGATGAAGATGATTTGATGTGGTTTAAAAATTGAAAAAAAATTGCCATGTATTGGTAAACCAGTTTCATGGAAATTTTCATTCTAAAACCCTTAGTTATAGGAAAATCAAGTCTGTTTTCAGGGCTGTAAAATGATGCCTTAATGCATCGTGAGGGCTTAAAGGGTTAAGTGATCCTGAATCTACACAAAATTACTTTTAAAATGGTATATACACGTATCAACCAACTCTGTGGAGTGGTCAGCTACAAACCTACATGTATGACTCCAAAAAATCAGAGAAATGTGAAATCTGAAATCGTGTGATTTTGAGAAAAATGGCTTTTGGCTTTGAAGTTCAAAAAGGCAATTTGTACAATTAACTAGTCTAAATAAAAAAAAGCTCGATCTTATTTTCTGAAAAATAAACATGATAAATGTACAATTCTAAATTTTTGTAAAAGTCAAAAGTAGGCCTATCATATATACACCCGATGATTCGATCATCAGGATTGACACAGCGTGAATAGAATATTGTTCTACCTAGCTGTTGTTAGCTGTTGTTAACATGGTAACATCTACATCTAAACAAATTCTGTGAAACGCAGAGACGTCACTCGGTGAAAACAAGGTTAAATAACAGCTCCTCCCCCATACTATATTCTGTGAAATGTAGTGATGTCACTCGGTGAAAACATGGTTATATATAAGAACCCTCCCCCATACTTCATTGTATTAGCCAGGGGGTCGAGGTCATTGAGTTTCACAGAATATCACTGATTGCTGTACCGTACCACATATTGAGACTAAATTTAAATAAGGATACATCACTGTACATTTAACATGTTTAAAATATTTTAATAATCGCCCATAGATACATATTCCAATTATTGCTCACCCCCCGATTTAAATATAAAACCAATTTGTCAATGATCATGTACCCGGTACACTATATCACAATTAAAATACTACACTAAAGCCTAATGCGCGCTCATCCTCCCTGTAGCCTACTATGTGGCCTGATCTCAGACAAGGGGTACATTCTAATAATGCCCCGGGCATTTATTAAAATAAAAAAATGTACAGTAAATAAGTAATTTTGGCTTTCAAGAGCCCTGGGCCTAGCATCGCTTGTCAGACTATGAGTGTGACTTGTTTTGTTTTGTTTGCTTTGTACCGTATAATACGGTATATATATACAGATATACATGTACTGAGCACAACTTCCTAGTTTGGAAGACTAACGGCTCACCACATTGTGGATTTTCTGGGGTCTCGCCGTATAGAAACTGCGCCTACATCCATTGAGGTTCTTTTACGTACAACTCTAGTTCAGTCAGACGAGCCATCTGATTTACGTGGTTCTCTGAGCCCCACAATACGACATCGCTGCACGCATGTCCCATATTGTCACCTGGCAGTCCCAGGCATCACCCATTATGAACCGGGCGTGACGTTGCTTAACTTCAGTGATAGAGCCAACACCGATGAGCTAACGCCGTATTCTGTATATAGCGCCTAGGTCTAATTAGGGGCGGACCATTTCATACCAGGGGGGAGGGGGGGCGTATGGTTTTCATTTCTAACCAAATTATTTTTTTCCTTCCAACAAGAAAACATAACATTTTTTTCTCTCTGATCAAAAACAAACACTTTTTTTCCTGAGATGTCACAGACAACCTTCTTTTTCCAGGACAATGTTTAAAGATCCATTGATTCAACTGCGAAACGGGCATGTGTGGGACGGTCACGTGTAGGCCTACAGTAGCCTATAGGTACAGGCTGACACATTAATATCAGCAACTCAACTGATTACAAGATACTACTCAAACGAGACATTTACCCAATGCTGTTTTAATGTTAGACCAGCGTCTGCGATACTGGCCCAACATTAAACCAACATTGGCGGAGTGTACAATGTTTGAGGAAAAGCTGTCCTGTCAATACACATTCTGGGGGTAAGCTGTTTCGCAATCCCCGCAGTAATAAAGTCAGTTAGCTTGAAAACCCAACACCCAGCTAAGAGCCAGGTCTAAGAGCTTTGAGCTTGGTGGAATTACTAACTCATAGATGTCACTCAAGTATATAATGACTTGCTACGATTTGGAAACTTGTTCTTTAATGCGGCGATGGGTATGAAATGCATATTTTAATATTATTATGATACACTGTATAGGGCCTAGGCCTACCCGCGGGCTATATGGCATTCTGGGGAACCATAGGCTTAGTTAGCCAGAGACACGTCCTCCCGTCTTTTGGACAGACATTTTCTAAATAGGACGGGCAAAAAAATGCGAGAAAATTGCCCAGGACAGCCTCCAAAAGTTTTCCCGTTTTCTACTAACCAGGACGGCTTCCAAAATACTTTTTAATCGATTTATCAAATGCTTGAGTAGGTCTAAGGCCTAAAAAAAATAATTGTATGTTTCCGGTAACGGACTTTTCAGAAATAGGGTAGGTAGGTTGATTTTTATTTATTTTGCTTTATTTTTTGCTACACCCTATTAGGTGATACACATGTTGGTTATTTTTGTGCAGCAAAGCAAAATAAACAAATTCTGCATAAACAGTACCGTTTTTCATACTGTGCGCTGATCAAAATGCTGTAAAATAATAATTAAACAAAATAATTGAACAAAATAAAATAATAATAATTTTTTTGTTTTGGCCTAATCATGAGGACTGATGACCTCAAACAGCACTTTGCATGAAGTCGTGGCTTGTCGGTAATTAACACTGGGAACGCATGTCCTGCAAGTTTTAACAGTTGACTGGACCTTTAATTCCATAAATTAAAAGTCAGGTGTTATTTTTCATGCTCATTCAGTGTGCCGGTATAATACCTATATAATGCATTGAACGAACGTTGACAGAGCGGAGCGAGCAAATCTTCGCCTTTCTTTGGCAGTTTCGGGCAGATTTGGAAAGATCTGCTGGCTGTCAACAATCGATTTTTTTCCTCCAGATAAATGAACAAATTATTTTTTTCCCACACTCTATAGAGCAAACTATTTTTTTTTGCCAATTTTGTGAACAAATTATCTTTTTACGAAAAAAACACACGTTATTTTTAAAACAGTTCCACGAAAATTGTGGTTCTAAAACCACTAGTCATAGAAAATTAAGTATTTTTTTGGAGATGCAAAATGATGCTTTAATGCATTGTGAGGGCTTAAAGGGTTAAGGCTTAACGTCAAACTCATTTCCCCGTATCGGCGGATTAATGTCAGGGGGATGCGGCACCATTTGCGGGCAGGGTTCCCACGCCTTCCATATAAAATATAACCTCCTTGCTCAGACTCAGTCAGATTCAGATCAAATTGTTTTTTTTTCTTTTTTTTCAATCAAATAGTAGGCCTAGTCAGCGGTAGGTACGTCCGAAGACGGCATTTTGGTGTTTTTTTCGTGTTTTTTCAGGATTTATGTGAATTTGTGATACACTGTTTGTTTGTTCTTTTTGCTCACTATTACTGGTAGAAATGAAGCCATCATCGTAGAGTTAAAAGAGCTATTTGTTTTGTATAGCACTTTTATCACCTGTTCTGGGGGTTCCCATCAATACATTTCTCGCATTTACGAAATATGATGCCAGCTCTCGCCTTTATTTTCATGATAGCTGCAACAAATGCTTGAATAGGTAAGTGGAACAGGCATGCTGTGGCCCCTTCTGTTAATTTTTTTACGCAGGTGGCATTTTAAATTTTTTTTTAAAACAAATGCAAAAAATGAAAATAGACATGTCCACTGCCCTATGAGGAAGTTCTGGAGTACATCATTAGGACAGGTTAGACAAAACAGACAGAATTGAGATACCTGGGGAAGGCTGCACTAGTTTGCCCATGGTAAAACCTGGGTGAAGTTTTGTTTGCCTACCCTGCACTTCCTCATGGGGCGCACGGAGGGTAAAAATGGAAGTTTCATGGCTATAAGGATGAGAATCTATCAATTTTTTTCTTTTTCCATGACCCCCTCGATTGTTATGTGATGTATTTGCTCTGTTACAGTAGGCGTATTGCGGGGCACTCATTGGGTGCCCTGATGTATCTTAAAAGTAAAACTTGATATATACGAATAGCACATCTCAGTAGTTTTATTCAGCTGCATCAAAAAGTTCAAGTGTCTGGGTGATGTTTTGGCTTCTGTATAGCTCAGATTTTGATCTTGCACAGCATTTTTCTTGCTCAGTGAAAACTGTGGAATCTATCTGTATCTGTATATTACGTGGCAGTACGCACTATTGTGCTATCGCGCCGGGAGTAACTTAGCAAGGCCTGTTATCATTCATGATATCATTAATGGCCTTATATATGTGCCAACTACTCCATGTTGTGGATTTTTTGGGGTCTCGTCAGATGGAAACTGTGCCTACGTCCATTGAGGTTATTTTACGTCCAACTCAAAGTCAGTCAGAAGAGCCATCTGATTTACGTGGTTCTCTGAGCCCCAGGAGTGTATACAGCACCCCAGGCAGTCTCAGGCGGTCACCCATCCAATTATGAACTGGGCGCGACGTTGCTTAACTTCATTGATCGAGCACAAACTGTTGAGCGAACGCCGTATTCCGTATTGCCAAATGTGGTCAAACATTTATTCTAGCATGTCAGCAGTTAACATGGTTACAAAAAAAGGCTGAGCATAATTTTATTGGACAATTTTAAAATTTATTGAATCTACCTTGACTACCATTTTTTGGACGTTTTTATAATTTAGCTCAAATTTTGATCTAGCACAGCATTTTTCTTGCTTAGACGAATATGGTTGTGTGAACAAAACACAAGAAAACCGCTGTGGACATAAATTACCCAATTAACAGAGAATGACTTATATATTCTGATGTGTTCGCCACGCCTTAAGGCTTAGTGAAAACTGTGGAATGTGGTCAAATATTTCTTTAAGCATGTCGGCAGTTACGAAAAAAGGCTCAGCCTAATTTTATTTGACAATTTTAAAATTTATTGAATCTACCTAGGCCTATCAGTATCAGCGACAGCGGTGCTAGCCTATATAGCTTTATAGGCTATTGCTAGGCCTAGGCCAGGGCTAGGGCCTAGCCCTAGCCTAGGCCTAGCACAGTAGCAGAGCCGTTGCCTGCCCTGGGCCTGGAGCCACCTGAAAGTGTCAGGGACAGGTTCAGGGCTGACCGCAACAGGTAAGTCTCAGTCGAGTCACTGTTCTCAGTCTCACTCTCAGTCTCACTGTCAGTGTCTCAAAGTCAGACTCGATGACCGAGAGCGGCGACACTTGACTGCCTGGCCCTGGTCTGGTACTCTGGAGAATTGACAAACTCACAAGACAAAGTGAAAAAGACATGAAAGAATAGTGCTTACCTGACTGCCTGAGGTCGAACAACCAACCCAGGTCCTCTTGTGGTTTTTCTGGGTGATTCGGCTGCCATTATGCAGTCTTTTTGACAATATCCGACGCAGATTATGACCAGAATGAGAAAATAATTCTGAATTTACAACTGCGTAGAGCCAAAAATGGCTGAGGATATGACGTCATTTGTTTTGGTATTCCGCGAAGCCCTGCTTGTGGCTAGTCCCGTGCGTTTGTTTACAGACAATGAGCCGTGGAGGGGTGGATTCCCGTGGATTCATGACCTCTGTATAACGTTATTATCAGACCATGTCCCATGTAGGCATTATAATTAGAATTATCTATATAGACCTAACTCTATACCAGAACTAACGTTAGCCGGTAGCCCATGTTTTACGCTGATTTCTCTGTCAATTATCAACCATTGAACCAACAATGCCCTGTTTATCACGACCTCAGATTAAAATACTTGCACCCATTTAACAGTCCACCAACAGAAGAAACATTTCAAAATGTATTAGCCACTGAAGATCATTGTTCAATTCAAGGTGTTAGTTTGTATTATATATCACGCATTCCAGAAGACAGAAAATTCTATATTCGACAATAATCAGCCATATGTTGGCCTTTTATTTTTACACAATTGTAGGCCTATAAAATGTTTGTATGGATTGTATCTTTAAAAAGGCCATGGTCTATCAAAAGAACAAATTTATCAATCATTCTCCCCCCCCCCCCTCCAAACTTCAATAAGTTGTCTCCAAACCTCGTCAGGCCTTCAGACTTCAGGAAACCCTAGTTATGACATATATATTAAATATATTAGGTATACAAAATGTTTAAAGCAAACAGGAAAAAATATTATGTTTGATGTCAAATAGGGGGGGGGGGGGGGGGACGGGGCTAGTTCGAACACAATTTATTCTGTAATTAAAAAACAAAATAGAGTCATAAAAATTATGTTACGGTTACAATTTTCACTGTTCGAACAAACCCCACACTAGGGCTGGTTCGAACTAGCTAAAAATTCACCGCGACCGCCTTGCATGTAGGCCTACAATTAGTGCCATATTGACTTCCCAGCCATATTTTTTTGCAAATATGATCAAAATGTTGTCAAAAAATTTCACATTTCAGCAGTAGGCCTACTATGTTAGTTTTCAGATAAGTTTGTCGATGGGTTAATTTAAAAAATGAATATGGAACAAGAAAGTGATTTTTGTGAAAAAAAAAAGATATCAATGCTTTATTAGAATTATTATATAATCTGCTGGAAGAATTAGGAACGATGAAGCAACCAGAAACTATATTCAAATTGAAATTAAACGACTGTAGATTGTATTTGTGATTACTATAGGTTACTAAAAACCACTTCGCTTGTTAGAAATTTTCGTCACTCACTCAGAAATAAGTGTTTGTATTGTTGGTTTCAGATTATTACATTATAGAATGGCTAAAATAGCTGTATTTCCACGTTTGTAATAAACAGCAACATCTAACGTGACAGGAGTCAAAACAAGGATACAGATGTAAGAACAACGATCGAAGCAGTTTCAAATGAAAAGTAAAAAGACGGCATATTATATTTCTGAATAAACAAGTATATATATTTGAAAGATAAATGTGTTTTTCGTTGCATTTAAGACCTGCTAACGTGAAGTTTGTTTTGACATGTTGTTCGTGTCACGTCAGCAACATTGCTAATTGAAGTCGCTTGCCTGGAATTTATATGCACACAGCTAAAAATATTTACTTGCATGGCTGGTTTGTTGCATTGTAAAATGGATACGGGCTTTATTTTTGCTTTTTGGAATAAACACCAATTTTCGCATTGTAAGATATTTCACAGCTACATACAAAATGAATATATTCTATATCAAAGTATGTCACACTTTCCGACACATTGGAATATATTTGTTATCTGTATTTCTAAGTTTTATCGTTGTGTTAAAGTGATGAATGACATGGACACTCAAGTGTCACGTTTTCTTTGTTTTCTGCACATCTGTGAAAAGGTGCAGCGAAAGTTCTTAATGTGATTCTCATTTATGCATATATTTTTAAGAAACATTCTTACATGAAAATATATGAAAACAAAGATCTTACAATGCCTTAGTGCAGTAAAATTAAATTTCTCACAAAATGTGGTAAATTTGGGAAGTTTTAGAACCGCGAATAGACACTTTTTTGCACATTTTTCACAAACCAAAACCGATGTGAGTGTCGCATGAGCACAAAACTTGGATGAAACGTAGCACACATTAGAGCATCATAGCAGTCTACAACATTGATTAACTACATTAGCACTTTATCGTGTTTGATATGTCATTTATAGATCATATGAGAAAAAGATTTCACAAAAAATATGTCTCGCCATAAAGGTCCCACCACACATAGTTGTAGGCCTATATGCATCAAGATTAGGAATAAGAATTACGACCTTTTAAGAAACTCTAGTTTTCGTTACAGCGGCTTCGAAGATAAATATTACAATTATATCACGTTTGTACCCATTTAAATCGATTTTGTAACAATTTCTTTTTGCAAAAGCATGTTCAGCAGAATGTGTAGACAAAACATGTAAAAAGGCTTAGATACCAAAGCCACCATGTAGTTGCGTGATTTTGGTGCATATTGGGGAGGGTGAGGAGGCCTACGTTTTACATCCCTTTTATCTATTTTTTATATTGAAAGACGACAGGGTAATGGTTAAATGGACCCCTTGGGATGAGACATTTTCAATGTTGTCAATTTTGACAATTAAATTTATATGAAGCTATATAGCCTACTGATCTTAACTGAAAATACGAAAAAGTCAAAAAACAATTTTAAAGCACCGAAAAAGAGTGAAATAATTGTATTTCCAGGTCGTATATTGCCATGTAAACAAAACAAGTCAGCAATATTCAGCACTTAACATCACATATTCTCACGTATCAGACGGTAAGATCAGAGCAGTCGCCGCTAATTGGTGTCCACTAGTCAGGACACGGGAGGACACACCTGCAGCACTGATTGTCTACCCAACGCTGGGCCGATGCCATCAGCATGTGGCCCAATGTTGTGAAAACATTCAATCGTCCTTCAGGTATACAAAGAGTTTGTTTGGGTTACTTCTGGTTTCATAGAAATGTTGATTAAAATATTTGTAAAAATCTAAAAACTCTGAAAAAAATAAAATCTTGATTTGGGTGATGCACTACTTCATTACAAGACTAAAAACGAAAATTGATGTCATCCCAAGGGGCTGCTTTAAAATAATATGCATTTATATATAGTGGCCTACATATTCACATCTTTCACTAATGTTAAGAGGCCTAATCGTATTGGTCATATTGCACGTAAGTCTATGGGAGTGGTATTAATAAAACGTAATTTACTATATAATATATTATATACAATGAGCCTTCAAGGGGTGGATTCATTATCCGAAATATGTCAAGATATGGCATTATCATTCATTCCTTTATTCATCCATTCATTTCCCACCCTGAAAAAAACAGAACACAGACTTATTATAAGCCTAGTAATATTTTAATGTGGTGTTTTAATGTACGAATAAGGTTTTGAAATATGTCTAGTGCTAAAATATGAATTTTTATGACCTTTTAATCGCAGGATATTACACTATAAGACCATGATATGGTCAAGTCCGTTTTGATTTTAGAAAATATCATTATTATTTCAGAATATTACAATATAAAGTCAGAATATTTCAGTATAATTGTTTGGGACCGGTACAGCACCTTATTGCCAGTGTAGGCCTATGCATTATGGGAAATGTATTATAGTGGGCTCCCTTACTGAACCTAGTGTTATTTGCTGGACAAAAACATGAAATTTTAAGGGATTGTCCACAAAGATCTTAGGCATGATTTTTTTTCGAAGCGCCAAAAATATTTATTGATATTGTCGGAAATATGTCATTTTTCAAAATAAACACCATTTAGTTGGGTCATATATGGTAATTGCGTGTCCGTTGCTTCGGCAGGTTGGTTTTAATTTACCACCTAGATATGTGTTATTTATTATGACTGTGCAGTGGATTTATAAATTCCTTTATTTCGATCAACGTGTTTTTATGTATGAAAAAGAATCTTGTTTCTTACCCAGTTGATACGTGTCCTTTTTTCATTTCTACATAACTGTGTGTCAAGAAATTCCCTTTCGTGTCTTTTAGGTTATTTAACCAATATTTGCACCAACAGAAAAGATGGCTGAGGGTTTCCCGTAGGCTCAGGGGGGTATGAGAAGGACTTCTAGTAATTTGTGGGATGAGAATGTTTGATATGCGTGCTTTAAAGGTGCACGCCAACTAGGTTTCTATGGTCATGCTCCCCCCCCCCCCCCCCCGGGCCAAGAATTTGCATTCCGGGGGCATAATTAAAGGGACATGGAATATAGTCTCTGATATGTGAAATTCTGTACAGCGGGTCTATGATGAAGTGAACTGCTTCAGAAGGCTGTCATCCGGAGAAACAATTAACTTGCTCAGCCTCCTGTGGTATGGCGACAGTGAAAGATACATCATCTATTAGGAAAGATGTATGTCAACGTACTGCATTTAAATATTGTGTTACAATGCTGAATGATATAAAAATATAGGCCTATGGGGTGTGATTATTAGCTTACTTTAGCATTGTGTTTAGGCCGTTGTCTAGAAAACATGATCAATTTCCCCTATGGGGTTTTCCCCTTTAAAAATATTTCTTTATTTTTCGGGGTAGGGGGATGACAAAATGTTGGGATGGGGACCCCCTCCCCCCAAAAAAAGCCTCTTGAAACAGTGTGGCTTTAACAAGCTGACCGCAGTCTTTTTTTAATTTATAACAAAAAACATTGTTTGTATAGTAGAAGTGTACATGTATTGAACTAAGCATTTTTATTTAAATTTCCGGGGGAGGGGCACAGTACTACCACTCTTGCCAATATGAAAAGTGTGATGTTTTTTTGTTGTAAATTTAAAATGACACAGAAACAACTAACGTTGTCCTTATTTTCATTATTAATAACGACGGACAGAATTAAAACAATATTTGGAGATTGTCATATTTTATAACAGTGTATGGTATCTAATGCTGTCATGACCGACTCACTTTCTCAACATGGGCTAGTCCAAAACAAAGCCTAGATCAACCAACAAACAGGTTGTCACTGCCGATGTTGAGCATTAATAATTTTAAATTACAAGTATACCAAGAATGAAAAGGCTTGGAAAGTGGGATATTAGTCAATGCCATGGAATATAATAGTTTTTAGCCCGCCTTTTATTTAGTTTTGTGCTTTATTGGTGGTGACCATCTTCGATTTAAGTGTGAAAAACAAAATTACCTCTCTAAGCAATAAATTCACGCATATCAGAAACACCAGCCGTCTTGGATCCTTAATATAGGGTGAAACCTTTATAAAATCAGTGGCGCTTTGGAAAAAAATAAAGTTAGGACCGTTGTGAACAATACCTGAAAGTTAGGTAATTTTAACCGGCGAGTAACACTATGTTCCTATTTTGCACTAACAAGGGAGCCCGCGATCATCCATATTTTCAAATATAAATGAAAGTTGTTTCTAATTATTTATGCTATGGTGCGGTGCGAAATATATGTATGTTGTGGTTGCAAATTACTGCCGTAATTAAGTTTTTATATGACATATATTACCCATCACTATACAGCCAATAGCTTCATATGGACATTCCGAAGCAAGTACCACAGTAACAAAACATAATTTATTGCGGCCATTTTGAAAAAAAATGGCGGCCAATTTTTTGAAAAGGGTTTTTAAATATTATTATTAATTTTGTATTAGGCCCCTATCACACTAAGTTTTATAGGCCTACAGTATTAGCTAATACCTTTCACAATTCTGGTGTAAAAACCGTTCGCTTAATCATGCATTTATAGCGATTTGACGGCCATTTAAAAAAAGGCTTCATATTCGGTCAAAACTAAAAAAAAAATCAGTGGCGCTTCGGACAAATTCAAAGCTACCAGGATATTTCATTAACATATCAGAATATATACCACTGGTAAGGTATAGCAATATTATGTTACAATATTTCATGATCTAACACGTTGGGCTTTCTATAGTTCTGCGAGCTTATTTATAGTTTTTAAACCCCTAGCGTTCACGAGAACAGCATTTAAGTCTCTATATTTGGTATTACACTTGTTTTTGTCAGTTTGTGAATTGACAACATTTTCAATGTTGTCAATTTTGACAATTAAATTTATATGAAGCTATATAGCCTACTGATCTTAACTGAAAATACGAAAAAGTCAAAAAACAATTTTAAAGCACCGAAAAAGAGTGAAATAATTGTATTTCCAGGTCGTATATTGCCATGTAAACAAAACAAGTCAGCAATATTCAGCACTTAACATCACATATTCTCACGTATCAGACGGTAAGATCAGAGCAGTCGCCGCTAATTGGTGTCCACTAGTCAGGACACGGGAGGACACACCTGCAGCACTGATTGTCTACCCAACGCTGGGCCGATGCCATCAGCATGTGGCCCAATGCTGTGAAAACATTCAATCGTCCTTCAGGTATACAAAGAGTTTGTTTGGGTTACTTCTGGTTTCATAGAAATGTTGATTAAAATATTTGTAAAAATCTAAAAACTCTGAAAAAAATAAAATCTTGATCTGGGTGATGCACTACTTCATTACAAGACTAAAACGAAAATTGATGTCATCCCAAGGGGCTGCTTTAAAATAATATGCATTTATATATAGTGGCCTACATATTCACATCTCTCCACTAATGTTAAGAGGCCTAATCGTATTGGTCATATTGCACGTAAGTCTATGGGAGTGGTATTAATAAAACGTAATTTACTATATAATATATTATATACAATGAGCCTTCAAGGGGTGGATTCATTATCCGAAATATGTCAAGATATGGCATTATCATTCATTCCTTTATTCATCCATTCATTTCCCACCCTGAAAAAAACAGAACACAGACTTATTATAAGCCTAGTAATATTTTAATGTGGTGTTTTAATGTACGAATAAGGTTTTGAAATATGTCTAGTGCTAAAATATGAATTTTTATGACCTTTTAATCGCAGGATATTACACTATAAGACCATGATATGGTCAAGTCCGTTTTGATTTTAGAAAATATCTTTATTATTTCAGAATATTACAATATAAAGTCAGAATATTTCAGTATAATTGTTTGGGACCGGTACAGCACCTTATTGCCAGTGTAGGCCTATGCATTATGGGAAATGTATTATAGTGGGCTCCCTTACTGAACCTAGTGTTATTTGCTGGACAAAAACATGAAATTTTAAGGGATTGTCCACAAAGATCTTAGGCATGATTTTTTTTCGAAGCGCCAAAAATATTTATTGATATTGTCGGAAATATGTCATTTTTCAAAATAAACACCATTTAGTTGGGTCATATATGGTAATTGCGTGTCCGTTGCTTCGGCAGGTTGGTTTTAATTTACCACCTAGATATGTGTTATTTATTATGACTGTGCAGTGGATTTATAAATTCCTTTATTTCGATCAACGTGTTTTTATGTATGAAAAAGAATCTTGTTTCTTACCCAGTTGATACGTGTCCTTTTTTCATTTCTACATAACTGTGTGTCAAGAAATTCCCTTTCGTGTCTTTTAGGTTATTTAACCAATATTTGCACCAACAGAAAAGATGGCTGAGGGTTTCCCGTAGGCTCAGGGGGGTATGAGAAGGACTTTTAGTAATTTGTGGGATGAGAAAGTTTTATATGCGTGCTTTAAAGGTGCACGCCAACTAGGTTTCTATGGTCATGCTCCCCCCCCCCCCCCGGCCAAGAATTTGCATTCCGGGGGCATAATTAAAGGGACATGGAATATAGTCTCTGATATGTGAAATTCTGTACAGCGGGTCTATGATGAAGTGAACTGCTCCAGAAGGCTGTCATCCGGAGAAAGAAATTAACTTGCTCAGCCTCCTGTGGTATGGCGACAGTGAAAGATACATCATCTATTAGGAAAGATGTATGTCAACGTACTGCATTTAAATATTGTG
The DNA here is from genome assembly GCA_964017125.1 of Flabesymbios commensalis. Taxonomy (NCBI): domain Eukaryota; kingdom Metazoa; phylum Annelida; class Polychaeta; order Terebellida; family Flabelligeridae; genus Flabesymbios; species Flabesymbios commensalis. Next base: position 87,604,283 of record OZ024903.1, read on the forward strand.
TTACAATGCTAAATGATATAAAAATATAGGCCTATGGGGTGTGATTATTAGCTTACTTTAGCATTGTGTTTAGGCCGTTGTCTAGAAAACATGATCAATTTCCCCTATGGGGTTTTCCCCTTTAAAAATATTTCTTTATTTTCCGGGGTGGGGGGATGACAAAATGTTGGGGTGGGGACCCCCTCCCCCAAAAAAGAGCCTCTTGAAACATTGTGGCTTTAACAAGCTGACCGCAGTCTTTTTTTAATTTATAACAAAAAACATTGTTTGTATAGTAGAAGTGTACATGTATTGAACTAAGCATTTTTATTTAAATTTCCGGGGGAGGGGCACAGTACTACCACTCTTGCCAATATGAAAAGTGTGATGTTTTTTTGTTATAAATTTAAAATGACACCGAAACAACTAACGTTGTCCTTATTTTCATTATTTATAACGTGGGACAGAATTAAAACAATATTTGGAGATTTTCGTATTGTATGACAGTGTATGGTATCTGATGCTGTCATGACCGACTCACTTTCTCAACATGGGCTAGTCCAAAACAAAGCCTAGATCAACCAACAAACAGGTTGTCACTGCCGATGTTGAGCATTAATAATTTTAAATTACAAGTATACCAAGAATGAAAAGGCTTGGAAAGTGGGATATTAGTCAATACCATAGAATAATATAGTTTTTAGCCCGCCTTTTATTTAGTTTTGTGCTTTATTGGTGGTGACCATCTTCGATTTAAGTGTGAAAAACAAAATTACCTCTCTAAGCAATAAATTCACGCATATCAGAAACACCAGCCGTCTTGGATTCTTAATATAGGGTGAAACCTTTATAAAATCAGTGGCGCTTTAGAAAAAAATAAAGTTAAGACCGTTGTGAAGTTTCGTAATTTCAACCGGCGAATAACACTATGTTCCTATTATGCGCTAACAAGGGAGCCCGCGATCATCCATATTTTCAAATAGAAATGAAAGTTGTTTCTAATTATTTATGCTATGGTGCGGTACAAAATATATGTATGTTACCCATCACTATACAGCCAATGGTTTCATATGGACATTCCGAAGCAAGTACCACAGCAAGAGAAACCTTGGTATTACATTTTTGTATTTGTTTCGATTGCAAAATAAAATATGTTTATATAAAAAAAAGTACCACAGTAACAAAACATAATGTATTGCGGCCATTTTGAAAAAAAATGGCGGCCATTTTTTTGAAAAGAGTTTTTAAATATAATTATTAATTTTGTATTAGGCCCCTATCATACTAAGTTGTATAGGCCTACAGTATTAGCTAATACCTTTCACAATTCTGGTGTAAAAACCGTTCGCTTATCATGCATTTATAATAGCGATTTGACGGCCATTTTGAAAAAGGCTTCATATTCGGTCAAAACTAAAAAAAAAATCAGTGGCGCTTCGGACAAATTCAAAGTTAAGAGACTTGTGAACACTATCTGAAAGTTTGGTAATTTTGTCCGGCAAATAACACTATATGTTCCCTATATGCACTAAGGGAGATCACTATTATGCTACCAGGATATTTCATTAACATATCAGAATATATACCACTGGTAAGATATAGCAATATAAAGTTACAATATTTCACGATCTAACACGTTGGGCTTTCTATAGTTCTGCGAGATTATTTACAGTTTTTAAACCCCTAGCATTCATGAGAACAGCATTTAAGTCTCTATATTTGGTATTACACTTGTTTTTGTCAGTTTGTGAGTGAAAACATGAGGCATGGCTGTCACAGCTATGTCGTCTTCGCCACTAACATTTGCATTACAGGCTTTGTGTTTTATGGTTCCTTTGGTAATGCTATGTATGCACGGTACCTCAAGGTCATTTCAAGATAATCCCAACGCCACATCATACACAAATTTACACAATTTCCAACTTTTTGTAGGCCTACTGTTTGTGGCATTCCATAGGCCTAGTGATGACAGATACAAGTTGGACGTTGGTATCATACTCTTTCAATTAATCTGAGTATGTTAGAGTAGGCAAGTTTTGATATAATGGGGTCAAATGGGGTGGTGACCTTCTGTGAACATTCTAAGGTCATATTAGAAAAATATATATGCAGAGTACAAAAGTCCAAGTTATGTATCCATGTTATAATATTATTAGTGGCCTTCGCGCTAGCGATCCTTGGATCTTAGTGAAAGTCTCCTGTCATATATATATGTTTTAATGATTTTTCTTCAGGTAGAATTATGCTTCTTTTTAGATATTCTTATATATTTTATCATGCACAAAAATATATGACAAATAAAATAATCTAAGTCTAATAACTTTATGGCACATACCCTAGTACACTCGACCTTTGATCTTCATTATCATTTGAAAGGTTTAAAAGTTTTTTTTCAATATTACCCTGACTTTATACGCTCATTCCATTAAAATATAATATATTTTACATTACAAACAATTCTACTTTTGTGACCATTTCTTTATAGAAGAAAATGAGCCATATTAGCAATGAGAAGCTACATGTAATCGGCACACCATTACTAATTTACTTTCCTGGAATAAGCACATCGATAGTGTTATAAGTAAAACCTCTCGTGAGTGGTTTAGTGAAACGTACATTCTTCTACCCAAACCAAATATATTTTGTATTGTTCATTAATTAGTACGCTCCCTTTTAGAGTATTGTACCCCATTTTTGAGCGATACCAGTCGCAAGAACATAAAGTCCTAAGTGAAAATTTAAAGATCAATGACAAGATATATGTCACTTTATAATATATAGATAGATTACTAAGACGTTTGTTACAACTTAATATGCTACCTTTAAAAATGCGACGCGAGTATGAAGACATTGTGTTCTATTGAAAGTGTCTACATGGCATGTATGATAATTAATGCTCATGATTTGGTTAAATTTTCTTCTGACAGCGAACTTGTTAAACTCAGCTCAAAGGACTCAGGATTTAAAATGATACCTTCACTTTGTCGCACAGATTGTTGTTAACGTAGTTTTTAATATGATTGTTCAAATTTGGAACTTTCTGCTTTAGAGTATACGTTGCATCTGTATATAATACTTTCGTATCTGAATTTTAGAATAGGTAGATAATCAGTTATGATGAGCAGCGAATGTTGTTCATGGCATCTTAGATGTTTATGTAATAATAACGTTTGTGAAGATAAATTGTGAGGGGCTGGTGGGAAATCATATATTACTGATGTATCTCGTATAATATTTATTGGATGAGATCTACTTATAGAGGCTTCGCTGAAGCCTGTCTTACATCTCTTCCAGGTGATCTATGTTTATTTTTTTTTATATTTTATGTTTATTGCATTGTCTTTATCACATTGTTTATTACTTACATATATTACACAAATATTTCATATACTTAACTTGTTTATTGCATGTATATGTATATTGTCACCAAATAATTGAATTGAATTGAATAGTCCATACCAATATTGAAACTCATTTGAATACCCTGAACATGTGCTGCAAGCCTAGCCAAAAGTTTTTAAAAACCCTGAAATTATTCATTTTTTCCATTTTATTCCGCAAATATTGAACGATCTCCCAGCAAAGACAAAACTTCTGTATAACATTTTCCAACGTCGACGTTGATGCAAAATTCCACAAATGTTATGACAATGTTTTGTGTTTACTAGGGATCAGCTCAGAAATGAATGAATGAATGGGATTTTAGGCCACTTTTGTGCACATATTATAGGCTAACATGAGCCAGTAAAACTTCCTGAGGATGGTGAGATGAAACTGCCCTTCAGACACAGAATTCGAAATTCAAAATTTGGTGGTTTGAGGTCGAGCTCGCTACCTGTCGATCACGGAAACTTCCCACAATTTAGAATATTTCCGAGTGAGCACAGAAAAAACATTTTGTTTCTTTGAAACTTGAATGACATAGCGGGGTTCGAACCGGCGATATACACCCTTTTCAAGCAGACAGTAGTAATTTGTGGGATGAGAAAGTTTTATATGCGTGCTTTAAAGGTGCACGCCAACTAGGTTTCTATGGTCATGCTCCCCCCCCCCCCCGGCCAAGAATTTGCATTCCGGGGGCATAATTAAAGGGACATGGAATATAGTCTCTGATATGTGAAATTCTGTACAGCGGGTCTATGATGAAGTGAACTGCTCCAGAAGGCTGTCATCCGGAGAAAGAAATTAACTTGCTCAGCCTCCTGTGGTATGGCGACAGTGAAAGATACATCATCTATTAGGAAAGATGTATGTCAACGTACTGCATTTAAATATTGTGTTACAATGCTAAATGATATAAAAATATAGGGCTATGGGTGTGATTATTAGCTTACTTTAGCATTGTGATTGCATCACCGGGGATGCCCGTGGAGGTTTCGCCACTAATACTTTACAGGCATAACTGCTTAACCCTTTAACCGCCAGTGCCGCATATATTCGGGTTTTCATTTTTTTATTAGCACATTAAGTACCACATTTTAAATATGTTAAAGATAAAATGTGACATCAACCAGCAAGATTTGAAAAGAGTTGACCTCCATTTAGTCAAATCTGAATAATTTTCACTCACTTCAAGTTGTGGATCGCGTTAGCGAGACACAACTTCAAGTGGGTGAAAATTCAAATTGAATAATTTGGCGGTTAAAGGGTTAAAGCAGAACATATTTTGCTTACGATCACTTACATCTTGGAGCCATTGTACGCACATGATAAAAAAGCTTTTGTAGGCCTACTTGTCACGGAAACATCAACAAGTGTACAATCCATTCGCAACAATACTTTCCTGTCTGCCATTTTGCTCTGCGCTACCATGGGTGCACCTGCAAAACATGTGTTTACTCCGTATACAGATTTATTTCAGTGTCATGTAAAAATTATTTACCACAAACACAAGATCTGGTAATCAACATTGCACATTAATTGATTTTTCTAAATGTGTACACAGAAATTTAAAAAATAATTGGATTTCCACATGGATTCCACATACGTTTTTAAAATGCATTGTTATGTTATCGAAATTGACCAGCATGGCACTGTCCAGAAATGGAATCTGCATGCCAAAATGGTTAAACAGTTTGTGTAAATGTAGGCCTAACGTTACAATGTTCAGATTCAGTTGCTTAATTTATCAGTAATTTGATATAGCAGATTTTTTTAAATTTCAAATATTTTTATCAATCATTGATGGTGCTTTAACCCTTTAGGTCCTCACGATGCATTAAAGCATCATTTTACATCCTTGAAAACAAACTTCATTTTCCTACAACCAAGTGTTTTAGAATGAACATTTCCATGAAACTGGTTTATCAATACATGGTATTTTTTATACTTTTTCATCCACATCAAATCATCTTCATCCACCATAAGTCCTGAATTGCGATAGCAATTCGCGGCTTGTAGTGGATGAAGATGACAATGGTAAAGACAGTCTTGAAAGAGTTAAATATAGGCATTTCAGTCCCGTAAAGTAAATATTCTGATTCAGTGAAACATAGCGACCCACCTACCTTAACCAATTGCAAATTTACGAGCAAGCAAAGTAAAAGAAGTAGGCTACTATAATTTATAAACGTCCATCACCAATGTCGCTCACAAAATTTATAATATGAAAGTCAATATAGATTTGGAGCAAACCATTTCACTGTATTCATTTACGTTATTATAATTATTGGGCGGGGGCCCTAGGGTAGTGGTTAGCACCGCTGCCTTTCACGCCAGAGTTCGGGGTTCGGTTCCCGGTTTCGGCGGTTTGAAAGAAACAAAAATGTGTGAAAGTCAGTATTGTGGGGAGCCTCCCTGACCGAGAGGTAGCGTGCTCGGCCTCAGACCGCCAGGGCTCGAATTTCGAATCCTGTGTCTGGAGGACAGTGTCATCTCAATCATCTCACCATCCTCAGGAGGTTCTCCTGGCCCAGTTTAACCTATATGTGCACAACGGTGGCCTAAAGCCCGATTCATTTTATTTCATTTCATTATAATTATTATACAGGATTATCCAGGAATTAGAGAAAGAGGTAATAGCTAGTCCAATATACATTTTCTTCTGATGCCTTTGATACGCCAGATCACACCATCCACTTATGAAAACTGAATTACCATGTACTGTACTTCAAATAATCTAACTGATCACAAAATATTATTTTCGAATTGACGAATGTATCTATAGATGCTAAACAGAATTAAAACTGGTGTTCCACACAGACCAATTCTGTATCAGGCCTATATCAACGTTTGGTAAAAGTTTATATTTAGACATAGATCTATGTTGCAGTTATGCTAACAATATACATCTATAAAGAAACAAATCAGCTGATAATTATAAAATTAATTAAAATATTTCCACATTCCCACAATCCTTAGTGGTCTATAATGTAGTTTTCTGTAAGTTCACTGTTGATTTAAGTGCTAATCATGTGTACATAAAGATGTTTGCTTCCTCAGAACAATCTCGCATAGTGCTGCGTGGAAAAGAGATATATTATAAGACGACCATTTTGATCACTGCAGCAAATGCTGCCACGGTTATCAGCTGAAATGATGGTTTGGATATAAAAGTGCCAGTTGATGACTCAGCTAGACGAGGCATTTCCATGGTGGCGTTAGAGAATGATATGGTGTTACAGTACGCGCCAGTACAGGAGCATACACCAGCTTCAACGCTCGTATAGTGATCACGCAAGGTGGATGTCAATTGGTCGATTTGTTGCAATGTTTCCTCATCCTCATCAGAGGCAAGTTGGCATGAATTTTCTCCTTCGTGTCGTATACCACAGCCACGCATGATGATATGTCGAGAGCTGTAGCCTACAATAATAATAAAAATAATCAAAACAAGACGTCATCAACACAATGACCTCATCAACACAAGGACGTCATCAACGCAAGGACGTGCTAATCTTTAATTTGTACATATAATTTCTGCCTATTTACTACTGCCCCACTTTGACTAACATTCAATATCTTCAAAATTTAAATATTCTCTTCCATACAATAATATATTCTCAAAGGATTATTCGACGCGAAGCAGACGTAGAACGTGTCACGTTGTCTGCACGTACGGAAGAGGCATAGTATAGATTAGGATAAGGTAAAATAACCGTGAGATACATTTACTTAGGTTCTACACTATTGGGCCTATTTAACATTTTCACTTACCTACAGTATTGTCTACTGTAATTTTGAAAATCATAGTGTGACATTCATCACGCTCACAAGAGTCCGTGATTTGTTCGGGGCTGTCCTTACACCTGGAGTCGTAGGTTCCGATTTCCCATAAACTTTTGTTGAAATCAGGATCGTCAGTCCAAACGTGCCTGCAGCTCTTACATTGTCCGGAAACTAAAATAACATTATTATAACGTTAAAACAAAATAGATACGAGGGCATAGGGCTTACGCTGTATTAAAATGCAAGACTATTTTGACAGTGTTGTATTCTTGGCGAAATATTATGTCTGGCCAAATGATACGGCTCGCAAAATAGACCATAACGTGCGTATTTAATTTGTTTATTCGCATGTAACCTAATACACTGTAGGTCCACAAATGAGAGACGTACGCCTAAATTTGTTTGTTATACCAAGTAGTACAATATGATAGGTTAACTGATAAGAGGCAATAGTTGCATAGCCTTCTAGCCCAGGAAGTAACGTTACTGACAGATTGTCATCAAATTGGAATAATAAAAAAAATCGTCCGCAATTGAATTAAAACCTGCTTGTGGGGGGGGGGGGACGAGGGTTTTCACATCTGGCCCATAAGCTAGTTCAGGGGAATTTTAAAGAGCTCTCTAATTGAGTTTATGTATTATATTTTACTTAATACGTTGTCCCCTTATATAGAGTCTCACATCACACACAAATTCCATAGACCCACATGTATTTATGGGAATATGGGGTAGTCCCTCGCACGAAGTAGGGATCCTACATATTATCGCCTCCCCCTATGATTAAAGCTATCTGCTACTAAAAAGCGACATACCAAATTAATATATTGCCCTATATTCTCCTAAACAAATGGTAAACTAGTCAAAATGTATAGGCTAATCAACTGGCAAAAAGACAAGACATGAACAGAACATTTAAAAATGCAAATACTCTTGAATCAAAATAATATTCGAGTAAACAATAGTAAAATTTCTTCTCTTGAATAGGCACATATACTATCTGAAAAACCCTATTTAACTCTGAGCAAACAATTTCAAATTCACAATAGGCGTAGGCCTACGTACAATCCTACAGCTAATTACCCTTTATTTGTGTATTTTCTCTTCATTGTTTTTTTAACAAGACATCCTAGCAAAAACAAACTTCATCACAGCATAGATTCGGGCACTTTGCAAGGGCACAGTTGTGTCATAAACATAGACTGTGAAAGCTAACTCACTCGCTCACTCACTCACTCACTCACTCACTCACTCACTCACTCACTCACTCACTCACTCACTCACTCACTCACTCACTCACTCACTCACTCACTCACTCACTCACTCACTCACTCACTCACTCACTCACTCACTCACCTCGTGAAGTAGTGAACAAGAGAAGCCAGAATGCGATAAACCCTCGAGTAGGCATCATCTTGTAAAATATTAATCTGAAAAATAAATGTAATTTTAAAAAGAATCGTTAACTCACCAGGTGTAAGGTAACAGCTAAAATCTGGGGTTAAACTAATTCACATTAGATAAAACTGAATTATTTGTTATTCCTCTGTGTGATGCAAGTGCTGTATAGATCAGCAGCTAGAGATCAAACCGGGGATGGTGACATTCAATGACAGACACGCACCCTAGACATAATCAGGTAAGGGTCAGGCCGTTTATCAACGACTGTTCGTTTATAAGCACTCGCAGGGCACTTCCGGCGAGTGTTTATAAACGGTCGGTCAATATGGGTGATTAACGGTACATTTTATTCCATAATATCAGGCATTTTCTCTTCAATAAACATATTGTTACAAATTAAAACATCGTATTTCACATATTTTGCTTTCCATGTGCATTACTAAGTCGTGATGTGCTGTGTCAATAGATACATTATAGTAAATCTGGTATAATAACTAAATCTGGTAGAGTGGTATAATTTATAGCTCACAGTGAGAATGTATTGTTGTGGCTTGAAGCTCACAGTGAGAATTTAATGCGGTAGTTTACAGTTCACAGTGAGAATATATTGCGGTAGTTTACAGTTCACAGTGAGAATATATTGCGGTAGCTTACAGTTCACAGCGAGATTGTTTTGCGATAGCTCACAGTTCACAGTGAGAATGCATTGCGGTAGCTCACAGTTCACAGTCAGAATTATTGTTGTAGCTTACAGTTCACAGCTTAAATGTATTGCGGTAGCTTACAGCTCACAGCTTGAATGTATTGCGGTGGCTTACAGTTCACAGCAGTTCACAGGGGGAATGCATTGCGGTAGCTCACAGTTCACAGTCAGAATTATTGCTGTAGCTTACAGTTCACAGCAAGAATATATTACAGTAGCTTACAGTTCACAGGGAGAATGTATTGCGGTAGTTTACAGTTCACAGTGAGAATGTATTGCGGTAGCTTACAGTTCGCAGCGAGAATATATTGCGCTAGCTTACAGTTCACAGTGAGAATGTATTGCGGTAGTTTACAGTTCACAGTGAGAATGTATTGCGGTAGCTTACAGTTCACTGCGAGAATGTATTGCGCTAGCTTACAGTTCACAGTGAGAATGTATTGCGGTAGTTTACAGTTCACAGTGAGAATGTATCGCGGTAGCTTACAGCTCACTGCGAGAATGTATTGCGGTAGGTTACAGTTCGCAGCGGGAATGTATTGCGGTAGCTTACAGTTCACTGCAAGAATGTATTGTGGTAGCTTACAGTTCACAGTGAGAATGTTTTGCGGTAGCTCACAGTTCGCATCGAGAATATACTACAGTAGCTTACAGTTCACAGCGAGAATGTATTGCGGTAGCTTTCAGTTCACTTTCAGTTCACGAGAATGTATTGCGGTAGCTTACAGTTCACAGTGAGAATGTATTGCGGTATCTTACAGTTCGCAGCGATAATATATTGCGGTAGCTGACAGTTCGCAGCGAGAATATATTGCGGTTGCTTACAATTCGCAGCGAGAATATATTACGGTAGCTTACAGGTCACTGCGAGAATGTATTGCGGTAGCTTTCAGTTCCCTGTGAGAATGTATTGCGGTAGCTTACAGTTCACTGTGAGAATGTATTGCGGTAGCTTTCAGTTCACTGCGAGAATGTATTGCGGTAGTTTACAGTTCACAGCGAGAATGTATTGCGGTAGCTTACAGTTCACTGCGAGAATGTATTGCGGTAGCTTACAGTTCACTGCGAGAATGTATTGCGGTAGCTTTCAGTTCACAATGAGAATGTTTTGCGGTAGCTCACAGTTCGTATCGATAATGTATTGCGGTAGCTTACAGTTCACTGCTATAATGTATTGCGTAGCTCACAATTCACAGTGAGACTTTATTGCGGTAGCTTACAGTTCACTGTGATAATGTATTGCGGTAGCTTACAGTTCACAGTGAGAATGTATTGCGGTAGCTAACAGTTCATAGCGAGAATGTATTGCGGTAGCTTACAGCTCCCTGTGAGAATGTATTGCGGTAGCTTACAGTTCCCTGTGAGAATGTATTGCGGTAGCTTACAGTTCACAGCGAGAATGTATTGCGGTAGCTTATAGTTAACTGTGAGAATGTATTGCGGTAGCTCACAGTTCACAGTGAGAATGTATTGCGGTAGCTTATAGTTAACTGTGAGAATGTATTGCGGTAGCTAACAGTTCATAGCGAGAATGTATTGCGGTAGCTTACAGCTCCCTGTGAGAATGTATTGCGGTAGCTTATAGTTAACTGTGAGAATGTATTGCGGTAGCTTACAGTTCACAGCGAGAATGTATTGCGGTAGCTTATAGTTAACTGTGAGAATGTATTGCGGTAGCTTACAGTTCACAGCGAGAATGTATTGCGGTAGCTTATAGTTAACTGTGAGAATGTATTGCGGTAGCTCACAGTTCATTGTAAGAATGTATTGTTGTAGCTTAGGCTGCAGTTCACAGTGATAATGTATTGCGGTAGCTTACAATTCACATCGACAATATATTGTGGTAGTTCACAGTGAGAATGCATTGCGGTAGCTTATAGTTAACTGTGAGAATGTATTGCAGTAGCTTACGGTTCACAGTGAGACTTCATTGCGGTAGCTTACAGTTCACAGTGAGAATTTAATGCGGTAGCTCACAGCTCACAGTGAGAATGTATTGCGGTAGCTTACAGTTCACAGCGAGAATATTTTGCGGTAGCTTACAGTTCACAGTGAGAATGTTTTGCGGTAGCTTACAGTTCACATTGAGAATTTGTTGCGGTAGCTTACAGTTCGCAGCGAGAATATATTGCTGTAGCTTACAGTTCACAGTCAGAATGTATTGCGGTAGCTCACAGCTCACAGGGAGAATGTATTGCGGTAGCTCACAGTTCTGCACAGGGAGAATGTATTGCGGTAGTTTACATTTCACAGTGAGAATGTATTGCGGTAGCTTACAGCTCACAGTGTGAATGTATTGCGGTAGCTTACAGTTCACAGTGATAATGTATAATTTCGATAGTTTAATTTTATAGTGAGAATGTATTGCGGTAGCTTACACTTCACATCGAGAATGTATAATTTCTGTAGTTTAACTTTAGAGCTTACAGTGAGAATGTATTGCGGTAGGCCTAACTCAGAGCTTAAAGTGAATGAAAATAGAACAAATTAATTTTCGGATCTTTGGAGGATATTTAAAAATACTACCGTGTAAGCTCCCCGCATCACAGATTTGATTTGAACAACGAAGTGCAAATTATACATTAAAATAGTGAAGAAATACTTGCTCTGCCTTCCTTAGTAAATTATCTTCAGAAGTTTTATGTTGACGAGCGTCGGAAAAAAAGAAACGCAACCGTATTTTCTACTCCAAATTAGGGAGCAACTGAATAACGGAGAGGAGGCTATATAGGGCTAGCTGACCAGTTTGTCATGTGATAGACAGCGGCTACGTACAGATAATGCTGTGCAAAGCCAAAAGGTAAACAGCTACTGCCTTCTTGCTTTGCACGGCTGAATACTTTAGGCCCAACGTAGCACATCCAATTATAACCCTTTAAGTACGGTGACCGTCTTTAGACATCAGAATCGTCTTAAGTAGATCCCCGCACTGAAATAATTAACAAATCATAATAGCCGCGTAGGGCCATAACATAGGTATTCAGATGAATGAGGAAAGAGCTTACAGTTATTATGACTACATATCGTCGCCTCGGAGCTAAAGGATCCTATCTGACACTCGTTAGAGTGGCAGATAGGATCCTTTAGCTCCGAGGCGACGATATTTAAAATTCCCTTTGATCTCCATAGCTCATACACAAATATTTCAGCGTTGTATGAACGGTTAAGTTGAGCTTTCGGGAAATGTGTGTTCATTGGCTAAATACAAACATCACGGTCAAATTATGTTGAGCGCCGCCATTGCCGCACCGCGAATATTGTCGATTACTACTCCCAGGCCTTCCCGCTGCAGTTACGCTACTAACGTTTTAATCTCCTGTTCATTGACGTTTTTTCGGAAACAATATATAATTGTTATCAATTGTAGGTTATGATTGGCTTGCAAAATTATATACAAAAATATAATCTGTTCAGATCCTGTGGAAATAGGAACTGTTCGGTTGCTTTCCAACTTGATGGTTTGGTGGTCAATACCATTCTGACATCAAAGATGGTTGACCCGACCGACATCAATGAGTGGAGGAGAATGGGTCGATACATGCAGTTATCAGTACAATACTCGTGGTCGATAACACCTGTGGGAGTACGAAAATATGATCAAATACAGTGTATTACTCAAAGCTATAATTTCATGCGATAAACATGCATGTTTTAACAAGGACGTGATTCTGTTTTGGCTTGTTTAAATGATTTAAAGTGTATAGAAATACAGAGTATGTGGAACATATATATGCCTACATGCATGTTTACGTCATTGTAATTATTAGCATTAAGCCTATTAAATAACCTGTTTGGGTGTAACTGTGAATTATTTTCGAAGTTATAACATGGTGAAATACAGAACAACCCTAGTAATTTGATGATATCATTGAATCAGAACATAGCAGAGTAAAATAATTCATTCATACGGGATTGCATGCACCGATGTAACATGTCCTCCAATCTGATGAGTTTCCGCTCATTATAAACAAATATATATATAAGTTAACTACATAATTATAGTCATAGTAGCATAGTTTTGTTTATCAGAAATAGCAAAGAAACCAAAGCAAACTTGATTAGCGTTGATATTGTTATAGATATAAAAAATGAATGTATGATTATCTACGTGGAATATGCATATAATAAATATATGGACAGAGTAAGTAGAAAAACAATAAACTCTATAAAACGGCATTAAACACAGCTTATAAATTGACGTACATTCACATTTTATATAATAATTTATAAGGATATAAATAATATTTGAATATACCATAAATTAAATTGTATTCCGATAAATTAATCAATCATTACCACGCACTCGGTATCTATGAGAGCAAAAACTTTCTAGAAATTGAAGTAAGACACAGGATATCGTAAAATCCGCTCCTTTACTTGAATAGATTGCGTGGCTAGAACGTGGTATGTGCATGTGTGTGTTTGTGTGGAGGGGGGGGAGGGTGCAATAGGTCAATATTAGCGCCCCATCCTTCGAGGATTTGAGGAGAGGTATTGGGTATGTCTACTTCACAAGGCCAGGTTTCTGTGTTTGCCCGTGACACCAGTCCCTGTGACGTCAACAGAAACGACTGTAAATACAAATTGTCTTGTCTTGTAAGAATAGTTCAATTCGAATCTAATATTTGTAAACCAGTATTATTCAAATATATAGCAGACAAGCGATGTAATCATAAATCTATCCGCTACATAAGCTACTTAACTTTTTCACTGTGATTTTTCAAATAAAATCACCTTCGTGTTGCTTCAATATGTTATACATCAGCAAATGAACTTTAGTCAAAGATTTTACAAACCGCAAAGAATTGACAAAACATGAGAGAGCGCAGGTACACTTGGGCTTTAATATTTGATACAAATTTTTGATTGTATGATCAGGTCCCAGGAATCCATTGGTGCTACCAAAATTAATGTCCAATGCGCCAACAAAAATATATTATGTCATCAGCATGGTCATGTTAACCATTGTTAATTAATTATTCACATAATTATGCAATCATTCATGCAAACAGAATAGTTTGAAACCCTACGTATGGCAAACAAATTTCTTCAGGAAAGCAAATCAATTGATTTATTTAGGACTAATGGGGGCATGAAAGTATAACATTTGTAAAAATAATTCTTCTAAATATCACTGTCAATATGACGGCTTAAGCATAAATACATTCAAAACGGCATAAGATATTCCAGTCACACTGTGAAAAATATGTGAAAGTGATCATCATCACCAGCGAGATCAGAAAAAGCGACCACTGCCAGAAAAAACACCATTATTTGTCATGATCTACGAGATCTGCATACTCATGTTCATCAGAGACAAGGGTGGGGTTGGTTGTTGCATTTCAACATTCACACGTAAAAATTTAGGATCACACTGATTCTTAAAGCAACAATTTCGTAAAATCGAATGATATTCCAAGCCTCTCATAAAATAACACTCACCTGGTTTGTAAATTCACTATTTGAGAATGAAACGTATTACGATGGGCCAATAATACCGTACCTAATTTTCATATCAACATATTAACTTGATATCCAACAAATTATTTGCCCAGCAAAGCATTTATGGACATTTCATCAGTATGTTCCTATTATCAAAGGGAATCTCTGATAAAAAAAGTTGTGTAAAAAAATGTTTTAAAAAGGAGATTTATTGAGTGAAAAAACAACAAAGACATACGTTCCCATCAAACATAAAACATTTGTATAACATTTGTACAACGTCGGCCCAACGTCTTCGACGTTGGTCCAATATTGTACAAATGTTATACAAATGTTTTGAGTTAACTGGGCTGATATGGCATGGTTGGACGTTTTCCGATAAATCAGTTGTTGTACTAAACATGCTAAACGTAAAGTGTAATATCTTCGTAGACCGGAGACCCCTTCTGTACAATAAGTATATGATCAAGGCCTGACGGCAACCTTCCTGTTTTACTCTGTCCACAACATAATGTATGGGCCTATTGTAAACATCTTCTGTCATGGTTTAATGAATAATTCAACGGGATTATTATATGTGAGGATGACAGTCGAACGTGACCTGAAATAAGATGGTGGTTTTTGGCTTTGTCAATGGATCGAGGTTGTAAGTGTGTACACTATTGTTGGTATACTGGGTACTGTGAGAAGATCGCTCGCATAACCGGATAAGAAAATATACTCTGTTAGTTACTCACGTAATACTTTCAGTAATGATTACAATAATATTTATTTGATTTTTAAAAATATCTTGAACTAATCAACGAGAATGGTCGACCATCGTGGCCTGACACGGCAAACTTGTGGTATTACATGTTACATATCTTCTGCATACTATATTAAATTACTGGATGCTTTCATATATTACCGTGATGATACGACTCACCTGTAATGAGCACAGCTAATAACAGACTGCTCAGAAAGACATCTAGTATATTTACCCCAACCAATTACTAGTGATTACAGTACCCACTGTAACACACGTCTATCACCATGGGTTCCATTTTTACTGATATAGCCTACCTTGAATAACGATATTGATGTGTTATATATGGGTCATCAGTATTTCGTCAAATATGCATAGCATGTCCGGTAGGGCCTACATCAATAATTGCGCGTGCTTATTATTCGGTGTTAACTAAACATGTGTTGGCAATGCATGGTGTGTAGCAATGAGGCAAATAGAACGATCACACAATCATGTCTATTGAATCTGTCTTGTGAAATGAATGAATGAATGAATGAATGAATGAATGAATGAATGAATGAATGAATGAATGAATGAATGAATGAATGAATGGGGATGGACGGGCGGATCGATGGATCAATAGATTAATGACTGACTGATTGACCGAATATCATTTTAACCGTTTAACCGCCGGTGCCAATTATATTATTATTTTTTTAATTATTATCAGCACATTAAATATCAGCCTCTGGACATGTTGAAGATAAAACATGACGTCAATCAGCGAGTTTTAAAAATCGTTGGCCACCATTTTGTAAAATCTGAATAATTTTCACTCACTTGAAGTTGTGTGTCGCGTCAGCGAGACACAACTTCAAGTGAGTGAAAATTTAAATTGATCTTTTTAGCGGTTAAAGGGTTACATTTGGCACCCGGAAACTGTCATTCTGTCCAGAAGTTGAATTTTGCGGCTATTTGAATTTTTTCATTTAAATTTACTCGTCAGTAGCGTTTATTCCTGGTCCACTAAGTTACTACAAATAAATCATATTATCGTCAACGTTTTAGCGGTATACTTTATAATAACAGTAAATATATAAAAAACGACGGACATCTTGTATTTAAAGGTCAAATAAAGGTTAGTTCTTTTCAATGACACTGAAAAATTAAATATAATAAACATCTTGCAGAAACCATCAATTATGTTTTCATGTGCGAAATAAACATAGGCATACACAAACATGCATGTCCGAAATAATAAATCGGGAATTCTCGCTTAACCGGTCAATGCGCAACACAAAAATTAAAAGACTTACGCAATTCTAGCCTATATACATGTTCACATGGCCATATTAAAAATAAAAAATAAAAATACTGTTTTTTTTATGATTTAGGCTCATTGTGTCGCTTTAAGTCATTTCCTTTCACAATGTTGAATGGTTTATTTTGTTGTTCATGTTGATTATTTTATAATAAAAAAATCATGCTTGAGTGTATGTGGAGAGACAACTACTAATTCTACTGCAATATCTGATCATTAGAACGGGAATTTAAATATGTGTTATATCGTATATCTAAAGTGCAGATTGGTCAAAAAACAGTAGTCATTCTGGCACGAAAATCAACGAAATCTGGACAAATTGCTAACAAAGGTTTTATGGTTTTTTATGGTATATATAGGTCCCAACTAACACTTCTGAAAAGTCCCAAGCGAAACTCCTGTTCAAATTCGGGAAATTGGTCAGACGCTTTCAGTAGGCCTACTCGCGATGGCTAACGAATATCGAGTTTTTCAAGTTTTTCTAGAATTTGTCGAAGTTATGAATTGCTATGTATGTTTTTTGATACTAAGAAACGATTGCAGTTATTTGATCGGTTGAAGAAAATAGAGATCAAATAATATCTAGTCCATTTACAGAATTTTTTAGACCAATGAACTTATATTTTCAATCATTTTAGTTGCAAAAAATTATAAGGTTGTAGATATCCGTGTCGTTTCGTAAAAAACAACATGTCTATGTTTTGCATTTTCTGATGGCACTATTTAGGCCTTTTCCGAAAGTATACATTCTTAGACTATACATTTCCTCGGTCGCCATGGAAAGGAAAGAATATAGGCCACATTCATTGACTATGGAAATGATATTTCAATGATAATAATTGTAAAAAGACTAGTTGTAGAAGTGACGTATGAATATAATACATGGTAACCTACAATTATTTATTTGCTTGTTATTTTGACGTCACAAGCCACTTGATGCGGGTCTTCTGAGCCTTTAAGAAGGGATGCTTCACATTGGCCTACTGGTAGGTCTAGATTGGTCAATTGTGCAGCTTCGCAATTGTACATAGGAATTTACAGTTCCATACCATCAATATTTTGTAATTTATTAAAGGGACTGGCCCAGGCTAAAATCATCATAGACTAGAACTGCAAAAGTTTTTAAATCGTTCTGCTGCGCATTCGCCAGTTAGACTAGATAGGCCTATAGAGGCGAAATTCCCGTATTTCTAATTTTTGACATGGTTGTCAAAAATTAGAAATCAGAAATTTCGTCCAATTGAATAACCGTGGCCCGGGGGGGGGGGGGGAGAATACTGGCCTTAGAAATGGGTAGAGGTGTGCCTCCGGCATGTTCAAAACCTGACCCTGTCGCAATTCGCCTAACGGCTAAAAAGAAACCCTGTCCCAATTTTGAAATCAACATCGAATTTAATTGATTGACTTATTGTGTAATTACTACCGATAAACTTCATGTTTTATGGGGTTTTTAAGCACTTTAATATTTGTTCATACAATTTTGAGGCTATTAGGCTGAAAAATGTGATGGAATTCGGCTAATAATGGCCTGAAAAATCAGCAAAATACATACTGAGCGGGTGCTCAGAGTTGGACGCTCAAAAAAGCACCCTGTCCCAATTCTGGAAGCTCAAAAAAGACACTCTGTGCCAAAGCTGGAAGCTCAAATAGGCACCCTGTCCAGCGACACATCCCCAGAACTCCCAAGTATGGAAGTGCCCCCCCCCCCCCCCGGGAACCGTGGTTACGTGGGGGCGGCGAACGATATCCTAAAAATTATTTGTGATAGAAGAGGGGGAAACCATCTTTCCAATATGTGGATTAGAAATCACAGACACACAGACGCCTGCTACGAATTAGCATGTTACAAGACTCACTCTACTACTGGCAAGAGATGTTGCCTTACTTCGCAGCAACAGGGCACAACCTTTACACAACATACATTTGGCTACACCTTCAGATCATGAAGGAGCTAGAAGAAGGAGAACAGGCATATTAAAGAAGTTCTCAGATGGGTTTGCGACATCAAGAAGGTCTGATAAATATTTGGCTGGCACACCCTCTGACCAGATTATCGAAAAAATGCTGATGAAGGCACTGAAATCGAGGGAGGGGGTGGGTCTTACACATGGAAGAGGCTTCACCGAAGCTCAACAGGCTGTGTGACTTCTCTCCAGAAACGTCACTGCAGAGGTTACAAATGGAGTCCACCAGGACCTCCTGCAATTGAACAGTGATTGGTCATCAGACCAATAATTTGACATCGAGAATACTTCTGATATTAAGAACACAGAGGACTATTTGAACACCCTAGAGTTTATAAACCCCGTAGTTTGTTATCAACTTCTGAAAAGCTTGCTAATTTTGTGACTGGAAAAGAAGCAGTTCCCTCTGTAAATATTTTCAATGCCAAGGGTATCGGGAAAAATATTGCAGAGATGGAGGGTGTCCCAGGGAAATATTGTACGTGTACTCACAAAAGGAAAGAACATGCTGTGAGCATGGGTACTAAGGTGAAATAAAAAGATGGGACAGTGTTACTGATTGATTCCCAAACCTCTTAAATCGACTCATAGCTTTAGAGAACAAGAAAGACTTGAGCGAGATAATGTCTTTTGAGCTAGCTCCTTTCCCCCCGTCCTTGTCAGATCACCAACATTCTCATGAAACACTATACTCCGATACCTGTATATATAGCACCTATGTTAGAAGGGATGATAATCCTTGACGGGGTAAAGGTAGCAATTTTAGGAAGCTTGCAGAGCAATACACTAAGTTTGCTAAAAAGTAGTTCCCTCTCCAATAGCTACAAACAAACACAGTTTTGTAGGTTATGTGTCATTGAAGCTGGATAGGATTTAAGGTGTGGGATGATACTGACTGTTTGATTGTAGATACAGCTATATCTGAATAAACAATCCGCCTAAACACATGTGTCACAGTCGTCGGTGACGACACCGATCTAATTGTGCTATTGCTTCACCGGACCAGAGATACCATGCTTATAGCAAGAGAGCTGTACTTTCGTATTAAGAAATGGCTGTGGGACATCGCCCTTCTCATAGTCAGGATGAAGGAGCAAACCTACATGAAACACCCTATCTTAAGTCTCCATGCCACCTCAGGTTGTGACACCACCTCCAGAATATTCAGAAAAGGAAAAACAAAAACCGTTAATATCAAAGAGGACACAGATAGCAGACAGCGGGAGAATGATTTGAGAGCAGTGTGACTACAGAAGAGAGAAAATATTGATTGTCGCTCGATCAGTCAAGGGCAACACAATACACAGACAAATCTCTGTAGGCCGCCTCTGTGATAGCTGCCGTATCTCTCCCTCTCACAAGAGACGCAGCTGACCTGCATTCCCTTCGAGCATATTTCCAGGTACAAAAGTGGTTAGGAAATGAACTTGATGCAGAGCAATATGGTTTTCACCCGCCACAATAATGTTTCTCCCGCCACCCATGTCTCAGGCAACAGCCCCTGAGTTCCTACTAGATGGTATATTTGTAAATACAAGGGGAACTGTGACACAATCATGTGCAAGTGAAGAAGCACTAACATTAAATCCATTTGACGAGGATGATTAACCGACAATCTTTTCAACATACGTATGAGACGTTCACTGTTATATTTTGTTATATTTTGAAGCTTTCAAACTCATGTCGTAAACATGTTAAATTGTTTAATAAAGTGTTTGATAATTTGTTGCGGGTCTTATTACATTTATTAGTCTCATAATTAACAATTTAAATGACTGCACGAACTTATGATAACATAATTTGATATCAATAAGATATCAAATAGATATTTCTCATTTTTCCACAAACAAAAATGTACTAAAACTAAAAAAGCATGTAATTGGCCGAAATTCGAATCACTTTTTACCTTTTTCAATCCAACTGATAGCTGCAATAGATAGCGGTAGCTAACTTTTGAAGATTCTAGAAAAACCTGAAAAAGTTGATATTCGTTAGTGATCGCGAGTCTAGAAAAGAGATTGCCCCTTTTCTCGAAATTGAACAGGAGTTTAGCTTGGGACTTTTCAGAAGTGTTAGTTGGGACCTATATCTATCATAATAAAGCATAAAAGGTTTGTTAGCAATTTGTCCAGATTTTTTTCTCAGAATGACCACACTACAACCAAAATAACAACGACAGACGTTTGCGTAACCTATACCCCCTAATTTTAGAGAAGCTCAGGGGTACCCCCATATAAGCGGTAACAATATAAAGTTGCCCTATTTTTTTTACTTTTGACATCTCATTTCATGTTTTGGACATATCATGGTTTTTTTTAAAGTTGGTGTGGGTGAGTTGTGCGGGGGTTCCGCATATGGTGGTTGTGGCCCATGTGGCCTATTAGGCCTACCTATGACAGAGTCTTCGGCTCCTCTTCAAATCAGCGTGAATTGTCTTTCAACTCACCAGATGTCGCGGCTATCGGTTTGTATTCGTTATGCATTCATATAATGGCAGATCGAACAAAACAGTTTGAACCACACTGAATGAGACATAATGGAAAGGAGAACTAACATTTGAGATGTAGAATGATGAACTTTTTCGATGCCTTGATGAATTATCTTTTAAAATTTATTTTTAAAGAATACATTAATGCTGCACAGATCAATTTTCATCTCAAACAGGAAACTTTCATTATGAGACAGAATAGGTGTCACACTACTTCATAATATCGATTTTAGAACAATATTTTTTCATCATACGTATTACAGTTTTATGCTTACAGTGTGGAATATCCTACGTCGCACAATTGAAACGCACATCATTTCGCAAGATTGAAAATATGCAATGTAATATGACTTTGCATTGGGCCTAATATCATGCCATACAATGTGTACGTGTTTGAAACGTTAACAGTCACTCCAAACAGTATTTTTTAACGTATGCCTACGTATGCCGACGTGTTAGGCAATTTGTTTACATTGTAGTGTGACAGCCCCAATCAAATGTCCATCGGGGGCTCAATGGGTTCAATAGGTTTATTTTCAGTAGGTACAAAAGTGCAATATACAATAAATTATCATAGCCGAGCCTGATAAAGGAACCGACACCCAACGCCGTATGCTTCCTTAAGAAATTATACTATAATAAATCACTGCATTTTGTAAAACAAGTGTGCAGAGTTAAAAAAACAGATAAAATATTTTACCGTTCTCTAAAAAAATGATAAAATAATAATTAATTAGCAGTGATGATAATACATGGCACAGCTATGCAAACATAACCACAATAAGAGTTATCAAACGGGAAACATAATAACAATAAAAAAGTCGATGATTTAATAAAATAATGACAGCTCGACTTAGCATTTACCTTATTCGCAATATAAATAGCAAGGTATGATAACACAGGCAAGAGAACACAATCATGGGAAAAATCCGATTACTAGTAATCAATCAAATTGTTCTAAAATATTGTTCAAGATCAAATGTATAAGCAGTAAAACTACAAGAATGGTCAATTAAACCTGCAATCAAATTAAAAGAATAAATATTTTTATCCAGCCGACTTTCTAAGTATTAAACATTTGGGAATTGTCAAATGTGTGGGAAAATACTGATATAATAGGCGTAGTATAACTGTAAACCCGAACAGCTGTATTGTGAAAGTCAAGGGAAGTAGGCCTAAATGAAAACAAAAATATCGTAAATCAAATAATCCCTTTTTATTTATCTGCACCATTATATGTTATCGCTCTTAAATGTATCAGCCATGTCATCCACTATATATTGCCTTTAATGTTTTATAATTGAGATTTAGTTCAATGTGTTTTTAGATAGATTGCATGCGTGCAGATTGCTAACTTGCTAACAGGATATGATAACTTTTGTCATGAAATAACAGCGACCGTCCGCTTAGGCAGTAGCTAGTAGTCTGGAGGTATCCGCTTCGAATCCAGGATGGGTCGAATACTTGTCATCATGGTGGCGCATAGTGTTCGAAGGTCTGGTGTGTGCGGTGCTGTCTCTGATGCTGTGTACTATGATTAGTGAACCTTTAAGCGTAAGTATTGTTCAGATTATTTTCTTCTGTCGCGATATTGCCACAAAATGTACAAGACAACGTAAAACAATATCCACGTCATGATTAAAATAGCGAAAGTCTGTTTTGTTGCGTGATCGGTTACTCAATCATTTAAGCTACATCTATAACCATTATTTTTTAAAGTAGTAGAGTAACTAGTAGTAAAATAACACTTAGCTTAACACTGTTCGGCACTAATGGTCATTTAATTATTTTACATTGTAATACGAAAAATAGCGAGTGGTAGGTTGTTGATAAGGTTCTGGACAAGTCCATGGGATTTTCCCCCAGACATGCCCAGACGACCATAGACTTGAGTCGCTGAGAAATTTAATGCTGAAACACCGAGGCCTTTCGCACAGCTCTGCCATCCTTGGGTCGGATAGTCCCAGAGTACCATTAGTTGAAGATCTATTTAATTCATCCCACGTGAGAGACCCAATGGCAAACACTCTTTTGCCGGTAGTTTAAGGGCCCGACCACGGCCACACCGGTGTCTGTGGGAGAGCTGCATTGGCACCGTTGTTGAGCGGAGGAACCAAGATACGGCGCTAGCAATCCGGCCGAAGATTAGAGCCAGACACGAGGCTGCAGCTTTCCTTGGGGGGCCATCATTCAATATCCAAGGGGGAGGGGGGGGGGGGGTGGATGCTGAAAATTTCTAGTTTTATTACATCCCTAGCAACCTGTTGCAGGTAGGGGCGAAAAGTACAACTATTAGCAATCATACCAGATACCCCTCAAAGTCTAAAACTAGATGCAAAATCACAACTATATAGTTCAATATTGCGAGGGGAAGTTTTAGCAGCCAGAATGTCAAATATGCCACTCATTTGAGTGGCATATTTGACACTTTTGTTGCTAGGGGACTTAAGGATGAAAAAGCCAAACAAAAAGATTCACACTGTTCTGCACCATTTATGAGGCTCGTAATAGATGTTGGCGTGGCTTAGATATATATTATATATATTATATCTAGCACCTTGTGTGGAACAATCCGGTGTTGCTCTATGACCTCACGCTCTTCTATAAGGGACCGAGAAGGAAACGACATATGTTCCAGACTCCTGAGTATGTGCTTCGTTGGCATGGATACAGATGTCCAGTAGCTACCAGGGAGGGTTTTATTGCCTACCGGTACTATAGATGTCTTAGATACTATTGTGCGCTCCCCTGTTGCTATGGCGCAGTACTGGGAAAAACAAGATCTGCTGGGACAATGTGGGAGTCAGGTTAACGCGAATGTTTTATCGTTCCCTTTAAATAACGAATATTGTTGGGTGTATTGAGATAAACAGTACATTTAAAATTATGTTTTTAATGTACGGTGGCCCACATATGAAACATATAATAAATCAATAGATGTGATTGGGCATTGTAATAAGCGTGATTTATCTAATACCACTGTATCAACTTGCATAAAACCACGTGAAATATTTACAGATTTATTATTTGAAACAATATGCAATCAAGTAATATTGTGATATTCAGATTACTCATACATGGATTTTGTCTTATTAAAGCCTTGTCTGTAATACTTTATATTCAAATATATATATCTAAATGTCTATGTTGTCCATAATTGTTTCAAATATGATAACTTTAATAGTTCAGCTTGATTGAAATAAAGATCATATACGGCTATTTAAATTGACAATGCCTTAATTGGATCCACAGTCAGGCTTTTGGTCTACCCTGGTGTACGGTAAACAGAAACAAAAAGCAGTAGCTGCTTACTATGTTAAGTGATCAGTTACTGTTGTTTGTCTTTACATGGTCCAGGTATTCACAAGCGATTGCTGTTGTGTGGCCTAGCATGGCATCGCTGGCGACACTTGATGGCACGTAGTCAAACATTAACGGCTGGCCTGCAGGCAGGGAGTGTAGTTGGCGGTGTGCTTGGCTAACCTGTGATACGGTTTCTGGCACCACGCAGCCACCACCACATCCGTCACGACCATGTGGCTTTCCTGTAGCACGAGGAGCTACTTAGCGCAGCATCAGGACATCACCGTGCATCATTCATCGTGTTTCATTGTAAACAGGGTTGTCTGCTCTGTGTGCTCGTAATAAATGGACACGTTTTCGGATTAGCACGCCGTGGACCACCAGTCCATGCATGGGTACATAGTCCGCTCTGATCCACAGGGACTGAGAGGAACTTATTCTAGATGTCACAACCAGATGTCTCTTTTGCAGGTGAGAAAACAATAAAATACCTAACTACATTTGCATAATATTTGATATGTTTAACCCTTGTGATGCTGAATTGTTTGTTGCAAATTTTCATTTATTTGAAGCTAGAATTCCTATAGCAATTTTCAGCCTCAAATGACGAGAAATATTTCTATATGAAAAATACGACATCTCTCATACCGAATTATTTAAAGCACTATAAGCATCTGCCAATAAATGTTTTATCAATTTCAGTGTAATTTTGATGACCTTACCGTATAATATCGCCCCCCTTGGAGTCAGAAGGTGCGTAACTGCCATTTAGCAAAGTGGCAGTTCATCACCTTCTAACTCCAAGGGGACGATATACGGAACTAGCAGCACATTGGCTGATATTTAATAATTCTTGCTGTAGTCTGTTGGAAATAAAGGGAGGTTCCATATGACAAAGCCAGGGCTTACCTGCTGCTACATATTATTATTACAGCTTTCTAATAATAATAACAATTACGAACATTTAAAGTCATGACAGGTGTTGATGCGGAGCTGGTGGTTGACTGCTTTCTACTTAAAAATGTTCCCGTTGGTGTTGTTTTTGTACCTATTTTTCATTCATTTGAAGCTGGAAATGCTGACGCAATTTCCGGCTTCAAATGATTGAAAATAACATCTCCACAAACTGTCTTATCGATTTGAGCATTTTATCTAGTTTGATGGCTGTGTTGGTAGAAAACGTATATAATACGCTGCTAGAGGGCAAGAGTAGAGAAATAGAAAAAAGCATGTGGAACGGGCTGGGAAGTCATCGCCTTATCCACGCATAAAGTTCCAGCTTACCATGGAAAACCTTCTGGATCTGTCTCTGCATGTGTAATTATATCAACCGTATATCACATCTGGATGAAATCACATGATCCGTATGTCATTCGTATCCGTATATTTCATGACCAATACCCGCAGACATCATCAAAACTAAGGATGACTTACCAAACACCAACAAAATAATCACTGTGTTGATATGACATGATAGGTCGTATTGCTTATTTTTGACATGGTTGTCCAATATAGCAAATCAGGAATTCCGTCCCTATATCTAACCTAACTGGTAAATGCGCAGCACAAAAATTAAAAACTTTCGCAGTTCTATTCTATGGACATGTTTATATCATATGGTCATATTAAGAAGCCAAAATAAAATCACCAATTTTTTTTATGATTTTAGCCTGGGTAAGGGCCTTTAGGGGTAGATAATTTATTTCAAAGAAGTGGTGATAATAAATGAGTAGAGGGCTTATAAAGGGATGTAGATAAACGCATCTATATTTGGTCTTTTCAACAAATCAATGTCATTTAAATATGAAGGCACATAGCCCACAACATATCAAAGAAACACACATGTGAAGGCGCATAGCCCACAACAAATCCAAGTTACATAATTTTGAAGGCACATAGCCCACAGTTTTTTTTTTATCTCTGGATCAGAGGTGGGGTTTTGCTCAGTTTATTATCTCTATGTTTCGTTTGGTATATATAGACAATTTCAGGCTTTGCCGGAGTGTAGGTGACCGAACTATATCGGCACATCAGGCAAATAAACCTTTAGCTAGTCGATAGGACTACAATTGAAAACAAGTACGAATGAATTCGAGATTCCTTCTGTGAAATGTTGCCACAAAGTGCAGAAGGCGATATTATCTGACTCCCTCAGTTAATTACATGTGTGATTTTTTTCTTTAAAGTTGCGTAATGTAGACAACCTTTTGATCATGTTACTTGCATCCTTGTATGTGTTTGTTTGTAGCGTTTTATTGACGCATGATAAACCTTAGTCAATCAGCAAAAGATTTTTTCCAGCGCTGAGACAACAATGAACAAATAAAACGTCTAAAGTATTATTCCAGCAATCGTGTGGTGCAATGAGTTCAGTCAATGTTGCTTTTGTGCTGGGCCACGGTCGGAGTCGCTGACTCAGCATTATAACGGCATTGGTTCAGCGTGTTCTGTTTGCTGGTACACCCGGCCACGCTTGTATAAACACTGTCATATTTATAGCAAATCAATCTACTTCTCCACGTTAGTCATACACAGGGATGATGAACCACAAACGTGTAATGGTAAATCAATACGACGATAAAGTATTAAAGCGATCGTGGTTATTATGTAAGGTACTAAGGATACTGTACTTGACATTGTTGTTATCTAAGTATTTATTATTATTGTTCGCACTTTTTAGACGCTGTATCACTTCTGGACTTCTAGATTCTTTCTAAGCTGGCATTGTTGCGATAATTGTCAGCTTAAAATGAATGTAAAAACTCAACCTGTTTTAATTTATAATTGACGTTTTGTATAGATCAGCACTGTATTGCACATATTGTTTGATTTCAGTAAATATTTTCCGTTTTTTAGAATATGCGTAAAAACACTGGATATACACAACCATTTAAAATCAATGCGGATATAAAAAAGCAGTAATTATTCAGAAAATTATACGTTTTGAATGAACGCCTGCAGACTGGGTAGGCCTAGATGTGACGGATTTTAGCAGCGCTTCCCAACGGTAACTGTGTCGATTAGTCCAAGCGTAGACCCAGGCGCAGTGTTCGTTCTGCATGAGTGGCCCACTGTGAAATTACGTTCCAGCAGAGAAAAGGGTTGGTATTAAAGCAGCTAGGTCGTCGTGAACGCGCATGCCTGGTTTTGGGCCCATTTGTATTGAGAAACATCTATGCAGTGGGGTCAACAGACGTTTAGATTTTACAATTAGCCGGAAGCAACGACACAGTTCATGTAAACTAGATTTTTATTGGTGCAGATTTTCAATCTCGATCAATGCAGATGCTATTTAAACTAATAGAACATGGCAGATTGTTGACATCTTGACCTTTTGATCACGCATAAACCACCTGCCGTGTCTGGAAAACAAAGGACGCTGAACCAGTGCTGTTTTGGTGTTCGACGAACTCTAAGACGCTGCTGGCCCAACCCCAACAAACCATAGAGACAGCGTTCGTGCCTGTTGTTCTTAATCTGACCTACTAACATGGAACCTGAGATACGACTCCCTCGGTGTCAAGGCTAAGAGTGCTCAATTCACCAGGGACTAATTAATGATTCATTATTAACAGTCATAGGTTGTGCGTGAACCTCCTTCCCCACCATCTGCTGGCAGAGAACACGAGACTTGGTCTAGCAACACTGGCTTAATTAGACCAGTGCAGTGTCGATTGCAAACGAGATGTGACTGCCTTATATATATATATATTACAAGTTTTCTCGTTCGTGTTTTTGTAACTATTTTTCATTATTTCGAAGCTGAAGTTTATAATGACGACAAAAAATATCTTCGCCACAAGCTACTTAGTTGATTTCATGGCATTTTATCTGGTTTGATGGTTGTATTGCTTGTAAACGGAATCATACGTCCTACAGGACAAGAGTAAAAAAAGGAGGATGGAAGTACAACATTGGATCAACTCATCATATGCATTGGGACCGGCTGGGAAGTCAGTCGTCTTATCCACGCATAAAGTTCCAGCTTACCACGAAAGCCCTCTGGATCTTTCTCTGCATGTGTAATTATATTAACCGTATAATATGATACCTGGATGTCATCACATGGTCTGTATGTCATTGGTATCCGTATATTTCATGATCACTACCCGCAGACATCATCAAAACTAAGGATAACTTATCAAACACGGACACCAAGAAAATAATCATTTTGTTTTATTACCATTTTTCTATGATTTGATGTCTTCCACTGGGTCTTGCTGCGTATTATGTACTAGCCCTTTAACCGCCAAATTATTCAGTTTTAATTTTATTCAGATTTGACAAAATGGTGGTCAACTCTTTTCAAATCTTGCTAGTTGATGTTACATTTTATCTTTAGCATATTTAAAATATGGTGCTAAGAAAAAAAGAAAACCCGATTATATGCGGCACCGGCGGTTAAAGGGCTAGGTCAACCTATCGTCTCCCACCATAAGCTGTGATAAATAAGTCATTGAATCACTCGTCTGCCCCACAGACATAACAATGCATTTCAGTTAAGTTTAAATAGCGTCTTTCAAAGGAATAGTGATTATAGATGAGTTGATGATTTAAAGGGATGCAGATGAATGCAACACATCATACATCCTTATCATACACAGACGTAATTATATGGAATACCTTACCAGAAAACATAAAATCTTCAGAAACATTTACCAATTTCAAAAAATTGTACATTAAAAAACTTTAGAAGAAAATAATTAAAGATAATATTACTTAATCAATGTTAATTCGCCGATACAATATAGCATATATTGTTCAACAACTATGTCATTCATTTTATATATATATATTGACATTTTTGCTTGTACATAGTTTAGGCCTACACTGCTCTGCAACGACAAGAGGCAGTATCTGCTTACTTGTAAAGTAAGAAGATGCCGCCTTTTGCCTTTCCACGGGTGTACATACACATGTCTTAAATTCTCTGTTCTGATTATACTGTATATATTTTATTACTTTATTCATTATTACTTATGTATTATGTATTTAGTATATTTGAGGGCTCCAAGGAAAATAGGCAAATGCTCATTGGGTTTACCCTCTTTAAATAAAGATTTTATTATTATTATTATTATTATTATTATTATTATTATTATTATTATTATTATTATTATTATTATTATTATTATTATTATTATTATTATTATTATTATTATTATTATTATTAATATTATTATTATTATTATTATTATTATTATTATTTTTATTATTATTTTTATTATTATTTTTATTATTTTTATTATTATTACAAGTTAATCCATAATATGGATTATGGAATATCCTCTTTTAGACCTCTAAAATAATATATTCCTGCAGATAAAGAAGTATATTAGGCCTGCTACGTTTTATTTAATGTTGCTTGAGATAGGTGAAGATTATCAGTGGTTATGCGATAGTGAGAAAAAAGATTGGGCATCGTGCAAACACATGCACACTGATACGGAGATGTCCTTTTATTCCAAAAGTTTGATTGTCGATTGTCTGAAGGTTCGATGATCCAAATTGAAGTTCGATGGGCCGAAATGTACAGGGTTCGAAGGCGCAAATATATACCAGGTGTTTTTGGCTTTAACAAATAAGAAAACACATTTCCAGGTCAAATTACGGATAACAGCACAGCAAACATGAGACGCTGATATAATGCTGGTCCGCCGTCTACAATGCTGGCTCAACATTAAATAAACATTAGGCGAATGTCGCGTTTTCTGAGAAGAGCATTTCGGTGCATGTGACACTTTTAACCCTTTGACTTCCAGGCTGGGGTGCATGCCAAGATCCAGATATACTGGTGTACGAGTTCTATTTTTCGTCATTTGAAGCTGGAATTGCTAACGCAATTTCCAGCTTCAAATGACGAAAAATACATAAATGTAGTATATATTTGACGAAAATTTGTGTCATTTTATGGTTACGTTCATTGACGAATGACGACGGAAATTTCCGTCATGTATGGTAGTGAAAAGGTTAAATTGAATTTAACAATGTTCAGTGCTTCACAATACAGCTCTGCAGAGTCGAAAAAGCCGAAACAGCAGTATCTGCTTACTTAGATACTGCCTTTTGGCTCTGCATAGAATCTGCTTAATTATAAAGTTGCTTACTTGTAATGTAAGGGAAGACTGCCTTTTAGCTTTGCACAGTAGTGTTATAGGCGTATCACAGCACACACGGGACCACACGGGACATTCAGCTAAACAATTATGTGACGTTTTCATTCATAACTTTCTGCTAAAACATTCAAAACCTTAGCAAAAAACAACATATGAAATATTTTTTTGTGTGTTATCAGATAGCAGTCGAAGTTCAAATATTATTCCTATTATTGCTGTATTTATGATTGCTATTATATCATCACAAGTTAATGCCTATGGATTATCCACGCAGGTGTAAATGTAGACCGGGTTTCTGTTTTTGGGTCGGTATTGACTGATGTTCCTCCCCTCATGAACATTGAACGACAGCGCTCTGTCTAGTGTAAATCAACCATATAGATTAAGTTAAAGAATATAATAAGCATGTGGCCATATGTCTATATTCAGAAGTTTCTATGTTCTGAAGGGTATATGTTGGGAAGGCTATATGGTTATTCTATCAGATAGCAATTAAAGTTAACATAATACTCTTATTATTGTTACAATTATGATTATTATAAACTTATACAAGGTTAGGTCATCTCCACCTTCCTCCGCAAGGCTGGCTACTCCTGAGGGGTCAGTTCTTTATTCCGACAGGTCTATATTCCGACAGGTCTATATTCCGACAGGTCGCTTTTCCGACAGGTCTATATTCCGATAGGTCTATATTCCGACAGGTCGATATTCTGATAGGTCGATATTCCGACAGGTCGATATTCCGACAGGTCTATATTCCGACAGGTCGATATTCCGACAGGTCCTTGGGGTAATGAGGACTAACCTATTTATATTATATCAGACTTCACTTCAACAACACTAACGGGATAGGGGTTTAGATTACTATAATTATGAGATACATGATGTAACGTTTTTGGAAATGCAATAATCCCATAGAAATACGTGTAGGCAATATATGTGCTTATAGCTAGATAAACCGTTTATAATGAAATCGTCCTTTAACCACGTTAATCAGCCACGTTATCTCCCCACGAAACAAAAATTATTCTGCGCGGGGCATTAGTCAAAGACATTTCTTAGCTAGCATGCAATAACACAAACAAACGCACTTATTATTTGTTGAAATTGCTAAATTGTAGCCTACTAGCAATATGTATTTTGGGCGGCATTGGGACAGTATGGAGGTCGCTTAATATGAGTTTGTCTAAATGTATGATTTTTCGATCGGAAAATTTTAAACAGGCAGGGAAAAACCAGGTAAATTTGTCGGAACCTTGTAAAATTAAAGGATTTATTTTTTATAATTAAATATACATAAATAATATATAATAATTTTACAAATATGCAATTACAAATAAAGTTGTGGAAATTAGGATCTCAACTACAGGTGGCCAACACCCTTACTACGTTAGATATCCAGAACACAATTTATGTACATTATAATTACACTTGAAATTAAATTAAAAATTAAAAGTGCAAATGACCATCAAAATAGCAAGGGGGCTGAGGTTTTTGCTCAGATTTTTTTATTACAAACTACCTTATTGTTTCCTTGAGTAATATATTTTTCCGCCTGAAAGTTTGGATGTATTTTTTTCCTATGTCACATTTTTTCTCGTGTTATCAGCCTGCTGCCTAATCGGGTACTAATCCACGGTTTAATCCCAGAGCAAATAATAGTTTCTTTAAATGGATGACCCAGCGAAGAGAGGGTGATTTTTTCAGAAAGCAATAAATTATTAATTATTTTTTTCAAAAAGTATTTTTCAATTATTTGTTTAAACATAATTTGGTAGGTGATTATTTATTTCCAGGCTGTCCACAGATATTTTTTTATTTCAGCCATTCAAAGGACGAAATTATTTCCAAAAAAACTCCATGCCCCTCGTGCAATTTTAATGGTCGCCCCCTTAGAGTATTCGTTGCATTTTATCAAGACTTTATAACATTTTATCAAGACTTTGTTACACAGATCATCAAGTACTCTCGCTGTTACAGACCGTACAGGGGCTCAGGGCTATTAATATAATAAATATAATAGTAGCAAATACGACACTCTGGAAAGCGATATTTTTAGAAAGCTATAAAATATGTACGGAACATCAAAGCCTACAGAATAGAAAACTCATGTTAACTTTCACAGATGCGCACTTTTGTTCAATTTGTGTGACAGTCATTTTAAATATTTAATAGGTTATGTCATTGGTTGGCATTAAGCCCAACAACTGGTCAGAACGTATCCATATTATCATAGTTGTCAAAGAATGTGGGTTAAGTCCCCTCCATAGGGCTTATAAGGTCCGCCACTCTAAACAATACGCTTAGAAATGGCTCCAAGAAATTAAGGGTGGAGAAAGTTAATCCTTTCGGTGAGGGCAGATGCGTTCAGATTTCAAGTAAAGCACCGATTGTAAATAATGAGTTAAAACAACAATATTTAGATAGCCCTGTATCATGGGCCCTCTCGTCTTCATCGTTAATCATCGCGACAGTAACTGTTAATCCTCTAGTTCACTATTATTGCTATGTCGGATTAACAACCTATCGGAATAAAGACCTGTCGGACTATCGACCTGTCGGAATATAGACCTGTCGGAATATCGACCTGTTTGTCGGACATTTGACCTGTCGAGCTAACGACCTGTCGGACTATAAACCTGTCGGAATATAGACCTGTCGGAATATCGACCTGTTTGTGGGAATATCGACCCGTTGGACTAACGACCTGTCGGAATAACGACATGTCGAAATAACGACCTGTCGGAATAGCGACCTGGACCCACTCCTGAGGTCGCAGACCGGCCTTGCTGTAACAGTGTTGAATCCGCCTATTGGAGTGGGGACTTTCTAAAAAGATTTTTTCTGTTTGACCCAAGTTTGACCTCTGGCATGAGTGCTGTTTTAATGTGGGGCCACTGTCTACGACACCGGCCCTACATTAACCAACACATGTCTGCTGGCTGAGTATCTCACCGGAAACGTCTCAGACACAGACCATCACATCTCACCGGACACGTGCGTGAGGGTTGAATTAATGGTGAGCCAACGTCGCAGACAGCGGGCCAACATTAAGAAGACATGTTTTGAAAAACTAAAGAATATTCATTATCTGAATCTTCATCCCTACCCCAATAGGTGGATGATATGGCTAATTCTGCAAGGCCAGCAAGGCTTGGCCTGACGGCCTCGCTCTGTCAAGACTTGCTGCCAGGAAGATGGTCATCTCTGTCTTTGGGTCGGTATTGACTGATGTTCCTCCCCTCATGAACATCGAACTATATGGTTGTAAATCAACCATATAGATTAAGTTAAAGAATATAATAAGTATGTGGCCATATGTCTATATTCAGAAGCTTCTATGTTCTGAAGGGTATATGTTGGGAGGGCTATATGGTTATTCTATCAGATAGCAATTACAGTTAACATAATACTCTTATTGTTGTTACAATTATGATTATTATAAACTTATACAAGGTTAGGTCATCTCCACCTTCCTCCGCAAGGCTGGCTACTCCTGAGGGGTCAGTTCGTTATTCCGACAGGTCTATATTCCGACAGGTCTATATTCCGACAGGTCGCTATTCCGACAGGTCTATATTCCGACAGGTCTATATTCCGACAGGTCGATATTCTGATAGGTCGATATTCCGACAGGTCGTTATTCCGACAGGTCCTTGGGGTAATGAGGACTAACCTATTTATATTATATCAGACTTCACTTCAACAACACTAACGGGATAGGGGTTTAGATTACTATAATCACGAAATACATGATGTTACGTTTTTGGAAATGCAATAATCCCATAGAAATACGTGTAGGCAATATATGTGCTTATAGCTAGATAAACCGTTTATAATAAAATCGTCCTTTAACCACGTTAATCAGCCACGTTATCTCCCCACGAAACAAAAAATATTCTGCGCGGGGCATTAGTCAAAGACATTTCTTAGCTAGCATGTAATAACACAAACAACGCACTTATTATTTGTTGAAATTGCTAAATTGTAGCCTACTAGCAATATGTATTTTGGGCGGCATTGGGACAGTATGGAGGTCGCTTAATACGAGTTTGTCTAAATGTATTATTTTTCGATCGGAAAATTTCTAAACAGGCAGGGAAAAACCAGGTACATTTGTCGGAACCTTGTAAAATTAAAGGATTTATTTTTTATAATTAAATATACATAAATAATATATAATAATTTTACAAATATGCAATTACAAATAAAGTTGTGAACATTAGGATCTCAACTACAGGTGGCCAACACCCTTACTACGTTAGATATCCAGAATACAATTTATGTACATTATAATTACACTTGAAATTAAATTAAAAATGCAAATGACCATCAAAATAGCAAGGGGGCTGAAGTTTTTGCTCAGATTTTTTTATTACAAACTACCTTATTGTTTCCTTGAGCAATATATTTTTTCGCCTGAAAGTCTGGATGTATTTTTTTCCTATGTCACATTTTTTCTCGTGTTATCAGCCTGCTGCCTAATCGGGTACTAATCCACGGGTTAATCACAGAGCAAATAATAGCTCCTTTAAATAGATGACCCAGCGAAGAGAGGGTGATTTTTTCAGGAAGCAATAAATTATTAATTATTTTTTTCAAAAAGTTTTTTTCAATTATTTGTTTAAACACAATTTGGTAGGTGATTATTTATTTCCAGGCTGTCCACAGATATTTTTTTATTTCAGCCATTCAAAGGACGAAATTATTTCCAAAAACACTCCATGCCCCTCGTGCAATTTTAATGGTCGCCCCCTTAGAGTATTCGTTGCATTTTATCAAGACTTTATAACATTTTATCAAGACTTTGTTACACAGATCATCAAGTACTCTCGCTGTTACAGACCGTACAGGGGCTCAGGGCTATTAGTATAATAAATATAATAGTAGCAAATAAGACTCTCTGGAAAGCGATATTTTTAGAAAGCTATAAAATATGTACGGAATATCAAAGCCTACAGAATAGAAAACTCATGTTAACTTCCACAGATGCGCACTTTTGTTCAATTTGTGTGACAGTCATTTTAAATATTTAATAGGTTATGTCATTGGTTGGCATTAAGCCCAACAACTGGTCAGAACGTATCCATATTATCATAGTTGTCAAAGAATGTGGGTTAAGTCCCCTCCATAGGGCTTATAAGGTCCGCCACTCTAAACAATACGCTTAGAAATGGCTCCAAGAAATTAAGGGTGGAGAATGTTAATCTTTTCGATGAGGGCAGATGCGTTCATATCTCAAGTAAAGCACCGATTGTAAATAATGAGTTAAAACAACAATATTTAGATAGCCCTGTATCATGGGCCCTCTCGTCTTCATCGTTATTCATCGCGACAGTAACTGTTAATCCTCTAGTTCGCTATTATTGCTATGTCGGAATAACGACCTATCGGAATAAAGACCTGTTGGACTAGCGACCTGTCGGAATATAGACCTGTCGGAATATCGACCTGTTTGTCGGACATTTGACCTGTCGAACTAACGACCTGTCGGACTATCGACCTGTCGGAATATAGACCTGTCGGAATATCGACCTGTTTGTCGGAATATCGACCTGTTAGACTAACGACCTGTCGGAATAACGACATGTCGAAATAACGACCTGTCGGAATAGCGACCTGGACCCACTCCTGAGGTCGCAGACCGGCTTTGCTGTAACAGTGTTGAATCCGCCTATTGGAGTGGGGACTTTCTAAAAAGATTTTTTCTGTTTGACCCAAGTTTGACCTCTGGCATGAGTGCTGTTTTAATGTGGGGCCACTGTTTACGACACCGGCCCTACATTAACCAACACATGTCTGCTGGCTGAGTATCTCACCGGAAACGTCTCAGACACAGACCATCACATCTCACCGGACACGTGCGTGAGAGTTGAATTAATGGTGAGCCAACGTCGCAGACAGCGGGCCAACATTAAGAAGACATGTTTTAAAAAACTAATGAATATTCATTATCTGAATCTTCATCCCTACCCCAATAGGTGGATGATATGGCTAATTCAGCAAGGCCAGCAAGGCCTGACGGCCTCCGGCCTCGCTGTGTCAAGACTTGCTGCCAGGAAGATGGTCATCTCTAGCTCGGACTTGTAATTCAGTTCAGACAGACCCACTGTAAAAGGTAGAGGTTGCCCTACCTAAAAAAAATGGTTCCAGAATCTCCCGCCATTTGAACTATGTTTATAAAAAAAGTCCAAGGTCATCCTTGTTAGATTCTGATAAAATTATATATGGTCTCCTGAGGTTTGACGGACCAATGGTGTGTCGGACCAATGGGGTGTCGGACCAACGGTGTGTCGGACCAGTGGTGTGTCGGACCAATGACATATTTTTGAATATGCATTGTGTTATAGTCCTACATATCAAATAGGCCTACACCTACATACACGGTTCCCAGTCTATGTTCCGAAGGTTCTATGTTCCGAAGGTTCTATATTCCGAAGGTTCTATATTCCGAAGGTTTTATATTCCAAAGGTTCCATGTTCCGAAGGCTCTATGTTCCGATGGTTCTATGTTCCGAATTCCCATTGGCCCTAGATCCATTCATCCATATTCCAAACTCAATTTTTTCACCTAGCAATCTAATACAATAAGTACGGAGGGGGGGGGGGACTTGGACGCCTTCATGCACAACTGTGCCAGCCCCCAAAAATGGAAAATGAGTTAAGTGTGCCAAGTGAGAGTTATTATGCATAGCCTTTTTTAAAAAAACACCGGAAATCACACCCAGCAAGTCACTGCATGGTGACGCGAAAAAAACAGCACATGTTTAAAATCGTAGGATAGATTTATGCACAACTGGACTAACCCAGACGTTTATTTCGTCCATCGGCCCTATACAGTTCTTGTGATTTCACCTAAGCTATAAAAATTACTCATATTTTACTGAAGCCGCTCCACTGCTAGATCTACAGAAGATTTAGAGAAAATGTATTAAATTATGTTCATTATTGTATTTTTCTAAACATTTGCTGAATTGACAATAAATGTGGTTTGGTCCACTTGTGCATAAATCGAAGTCTTAAAATTGCTTGCTGCACAACTGGACCAACCCACACCTTGGTTTTTCTCTTCGTCATTGCAGTCCCCGTGAAAATAAAAAAGTATACGTACTTGTATTATATAAATTTCAGAATATATCTACATAACATGTAGAGAGTCTGTAATGTGCTTTTTATTGTAAATTTTCCACATATATTTGTATTTATTTAATTTACAATACATGTGGGTTGGTCCAGATGTGTATAAAAACGTCCACTTATACAACCCTGTTTTCACCAAGTAGCCATTCAAAAGTGTTTCCGGTGACGTCACCGCGTTTCACAGAATTGCCCCTGATGAATTGATAATAATAATTATTTGTAGGAAAACATCAGTGGAGATTTTTTTTGTGTATCAATGTTATTTTTCTAATGATCACTGATCTGATTATCATAATATGATCATAATAATCACTGACAATATTTTACTCATTTTAGCTCAGTTCAATTGCTGACAGGATAAGCAAAAAAGTCGACATTCGCTTGATAAAAACTCTATAACAAAAAAATATTGTTAGCTTCAATGAATGAAAATATTCAATATCATCAAATGTTTAACATTCACAATGAGGGGTTTATTAGAGAACGTCACCTGCATATCTGATACCTTTTATGCAAATTTTACTTATTTGAATACGCACATGCATAGTACGTATTGAAAGGATTAAAAGCGGGACAGCCCACTGATTTTTATTTTTAATAATGACCTACTATGATATCCTGTGAATAATACCACTAAATAGATCACATTAGTCCTTTTGGTCTAAGGAGATCAGACAAGATCGGTTACTGAACTCTACGTTCAGAAGGTCCTATGTCCACAAGTTTCTATGTTCAGAATGTCCTTTGTTCAGAAGATTCTATGTTCAGAAGGTTCTATGTTCAGAAGGTCACTATGCTCAGAAATATTTGTTCAGAAGGTGTTGTGTTCAGAAAGTACAGGTGACTATTGTCAATTCCCATTGAGCACACGACGTTTTTGCGACGTTGATTCAGTGGGTTTCCGAGTTTAAATGATGTTTGATAAAATTTGAGGGAATTATTAAATAATAAGAAAGTTATAAATTGAATGGCTCCTTGCAATAACCTATTAAGTGCATGTTTTATAGTTTTTTATACTTTTGAGAAAAAAGGCTTAAAAGTTTAAGTTCAATATTTTTTCCCCCTTTAAGAGCTTCCGCGTAAAATAAGTTTGTTTATCAATAGTATTGGTAAAGTAAGTTTAGTAATCATATCTAAGACTCCCAGTATGCCTTGCGCACAAGTTTGTTAGCTGGTATTTGCCAATAGTCTTCAAGTTCAATATTACAATATTTTATAGTAAATGACATTAGGGCCTACCATTTTATTGCTTTATGCGAATTTCTCCAAAAATCATGAATATCGATTAGATATCTGTGAAACAGTGACTACACAACCATTTATCTGAATACTTTTGTACATTTAAAATTAATATTGTTGATATTTGTAAAATCATGTGAGGGGTGCTTATCATTCTTGATTTGTGATTCTATTATTTGCAAGAACATGTTGGGCGGGGGCCCTAGGGTAGTGGTTAGCATCGCTGCCTTTCACGCCAGAGTTCGGAGTTCGGTTCCCGGTCTCGGCGGTTTCAAAGAAACAAAATTGTTTCTTCCCCATCCACGTGTGAAAGTCAGTATTGTGGGGAGCCTCCGTGACCGAGAGGTAGCGTGCTCGGCCTCAGACCGCCAGGGCTCGAATTTCGAATCCTGTGTACATAGCTTCTGCCTGGTGTGTGGTCCAGAATCTTACACATCGAACCAATTATGAATGAACGTTGGGCCAACGCTGACCGCTATATCTTGGCCAGGGCTAGGCCTACACCTCTTGCCACAGAGTCTCCATTACAGCCTAGAGACCGACTTCTGACGATCCCCGCAATTAAGAAACTAAAATAAGTCTAGGCCTATTTATAATGGTATTCAAGTATTCAAATGAAGGGGAAAAAGCTAACTAAGACATATGTATGAAGATTTCAAATTAAAAAAAACCTTTGGTCTTCGTGGTTCATACAAAAATATTCCAGAGCTCTAAAGGTAAAGACAGCAACAGCATTTAAATGAACAGCCAGTTAATAATAATAATAATAATATACACTTATATGGCGCCATATTCAACATCAAGTTGTTCTTTGGCGCTACAAACAAAAATGTCAAGAAACATGATCAACTTGGTGTTTAATGTAAATGACTGTAACATAGGCATATGTTGGGGAGTGCCGTCCCCTGGAGGGGGGGGGGGGGACTACCCGCATAGGGAGCATGGCGGTGACCATGTCCTCATGATCACGGAAGTAACTCATAGTGGGGATGCTTGTGTGACAAAATGTTATGTCATCACCTATTTATCCAATGGCTTAATACTAGTAATGCTAATTACATGGTAGAGCATCTGTTTATGTGTAGCACACACCACCCATCTACGTAACAGATTTTTTAGCTGAACAATTAGGGCATATCCACACGTGATCGACAGAACAATGTTTTAACTCACTCAAAAACAAATAGATCCATATTGAATTACACCCCTTCTAATGTAATGTATTTTGAAATATCAGCTGTCACTTCTATATGATCACATTTATGCACAAGAGTGCATAATTGTTCATAAATATACACCGATGGTGCACTTCCCGACATCGACCTTACACGTTCTCGATATCAATGATATTCTACACCTCTAAGATGTTTACCTGTTTTTAACAAGTTAGCAGCATTATATATAATGTGTATAGTTATTAACCACCTGTATCATAATTAGACTACATGAGGTCAACAACAATAGCATAGCATACTATCCTAATAATTGTATTTCTAAATCCGTTCTCCAGCCCTGTAACAGACACTGTTATAATTTTAGTTAAACAATACTAAAAATAGTAATGTAATGTAACACAATGGGGCATAACAAAAAAGTATCAATATTTGTACATATCATGTTTACAGAGTTAGCGTCTACACTGCAGTGTATCAAATAGCATATCAAAGTCAAGTTAATGTCATTGCAATGTCAAATCATAGCAAAGTTTTTCTTCAATTTATTGTCATTACACTTTTAGGTGACAAAAAATATTTGACAAAACACAGCGAATATGCATATCATTGAATAGACAAAATGATTTTTTGTGGGTTCACATTGCCAGGGGTTGTAGAATAGATACTATATAACTCCAAAAAATATACACATAACTTAAGATTTGGGCTTGTTTGACGTTGAGATGTAATGTTTGCACCCAAGTTTCACCGTTCACTTGTCGTGTAATAAACCCAGTGGCGTATCCAGAAATAAATTGAGGGGGGTGTTCAGATTTCTAAGAAACCATTCAACAGCAGGGACCTATAGGGGGGGGGGCATGCTTACGCAAAATTTGGAAAAAAATAAACATCTAATAGTGCGATTTCGTGGTATCTTTGCTGTAAAACAAAGATATGAGATACCGGCTGAAATGTCAGTTTTAACTTAATGACAGATTAACCTAGCCTACTCTAGTCCAATTATTTAAGCTAACACAACCACACAATTAGAAAAAAACATAAACATAATCATTAGCTCATTTAATAGCGAGCGCGATCTACTAGGCATATTAAATAAGCTAGATAAAAATAAACAGCTGTCGACCCATTGTTGTGTTAATGTTTGGCCTGCGTAGCAGACGGTGGAGCAACGATAGTATTAATCAAACGTTGGGTCACCCTCATTGTGATGATAATTATGCAGCCTTGTTTGTGGAATGCCGTTTATGCAATTATGTAGGGCCTATTTATGCAACAATCATCTATTAAAAGTGAAAATATGTCATTGAAAATAGTTGTGGACCATTAAAATGCCCTCAACGCTCACTAATGATCACTTAAAATTCCTGAGATATTTGTTTTTATTTCACCTTTATTAATTTACTACCCTCCCCTATGGCTGAATATTTCTTAATGCAAATGTTAGATTCCAGTTCATCATCACTTAGGCCTATATTATATATTTTTGTTAGTATTGGTTGTTCTTCCACATTGTTAAAACAACTTTACTGCCAATTTTCAATTATTATCCTTGATTTCGTCTGTGGTGAAAAATAAACTGTCGAGTCCCAGCTGTATCTGAATTATTTCGTGTCAGTGACTATACCGGAGGTTTATATACTGCACTGAAAAAATACGACAATTTCAAATAGGCCTTAAAACAATTAAATTTTAGAAATTGAAATAGCGACCCTGTTTTTTCTCCACTTGTTCTCAAGACCGAGTCTCAGAGATGATATCTTTTGAAAAATTATTTCGCCATCACCCAGGCGAAAGAATCATGGTAATTTGTGGACCTTATCTCGTGGTTCTTATTATTTTATTTATATCAATTGCTTGAGAGGGCAGCACGTCCATGTCTAAGTCGTTGTCCGTTTCAAGTGATCCCCATAGCCTACTGTGTATTGTGCCGGGGGGGGGGCACCCAAGTACTGGGGATGTGCCGCTGGACAGGGTGTTTTTTTGGAGATTCCAGCTTTGGCATGTGTTATAATTATCATAGGGTAGGGTAGTCTATGATAATTACTATCAATCTTAGCATATCTACTTTGGAACAACGTTGTTTCAAGGTAGTCTATGATAATTATCATCAATCTTAGCATATTTATTTCCCATGACATTTTTAAGTCTCGCTCAACGTTTCAATTATTGGCCAAGACTAACAAAAAGTTGCTATATTTTATTCTGTTTCTTTTCAAAAATAATAATAATGAATGTTTAAAAAATGTGTCTATCTCACACTAGTTAAGGGTGGAGAGAAGAAAGAAGACCAGTCGCAACAAATTCCTACTTTTAGGTGCTCTGAATGGTCAATTTTAAAGATTTGCATTCTAATGACTTTCCTTCTGTCGCCACATAGGGGCGATGTGGCTAGCACTTGCCCAGGTCATTGTCTTATCTGAGTCTTTAATCTGTCAATGGCGCCAATGATGCTTTCCAGACACCAGCCCTTTAAATAGGAAGGGGTATACATTCAGGTGTGGGAGGGGGCTGGCACCAACATGTCGGACACTGCTGGATTAATTGTATATGAAATTATTGTTAGAAAATTACCACTCTGAAAATTAAGGGGGGAGGGTGCTCGAGCACCCTGAGCACCCCACTGGATCCGCCCGGGATTAAACTTATATTCCCCAATACATACGTTCACAGCTAAATTAGAGCTGGATAAGATGTTATAAGGTAAATAATAGGTTATTGTTCCATTCTGCATTGTATTATTGTCTTCCCATAATTAAATTGAAATATTGTAGATTTATATGGCAATAAAGTACATTATATACTTTAAATTATAAAGCTAATAATGAAATGTCATTAATCGAGGTTGCCACGACACCTTAATAACCTGACAAGTCAGGATTGTTTATCATAACCCTGAGTTGTCAAGGAAAACACCTTACGTTAAAACAAATTTTGGCAAAGTCAGGGGAAAGTGAAGAGTTTTGCCCTCAAGATCCCATGAATTGACTTTAATTTAACCGAAAAATCAAAAAGACAAGCCCCCAACACATTTTGGTCATAAAAAGCCAGTAAAAGTCATGATTTACTAAATTTTGTAGCAACCCTTAAGAATGTCTAGGATTTAAAGAGCTTTTATTGCTACGATGATCTAATTGTAATAATTCACTAGCCTTGACGTCACGAATAGATGTTTAAAATGTGATATTGACTTACAAGAGGTATAATTAACTATGTAATATCAGATATTTAACTATATAACATTTTTGTTAAATATAAATATAATTATAATAAATATTTTTTTATTCTTGTGTGCTTAGCACTGTTTATAAATTAACAAACAGCAAGTATTCCATAGGATAATAACATCGCGGCATTATCCCCTAAATATAGGAGGCGGGCTTCCTGCTCTCATGATATCAGCAAAAAGCGGGGTCAGAATATTTTCACTCACTAATGTAACCTATTGCAGCGGGCGCCTTCTTAACTTTTACATAATGCCTTATTATGCACAAAAAAAACAGTATGAGTATGCGGTCAAAAAGACTACACTGAATCAGGATCACCCACCAAGGATAGTGAGATGAATCTGATTGTACTATCGTCTAGACCTACGACTGGCAGTCTGAAAAGCAAGCACGCTATTTCTCGTTCACAGAGGCTCCCCAAAATAATGAATTCTTAAGTTTGTGAAGGGGGGGGGGGACATTTTTAAAACCACCATACCAGAGTGAGGGACGGGCCTATTACATTCACCACTACACCAGACCCACTGTTGCGTGCATTTATGTGCTTTTTGGGGGGATACAAGATAACATTCTGCATAAACGTTTTTCTATCTGATGTAGTATTTCAGTCAAGATCTTGATTTCTAAAGAATGAATATTGCTTTACGTTGCTTTTTGCACAATCATGGTAATATCGCGACCGAAGGAAACCCAAAGCCGGGACTATGCCCTACTCTTATTTCGAATGACTTTAAGGGTTCTTTATAGTGCACAGTACAATAGGCAGCAATATACACTCCAGGCCTTTTAACAGTTTGGAGCACTGTATATGCACAACCACGACGACAAATATCCTTCTAGACCGGGATTCGAACATGGTACCTCCAGGTTATAAGCCCTAGTCTATACGAATGAGCCATCAGGGCCGGCCGTTAATTTTTAAAGCGAGAAAAATTAAAAACGGTGCCGCTGTATTCCATAGTAACAAAAAATCAAGCCTCTGTTTGAAATATTAAGGAAGATATGATAACTTTTGTTATGATGTTATGGCGGCCATTTTAATTTTTTTATGATACATGTAGTGATGTCGTTAGAGGTATCGTGTGTCTACCGCATCCCTTGATACAGAAAACATGTTGTTTGGTGAAATAAACTTGTCTCTACTCAATTATTGACG
The DNA here is from genome assembly GCA_964017125.1 of Flabesymbios commensalis. NCBI lineage: Eukaryota > Metazoa > Annelida > Polychaeta > Terebellida > Flabelligeridae > Flabesymbios > Flabesymbios commensalis. Next base: position 87,648,825 of record OZ024903.1, read on the forward strand.
AGTACATGCTAACCTCAGTGATTTCATAGCGGCCATTTCGAATTTTGCATGATAATGATGTCGAATAAATGTATTGTTTGTTTTATTGCATGCCTTGATAGCGAAAACATATGGTTAGGTGAAATAATCCTGTGTTTATCTGAATTATTAACGAAGATATGATCACTTTAGTAATTTCATGGCGGCCATTTAAAATTTTGCATGATATTGATGTCAAATAAATGTATCGCTTGTTTATTGCATTCCTTGATACCGAAAACATGCTTTGGTGAAATAATCTTGTCTATATCTAAATTATTGGTGAAGATATGATAACTTTAGTTATTTCATGGCGGCCATTTTTAATTTTGCGTGATAAGAGGGTTTTGACACCCATCTGCGAACTCCAACAAACTTTTTTTTATTCTGTGGTTTATTCTGAACATTTTCATATAGGTGGCATATTTTAACCACTCCTGCACTAGTTGAGCCATCATTGGGCTGTTGCTGGGCCAGCGTTAAAGACGCTGGTACAATCTCAAAGCATCCCATGTGACGGGGGGGGGGGGTAGTCACCCCTATAGTGGGGGGGGGAGGGGTGGTCACCCCAATAGTGGCCGGCACCATGCAGCCTGGGGACAGACACAGTGAGTGAAGTTGGGTCGATGCTGGGTTGTTGCTGGGCCAGCGTTGGATACATTGGACCAGCATTAAATCAATTTTGGTCATGCGAAGTGGCCGGTGTGCAGGAGCTAGAGGCAGTGATCATCCATAATGCAGGTAGTGTTATTTGAATTATGACCCAATGTTGTACAGTGTGGGCCAACCATAATAAATAACCGGGAAGATCGGTCAAAAGGTAGTAAGTGGTCACGTATATTGGACAGAGTTACGGTGTTTAACGTTTTCATTCATAACTTTGTGCCAAGATATTCAAAACCTTAGCAAAAAACATAATATTAAATGATTTTTTCAGTGCTCTCAGATAGGAGTGATAATGAAAATACTATTGTTATTATTGTCATAGTTATGATTATTATGATATTAAGGGGAAATTATTATTATTATTATTATTAATATTATTATTATTATTATTATTATTATTATACAGAATCGCCTTAGAATCACTTGAGACAAGGCGCAATATAAATGCTTCAATAATAAAAATAATCAATATTTTGTTTTATCAACCAATCTATCAAAGTTACATAGATTTTAAGGCATACAGCCCACAACAAATCAAAGTTACATAAATTTAAAAGCACATAGCCGACCGTCTTTTCATCTCTGGATCAGAGGTGGGGTTTTGCACAGTAAATTATATCCATACTTCTTTTGGTATAAAAAAATCGTCTACATTACGCAACACGTTACCTTCATCAGTCATACACATAGACGATGAACCACAAACGAGTAATGGTAAATCAAAGCGACGATAAATAGTATTAAAGCGATCGTAGGTTATTATGTAAGGTCCTAAATGTACTGTACTTGACATTGTTGTCCTCTAGGTATATTATTATTGTTTGCACTAGGTTATTATTCAAGGTACTAAGGACATCGTACTTGCCATTGTTGCTGTCTAAGTATATATTATTATTATTAACACTTTTCAGACGCTGTATCACTTCTGGACTTACTTTCATTTTAAGCTGGCATTGCTGAAGCAATTGTCAGCTCAAAATGAATGTAAAATTTGCTAAGTTTAAAAATTCGATCTGTTTAAATTTACAATTGGCGTTTTTTTATAGATTAGCACTGCATTACACATATTGTTTGACTTCAGCCGATATTTTTTTATTTTTCAAAAAAACATGCGTAAAAGCACTGCATTATATACTGCCCTTTGAAATCAATACAGAGTAACAAAAAACAAGGCAGTAATTATTCAGCAACTTTTTCATTTTGAATGGACGCCTCCAGACTGGGTAGGCCACTGGCACACATAGCGCTGCTAATGGGAAGCTATTCTTGTTGCGAAGTGATACGGTTAGGCCTGATATAGTATAGATATATATATTGACTATACTAACATCAGGCTGAGAGCACCATGACGAGAAAATTCAAGATCTGAGGAGGAAGAGACGAGCACTAGAGAGACAATGGAAGAAAAGTAGATTGGAAATTCATAAACAAATGTACCAAGACCAAACTGAAATTGTCAGTAAAGCAATAAAAGCTGCAAAATCCAAATATTATACCGAGAGTCTGTCCAATGCCGACATGAAGACAACATTTAAGATTCTGAATTCCCTCCAACATAAAGGTCAAAAGAAATTACCGAAGCTAGATACTGATCAAGCCATTTGTTATGCATTCTCAACTTTTTTTATCAGGAAAATTGACAATAATAAGATAAAAATTCATGACACTGTGAAACCAGAATCCATCAGCTCTCAATCTCTGCCATTGTCAAGCTGCTTGCCACCACCTCTACAGCAATTTCAACCCACTGATGAAGCAGAACTGTTAAAAATTATCTTGACTGGACCCTCAAAGTCATGTTCATTGGATGCACTTCCAAAATCACTGCTGAAAAAAACAATCACTGCTCAGCTTCCGATCCTCTGTGACATTATCAACAAGTCGATGACGACAGGTGTATTTCCTTCATCTTTCAAAACAGCAGATAAAGAAAACATCACTTGACCAGAATGTGCTAAAAAACTACCGCCCTGTCTCCAATTTAACATATCGATGGGTTAAAACAATAGTGTGCTAAGTGACATTTCTGGCCTTTAGAATAATAACCAGCTAAGTCATCTATAATATGTATAACGTTTGAATTTATTCCAAATTCAGGTTAAAACAACAGATCAAGTCGACTTAGCACATTGCTATTCTCGTGAAAAGGAGCACATATTGACACATTGTTATTCTGGTGTTATATGCTTATGGGCTCTGTTTCTGGGACAAAAACGGTGCAAGTGCACTTAGCGCATTCTTATTCTGAGACTTGCGGAGACAACACAGGAGAAATGCCTGGACTTAGTTTATTGTTGATCTAGGAACAATCTCTGTATATTCTATGTTCCTGGTGTAACAAAGCGCTAAGTCAACTTGGTGTCTTGTTGATCCCAATTTTGCTTCTGTAAATCACTTTTGCAGGTAAAAATATACTCTGATAACTTCACTTGATCTACTGTCAAATTCCAATCGTCATCATTATAAGTCCAAGTCTACATGCTGATAAGTGGATTTAGCAGACTGTAGTTCTTAACAAAAAGATAAACACAATTTCGCGGTCAAATCGACTTGACCCACTATTGTTTTAGACCATCGATATACTGGGAAGCTGATTGAGAAAGTAGTACTCCGGAGACTGAACAAACACATGTCTGACCATAACCTGGGCGAGCCCTTCCAGACAGCATATCATGTCTGATATGCCCCAATCATTCAACTGAGACAGCATTAATAAGGATTCAGCATGATATCACCAAAGAGTTGGACCAAGACAGAGGTGTAGCACTTGTTTTACTGAACTTGAGTGCTGCATTTAACGCCATTAACACACGTGGTGTAATTGACACTTTGCATCAACAAACTGGTGTCACTGGCGTTCCGCTGACATGGTTTAAAAGCTACCTGTCAAAGAGGAGTCAGCGAATAAGAATTGGTAATACAACATTCAGACCTGCCACATTGTCGCGAGGTGTTCCTCAAGGGTCAGTACTGGGACCAGTTTTGTTCACTTCCTACACCATACCAATATCTTCTATCTGCAAGAAACATGGTGTGTATTATCACATATATGCAGACGACACTCACCTTTATGTTTTATTTGATCCAACAATACCAGGAGACCGTGAAAAAGCTTTGGCTAGATTGAAGAGATGTAGAGCCGAAATTAGAGCCTGGATGTTGACTCATGATCTAAAGTTGAATGACGATAAAACTGAATTTATTATCTTCCAGTCACGTCACCATAACCAGAAATATGGTACGTGTCATCTGGATCTGGGTGAATTTGTGTTCCAGCCTAGCAACGCAGTGAGAAATCTCGGTGCCTCTTTGATGCAAACATGACAATGACCCGGCATGTGTCAGAGGTATGTCGTTCTGCATTTTTTCATATACGTCAAATAGGGCGTATTCGTAACTTCCTTACGAGGGATGCATGTAGTGACACAGTGCACTCGGCTATACTGAGCAGGCTGGATTATGCAAACGCCCTCCTTGGTGGTCTGAGACAGACTGATCTGGATCGTCTCCAACGCGTGCAGAACTGTGCAGCCCGTGTGATTTCTCGCATTAGGATTAGAGACAGAATCACACCTATACTCTGTGATCTACACTGGCTTCCTGTCCCATCCAGAATCCAGTTCAAGCTTTGTGTGTGCATGTACAAGGTGATACATGGAGCAGCTCCTGACTATATCTGCAGTGAGCTAACACTTTACAGGCCCCAAAGAGCGCTGCGATCTAGCAACAATGGACAGCTGCTCAACATCACTTTGGGACGAAAAGATGTAGCTGCATTTGATTTTATAGCGAAGGGCCCTCAATTGTGGAATGACCTGCCAATTGACATTCGAAATGCCCCATCTCTAACAACATTTAAGAGTCGGCTTAAGACCTTCCTGTTCAGAAAGCACTACTTCTAAGCGCTAAGACTAGTTGCAATTCAACTAATAAGCGCTCTACAAGAACTGACTACTATTAGTCTTATTATAGTATATCGCAAAAAGGATAGCTTCCCATAAGCAGCGCTACGGGTGCCAGTAGGGTAGGCCCAGATGTGACGGATTTTATCAGCGTTCGATCTGCATGGTGGCACACTGTGAAAGAGAACAGGGTTGGTATTTTTAGGTCCACTTGTATTGAGAAACAACGATGCAGTGGAGTCGATATACGTTTAGATATTATAGGCTAATTAACCGGAAGCGACGACATAGTTCATTTAAATTAGATTCTGATTGGTGCTGATTTCCAATATCGATCAATATAGGTGCTAACCAACAGGACATTGCAAATCGTTGACACTTTGACCTTTTGATCACGCATAGCGCACCTGCCGTGTCTGGATAACACGGGATGCTGAACCAATGGTGTTTTGGTGTTGGGCCAGCGTTTTATACGCTGGCCCAACACCAACACACCATAGAGACAGCGTTCTTGCCTATTGTTCTTAATCTGACCTACTAACATGTAACCTGAGATACGACTCCCTCGGTGTCAAGGCTAAGTGTACTCAATTCATCAGGGACTAATTATATAGGCCTAATGATTGATTATTAATAGTCTTATGTTGTGGGTGAAAACTATATCCTAGAGACTTGGTCCAACACCAGCTCAATTAGATCAGCGCAAGGTCAATTGCATACGAGATGTGACGACGGGTTTCAGGCGTACATTTCAATTTGAATAAGCATATGCCTATTAGTTATGAATTAAGGCCTACATATTTCAAAATTCTATACGTATTAAGTACAAATATCTAAAACAATTGTTCTGTCGTGGATACATTGAATGATTTTCCACGTAGACGGCTGAAACAAGCCCAGAAAACAGAGACATTGACCCAATGGTGGGTTAATGTTGGCCCACGGGACCTTGCTGTTCCATACAATAATGGCACCTTTTCTCATCACGTGGCAAAACATGCGGAATATGTTGCTCACTTGGCCGTGTATACGTGTACATTACCCGACCTGGCTGGCCAAGAACTAAAATTCTCTGTTCCTGGACTAATCTGTGGAACTCGCCTTACTTCTACCGCTTCTTAAAGTTTTCACGAAGCCATTTTGATCACCGTTTCTTACATTTTAGCAGCAATAATGAAAAGATCGTCTCCTTCCAGCTCGACAATGTATAATTATGTGAGCACCCGTGCGCGTTTTGTCGTAAGCGTTTTGTCGTCCACCGCGCCAGACGTATTAGGTCTGAGTAGACTTATATGCTAAGAATTAAGAGGGCGGGAATCTCCAAAGAAGTGTGAATATCCCTGAGCGAGGCGTGAGAGACTTGGACATCACAGAACATGGCTCTCTACTTATATCATTCTAGCCTCCAGGCTGTCTGGCTGCATCTAAACTATTGACATCCACCCCGACCCGATGTTGGCTTACTGTGCCAGATTTTTTCCACATCATAATTTTCAATGTTGCGTACATCTCAACATCCAAGTAAAAATACATTTTCGACTTTGTAATGACGATAATAAACAGATAAATAATTCTTATTTTAATATGGTATTGTATAATTTTCTTACCGAAAATATTGATTTTACCTACGAAGACATCTCGCTATCCTAAGACAACCTTCAATAGCTGTTTTCTTTAAAAACTATACATGATATAGATGTACATCATATTAAAACATTACAACGTTATAATTAAAAAAAACATTATAACAACATAAGCACAACATAATAACGCTATTACATACATCCCCAATTTAACGTAGTAAAGTCATTTTTGCCAAGCTCGGTGTGTTTACTACTATCAAAGATGTTAAAAAGAGCATCCTTGGTACTATCAAAGACCCTGTACAATAAGATAGTCAACTCTCCCCAAAACGTGAAATCGCTCGCAGTGCTGTCCCCCGGTATTGGGAGTTGGAACTAATGCTTTTACCATCTATCAAGTAGGATTTTACCATATTACGACGAGTAATTATGACATTGATCCTATTAAAAACAATACATACTTCACATCACAAAAATCAGAAAAATAAGTATTGACGGAGGTTTACTTCTATTTTTTATCCAATAATTTGTTGGTTAGTTATCAATACTTTTTAATTGTCTTCTTCCCTTTGGTACCTCAGGGGTTGATACCGTATAAACAAGTATGCATATTCATTGTTTACAAACAACAGGTGACGCCCAGCTAACACAAGACGTCGACTCAATTATAGTGTAATGCTGGTCCAAGGTTTGTAATGCTGGTCCAGCATTACCCCATCATTGGTTCATCTTCTCGTATCTGCTGGCAGGTGACTGGGTGCAAGGGTAGATAGGGGCAAAGAAAACCAAGATAAGGGCAATGGAAATAATATATATATTATTACTATATATTAAAGTCTAATGACATGGATCATTTGTCATGTTTACCATTCGGAATATACCTGAGCAGAAAAATTTTGTTGATATAAAGCATGTTACTGTTACTGCTGATTTTGTCACAGAATTAGCTCACTCAATGCTGAAATCATTCACGCCACAAACGGGTATGACCATTGAGAAAGAGAATATTTTTGTAAAATATTATATATCAGTGCATATCTTTGTCGCAAAGTGTCGCGATCTGCATGTGATCAATGTAAAGTAATGTTGATGCCACTAATAAATTGCATACATTTCTGTCTAAGAAGCAATATTTGCATATTCAAGGTGTGGGGATTGTGTTTCACGTCAAAACTTAATACAATTAATTGGTTCAAATGAACCAATTTTCGGAAATATACCTGAACACATTCTACATAGGAGATCAAATTATTACCATCATCAAAGACACTAATCACGTGCAAGTTGTGAATGTTTCACGTTAACATCACATATGTATGTCCCCATTTGGCTACACCATGTACTGCGGGAAAACAATGAGCACCTTATTACCAATAACGGCAGGAGAAATAGAAAATTCTTAAAATTCAACTATAAATAAATTGTGTCATAAAAATGAACGTGTCTTGTTTTCAAGATATCAGTATACAGTACTGCTAACGGACCAGTCCTCAGTGACATTGATGGCAGTGGTCCGAGAGAGAATGCTCACATATTATAAATTTATAATATTGCTTTTGTGTCCTAAATATATTTTTTTTAAATAATAAAAGTTTGAATCAAAATACACTTCTGCAAAGCTATGGTTGTTTTCAATGTTTTGCCCCGATCTCCTTTGTGGTCGCTATGCTTGACAACATATCGTCACTCCCCTCCCGTTCTGTGCCCACATATTTGTGTACTTTCTGTACGCAGCTCTTCTGTTATTTAAATGAAGACATTTTAATTTCTAAAATTGTATGAGAATATAACATGACTTTTCTGCTATATTAGCAGTTATTTTCGTTCCAAAAATAAAAAATTGCAGAGATAATGTCATAACTGTCAAACCTAGAAAAACATTATTTTTTATTTGGAGGCTAAAGTGGTGAAATTATCACTTGTTTTATATGATGATACACTTGCTAAAGCGTAGTTCCAACTCCCGTTAAAAGGGGACAGCACTGCACAATGTATTACACGCATTTGTATGGTGAAATCCGTAAGTTGATCATTTTATTGTACAGGGTCTTTGGTACTATTAAAATTGTGCATGCAATCACATACTCAATGTCAGTGTGTGTCCGGCCTACACACTAATACACCGCGTGCTGTTTCGTGTCGAGATGAAGGTGACTTTTCTCCACCCCTTATGAAATGTTGGCTAAATTCATTTAGACAAAACGGCTTGGTGGGCTAACATCAAATCAACAACGGTACTATGTCTTGTGTTAGCGTGATGAAAACGCTTAGCCTTTAAGCCCTCAAATCACGCTGCATCGAAACATAATTTTGCATCTTTAAAAACTGACGTAACTCTACCTTGCTCAAATTACCCACAAAAACGTACTCCTGGCACCAAAGATTATTACAAATATAATCGGGATGTAATATCTTAATTAGACACTCATTAGCATGCAACCATAAAACGCAACGTACTGCAAATTGGCACATATCTATATCATATAAACCCCAGGGCTTTCATGTCCACTGTTGCAAGATGACAGCAAGGTTATCTTAATGTCAAATAAGCTGATTTTTGATTGCATTAAAATCGCATTATTGCGAAATTGAGCGGCTACCGAGGATTCGCAACAGGCCTATTGCGAATGTATGCAAAGATGGGTTAATTTCCTGTAACCCAGGTATTTCAAAACGTTTTTTTTATGGAACTGTTTAATAATAAACATATATTTTATTCATTTTGCCAACCACTTCAGGTCGTATTCGTACACTACAAGTCGAGAATTGCGACATCAATTCGCGGCTCGAAAGGGTTCACCCGCCAAGTGCGACTATTGTCGTTTTTAATCCGTTATGTTTATATTATACTGACATGTACAGTACATTTTAAAGATACATAATATACAAATACTCTGATAAATTTACCCAGCCTATTAAGGCTTATTAGTCAGTTTAGTCATAATAACAATAAAAGTAATAACAATAGTAATAGAGACGATGATTAAAAATATGATTCTTTTTCACTGATACAATTTTTCTTGGCGGCTTCTCCAGGCTTGTGTGATATATCGGCCTAAAGGTTTACATAAAGTGGACTCGGTTAAAAAAAGGACAAATTTATCCTCGGTAGTAAAGTTAAAGAAGTTGGTATTTATAGCTACAGCGTCTTCATACAATTGTGTACGTAAATTATTATATAAGTGACAATGACACACAAAATGAAATTTATCTTCTACATTGGCAGTGTTTCACAATGTACATAATCTGTCTTGTACGGCTTTGTTCGTATATCTGCATATTTCAATGGCAATAGGTAGAACACCGCATCTTAGTTGGGCAATTAGTGATCTTTGAGATCGAGACATTAAATTATATATGTAATTTTCTGTACCAAAATTATATTTAAAACGTGTATATGTTCTTAGCTTGGGTAAACCTTCTAAAGATCGAAAACATTCTTCCTGTATCAAACATTTTATTTTATCCAGATATACGAGTTTATCACAGACATTCCGGTTGTAGAAAACATTATCTATATTCATTAATTTGAATAAATTACACATCTCCAAGGACCAATTATTATTTCTCAAGAGCCAATTCCATTCAAATATATTTCTCGTCAATCTATCAGGATGTATTTTGACACTCTATTCCAAAACCTTAATTTATTAATCATACGAGATAATTTAGTAGGAATCCATCGCATATCGCCTTGCATGCCTGCTATAGGAGTGCCTCGCGGCACGTCCAAAAAATATATAATAGCTCTGTTAAATAATGTATCACATTGTGTAAAACGTTTATCTACCCAAATGGCTGAGCTATACTCCATTATACTGTTACCACAGCTGTTATATACCTTAGTGAACGTTGAAAACTCTATGTTATGTAAAGATTTAAACTTGTTAATGACATATCCTAATGCTCTACCAGCAGAACCACATAGTGTGCCAACAGCTTTTTCAAAATTAACCCTAAATATTTATAATCAGACACAATATTTAACTCCAAACTATATATTATCTCCAAACTTAAATACAACATTAGTTCGAGGTTTACGATGTTTTCTGAAATGAACAACATTAGATTTCTCCTTATTAAAGGGACCCCTTGGGATGAGACATTTTCAATGTTGTCTATTTTGAAAATTTTATTTATATGAAGCTATATAGCCTACTGATCTTAACTGAAAATACGAAAAAGTCAAAAAACTATTTTAAAGCACCGAAAAAGAGTGAAATAGTTGTATTTCCAGGTCGTATATTGCCATGTAAACAAAACAAGTCAGCAATATTCAGCACTTTAGATCACATATTCCCACGTATCAGACGGTAAGATCAGAGCAGTCTCCGCTAATTGGTGTTTAATAGTCAGGACACGAGAGGACACACCTGCAGCACTGATCGTCTACCCAACGCTGGGCCGATGCCATCAGCATGTGGCCCAATGCTGTGAAAACATTCAATCGTCCTTCAGGTATACAAATAGTTTGTTTGGGTTACTTCTGGTTTCATAGAAATGTTGATTAAAAATATTTGTAAAAATATGAAAATTCTGAAAAAAATAAAAACATGATCCGTGGGATACACTACTTCAGTACGGAACTAAAAACGAAAATTGATGTCAACCCAAGGGGTTGCTTTAATTCTCATTTTCCACTTGTTACACCATTGATATATTTTATCTAGCAGTCCTTGAAGGTTTACTTCTGTATCTGCAAAAACGACTAAAACATCTGCATATATAAAAGGGAACAAATAGAAACAGTATAACAACGAAATCAATGTTATTGGGAATGAAATGTCTGTTTAAACATCAAGATTTTCGTAATTTTCGCCCACTGGAAGTCGTGGGTGGCTGTAACAAGACACAACTTCAAGTGGGTGAAAAAATAAAAACATAACTTTGCGCTTTAACCCTTTCACGCCCATACGGCCACCAGTGGCAGGTGAATTATGTCGTCGTTTTTTACAAACATTTTTATTCACAACTCCTGTCCTGATGAACTTTCTACTGCATGTATTATTTGTCATTCCTTAAAATATCGAATTGCAAACGCAATTCCAAGCTTGAAAAAATATATATTTCTAAGAAACAATAGACATCTCTGGAATTATCTGAATTATGTAATTGACTGAGCATTTAGCACAGATTTTTTGAACAACTTTAGTGGCATTTTTTATTTTATGAGTATTTGGATTATTTCAAGATGTAGGTATTCATAGCGGGGGTAGGGGGCGGGGGGTAGGGGGGGGGGGGGGTTTAGAATTGCGTTTAAGTCCACCTTGACCGGCAAATTCGTGTAGTAACTGGATGATGTAAAACTGATAGGTAATGACACATGGTTTTCTGGTCTGCTGTGAACAGATGACAAATATATGGAATATTATAACGGCTTATTTGAAAAATAAACAGTTTCTGCTCCATTTCTCAGCAGAATATATTGATTCATTGTTTGATTATGTAGTGGTTAAAGTGAGAGTCGTGTCGACTATAAATGGAAATGGTTTGAAGGTGCATATGTAAGAGCATGCAGAATTTTTCTGACTTTAATGTGATTTTTCAAAATTAATATGTCAAATTGAAACTATGCAATTGAAGAAATATATCAACGCTCTATATACGTGGAAGAAATGTTAGATCGTAGATTCATTACATGCATTTGCATCACCCTTATCGCTCTATGAATATAATCATATTATATAATAAAATAAGCAATACAAATAACTGTTTGATTGGTCAACTCTGAGAAAAAAAATCTGTATTTCGGCAAATATAGCGACTACTTACACGGTACAAAATATCCTCGAGTGCCTCCCATTCTCCACCTACAATCCCTATTAATGCCAATTTAGATCCGCAATTGCACATCGCTGCTGCGCCATCAAAATCTCCAAGCATGTGGGGAATTAGAGGGATTTAGCGGGCGCGATCACTCTATTTATAGGCTTCACCTATTTCGGATGCAAAATTGGCGAAATCAATTTTACCCATCGGAAGTTGAACCCGTGTGATTCCACGATGTTTAACCCTTACGGCGCGGAGATCGAATTTAGACGTCAGAATCTGACGTCTGTAGACGTCAGATTCTGACGAATTTGGTGGATTAATAAAGTGTTCTTACATTACCAATAGTATAAATTTATGTAGATACTTTTTTTGGAGATATTAAAGATAAATGCAGTTGACAGAAACCATAGCGGAAACCAATGTAACCACTACACCTTTGGCCGCAAAATGTAAATAAAATGAGGGCGAGAGCGTGCAAAAACATTGACGAAATCGGATTCAAATTAATTTACCATCAGAAACGTTTGCTTCAAAATTTATGCGCAATTTGCACAAGTAATTCTAATTTGAATTCGAACTTTTCGATTTTTTAAAGAAATAATTTTGAGGAACGTGCGAAATTTGAGACACTCTGTTGTGTGTTGATCAACTTGATACCGGTGGTGCGAAGGTGGTATTATTTATATCACTGTCACTCTGACTTTTTTGGAGGTCAAACGTTTAAAAATGTTTCTGGATAAAAGGCGTATTTCACATAAAAAGATACAATAATTCGATCTTGATTTGCTCGCAAAAAGGTAAAAAAATGATGATGATGATGATACAGCAGCAAAATAGACTTGGGCCTATTCCCATGCGGCGGTACTTACAGATGTGGTGCTGACACTGTTGCCGAAGGGCTGCTTTCTATGAACGTCAGCATTCAGTTGACTCTATACGTACGTAATATGAGTAGGCTGTCCTTTTCCTGGACTGTATAATCTAATCCCATTTGGAACAGAGGCGAGGAAAGGAATCCCCAAGGAATACAACCTTCCAGCAAACACGAAATGTTCACCCGATGCTGGTTTAATGTTGGGCCAGCGTCGCAGATGCTGTCCCGACATTAAACCACCATCGCGTTCCCGTCTCGTACCTGCTTTCTCCCATTAGGATGGGAGACGTGGTGGTTGTGGCACGTGGAAATGTGATGTGATGGAACGCGTGCGCCACTGGTATTTGAACCGGAGATCCAACCAAGAACAGACGCTGCGGTGTTGCATTATCATTGATTCCGAAGATGTTGTGCAAACCTTAAACTAAAATTGTGCCATGGCTTATGTTTACCGAAGACTGGTAAGGGTGGAAATGCTAGCTCACCTTTTCGGGCGTTTTCATTATACCCCTGTCACATCAACCTGCGCTCATCCGGCGCTCCCACTGTGTTCCGGAAAATGCAAGAGCTTGACAAAAAATTAGTTGGGGTTAAGATGGGACATTAGCAATATGAGTAGGCCTATTACAGCATATGTAGTGTTCAAAAGCAAACAAATACAATCAATTGAAACAAGATGGTTTCGTTTTTGCTCCACATATGTCCAACAACGAGCAAGCACTGCATTTACCAGTTTACGTTTGGTAATTGTCAATATTGCATATCTGGCAAATATGACAATTATTTTTCAATAGAAAATTATTCGCTGTAGGAGCTAAATTACTCGAAATTACAGTATGCAAATTAAATTAATGTTTTGTAAATCTCAGTATGCTTTTTCGCATGCAAATGTGTATTTTTAAATTTAACCATAATGATTTTTCTCGCAAAATTTTCTAAATATCAGGATACAGGATTAGGTGGAACTTAATTAAAGCACCCTTTTTAGAGCTATTTTATTTTGAAAAGGGTTCCTCTTTTCTGTGAATACGAAGTGATATTAAAAAGCCATCACTCATTCTATGTCAGCATCTTCGCGAGCGATTGACATTTATGTCGGAGAATTTCATCTTCTTCGTCTGGTTATGCTCTTACAGCAGGGTAAATTATTTGATTCTCCAGTGCTGCCTCAGTGATATGTTTATATCAACATGATCAATGGTGCAGCAATGATCATCACTTGCCAGGCGATTGCCTGCAGTAGGCAATTCCTAGCAAACACGAGACGTTGACGCAATGTGGGGTTAATGCTGGGTCAACGTCGAAGACGATGGGCCAACATTAACCTCACATTGGGTCAACGGCTCGTGTTTGCTGGTCCCAACACACGAGACGTTGGCTCTGCTGGTTGAATGTTTGAACATCGACTGTGACGTCGACCCAACATTAAATCAACACGTCTTGTGTTTCTCTGACCACAGCCACCGAACCGCGTGTAAGAGTTGATTTATATTTGTGATTACCACTTTCGCTGCCTTAAAATTTCGCAATATTATTTGGCAAAATGTTACCGGTCCTGCTTTTCCACATCGATTCAGGCTTCATTGTTCTTTATTTTCTGACTGAACTGGGGTCTTCCGTGGAAAACAGTACATCTTTATACTGGATACTCCATACTGTAAGCCGGCGTATGTTTCTCACATACGATGCCATTAATTTCCAAGGGGGTGTAGTATTCAGTTCTATATTATATAAACATGTAATAAAATTTGACATTTTCGGCGCCCCACCAAACCGGATTGAAATAAAACAACCCCCCCTCCCACCACACCCCTAGAGTTTTAATGGTTGTGTCCTAAATCCAACACTTGCTGGTGCAGGCCTTGGTATTTGCTGGCGATAGATATGGCTAATGCTCACAGCACCAAACAAAACGAAGTATCAGTTTATTTGAATAGTAAGAAGTCGCTGCTTTTTGCCTTTGCAGTGCCCAGCCAAAAATACAATGAAGGCATTCTGATGTTAGATCTGACATTTTAGTGGTTTGTTCCTCGACAGGTCCTAATAAATTGCGCACTTTAGATGTCAGATAAAGGCTAAAAGCCTGTCGCTGTCGCCATGCACGGCTTAACCTTTGTCCTTTTGTATTGCTTTATATTGTATTTTTCGTCAGTTGAAGCTGGAATTGCTAACGCAATTTCCAGCTAACAATGCTGATTCTAGAAGATTCTAGAAGATATCATTCGATTTTTTTATCATGCTTCCCAGCAAACACAAACCATTTGTTTGCTGGATTATTGCAAAATTCGATTGCATCTGCTGGATCTACGACTACAGCATCCCATCAGTATGGCCGGATTAATTGTCCAACTATTTTGCCATCCTAAATCAGGTAGAGGCAACATTAGTTGTATGTGCTGGTCGTGCGCCATACGGGAAAGTCACAACTTATAAATATTCAGACCGGAATGGTTCAGCTAATTCAATCACACAGGGTGGATAACCACGCCACCGAAAGTCTCAGGCACTGTCACAGAGAGGATGTGAGTCTGTCTGGTCTCGTTAGTTCTCCTTGAAGTAAACCACTTGGTAAATCTATCATACTGAAGACGTATTTGACGCATTTCTGTGGATTTCTTAGTACACAAGTCATAGATCTATTTTATCTATGGATAGTAGCTCTGCTTTCCTCATCGACATTTCTCTAGAGTTGGTGTTTCTGAAGTAATTACCATTTTCAAACACCCCAACGCTAGTAAACTAGAGCTGTTTTATTTTATTAACCCTTA
The DNA here is from genome assembly GCA_964017125.1 of Flabesymbios commensalis. Lineage (NCBI taxonomy): Eukaryota > Metazoa > Annelida > Polychaeta > Terebellida > Flabelligeridae > Flabesymbios > Flabesymbios commensalis. The sequence continues at coordinate 87,664,408 of OZ024903.1, forward strand.
CAACGCTGAAATATTTTCGTATAAACCATGAAGACCAGGTGAATTTTTTTCAATTTAAAATTATAATAAATGTCTGAGTCAGCTCCTCCCACTTCATTTTAATACCTATAATGATAATAAAAATAATAAAAATAATAAAAATAATAATAATAATAATAATAATAATAATAATAATAATAATAATAATAATAATAATAATAATAATAATAATAAAAATAATAATAATAATAATAATAATAATAATAATAATAATAATAATAATAATAATAATAATAATGATAATAATAATAATAATAATAATAATAATAATAATAATAATAATAATAATAATAATAATAATAATAATAATAAAAATAATAATAATAATAATAATAATAATAATAATAATAATAATAATAATAATAATAATAACAATAATAATAATAATAATAATAATAATAATAATAATAATAATAATAATAATAATAATAATAATAATAATAACCTATGGTATGAGTCTACGGCCATTATAAATATTTTAATTCTTTCAGTGCAGGGACCGTCTTCAAACGTCAGAATCTGACATATAAAGATGGTCCTCGTGCTATAAGTTTTACCCTTCAGATCGTTATGTCATAACCTGATAACTACGTCTGTGTGTTGATAAATTTCAGTCAATATGGTATTATATGAAATTTATTTATGTTGTGAAAAAACTAATTTAAAACACCTAAAAACGAAGCCATATCGAAAAGATTATTGATGATCCTACTCTGCTGAAAATAGAATGCGACTGAACGTCATCCTGTTATAGACCATGGACACCATATGGTCACATATCTCATGTTCATGTTCTATGTCATCTCTGGCAGTGTGTCAAGGTTGGGTTTCTTGACAAGATGACCTTTACTTCAGAGTTCTGGTGCAGATAGAGCTCTCCACTCATCAAATGCTTGTCTGCATGGTTAAGCAAACGTGTTCTTTTCTGCATTACAAGAACAACGTTGCGCTGAAAGAGTCATCCCCCTGTTTAATCCTTACACTGTTAACCAACACTAGTATAATAGTCGTTTTGATCCGTTTTTAGCGGTTTAAATCGCAGATATTGGGAACGAAATGAAGGTTTAACTCTTTCAGCCCTCAAGATGCATTGAAGCATCATTTTACATCCCTGAAAACAGACTTAATTTTCCTACAACAAAGTGTTTTAGAACGAAAATTTCCATGAAACTGGTTTACCAATGCATAGCAATTTTCTTTAATTTTTTACACCACATCAAGTCATCTTCATCCACTACAAGTCGAGAGTTGCGACAGCAATTCGCGGCTTGTAGTGGATGAAGATGACAATGGTAAATTCAGGCCTGAAAGGGTTAAACATCACGATTTGCAAATGGTTGTTCTCAAATTAAACAAATATAAGTAATTTTCACCCACTTGAAGCTGTGTGTCGCGGTAACAAGACACACATGCTTCAAGTGGGTGAAAGCAAAAAAATAATGTGGCGCTTCAATCTGGCCCTGCTGGTGAGTTGTCAGTGACTCACGCTACTCATCCATCATCTGGCCCTGCTGGTGACTTGTCAGTGACTCACGCTACTCATCCATCATCTGGCCCTGCTGGTGACTTGTCAGTGACTCACGCTACTCATCCATCATCTGGCCCTGCTGGTGACTTGTCAGTGACTCACGCTACTCATCCATCATCTGGCCCTGCTGGTGAGTTGTCAGTGACTCACGCTACTCATCCATCATCTGGCCCTGCTGGTGACTTGTCAGTGACTCACGCTACTCATCCATCATCTGGCCCTGCTGGTGACTTGTCAGTGACTCACGCTACTCATCCATCATCTGGCCCTGCTGGTGACTTGTCAGTGACTCACGCTACTCATCCATCATTCGTTCAACATTTCATTTGCAGGGAAAATGAAGTTGATATAATATACACTATTGCTTCTGTCCTATACTACTGGACAATCTTATTTAGCTCGTTTTCTGCTAATCAAGGCAGTAGTCGTTTGATCAGCCGATTAAACCACTGTTATTGAAAGGGAAAATGACTCTTTCAACATCACGATTTGTAAATTAAACAAATATGAGTGATTTTCAACCACTGAAGTTTTGGATCGCGGTAGAGAGACACAACCTCAAGTGGTTGAAAAATAAAATAAATTAATTTATCAGGATAAGGTTTATTTTATTTGGGGTGCCTTCCATTTGGGTGGCTTCCACGACAGCCAGAATTCAGTCAAATAATGTAAGGTAATGTCAAACTTACGGACAATACTTTATGTTACATAACTTCTATGTAGCTAGCAGGCAAAAATTGTATGTTCCACTTATTGTATTTGATGATAATATAATATATAATCTCAGCATGTAGCAAAACCGCATTTATTTGGGAAATATACTGTGGAATAAATCCCGCAGGCTTCGCTGAAAAGCATCTAAAATCATGATCTCATAGGAACAATCTCGGGATGCGAGTGTCCCTCCTATTCTACCACTGGCTATGCCCTAACAACAGGACACATTATTACTGGTGCCAGTGTCGTGGGCATTCAATCCTGCACTCAGCTGCAACAGTGTTGTTGTCAGCCTTCATTGCCAGCCTCCTGCAATACATCACGGCTTATTCTCTGGCTTATACTGGTGAAGCCACAGTCCTCAGTCTAGACACCCTCTCATCTGGTTCTTCTGGTTCCTGCTTAATCCTTACAATGCTGAATTATATATGTATAAACCATGGCGACAAAACCGTTTTTGTCAATTTGAAATCACAATAAATATCTGTCCACTGTCTGCTCTTAACCGTCACAGCGCGGGGATTGTCAGATTCTGACGTCTAAAGTCGATCAGTGCAGTGTAAGTGCAGTGAAATTAATGGCCGTAGACTCATACTATTGGTATTCAAATCAATCAGAAAGAGCTACTGACATCTGTGTGATATCACTATCATTATATTAGTGTGTTATTAATCATACGAATAAATGGAGCACAATTATCAATGCAACGTACATTATCTATAGAGAGCAGATATTAAGCAAGAAACATTTTGCATGGTGTACATTTTCTGCATAGTACGCTTCGTTCAAATACACTCTAATTACCATGAATAATCATAAGTTGTGCTTATTGCAAGACGGTTTTGATCACATAATGTTCTCCCCCACTAAGTGTGGGTGGTATGCCACGATAGCCACTTATTGATGGTGCTGCTGTGATAACTCTATAAGTTATTTCAATGCTGCTGCCTTCGTATTGTTGTTACCAGTATTGGCCTGGCTTGCTAGGCTGTGGCGGCATTGCTCTTGTACACATCATCCAGCCATACCAGCCGGCACATGCGTCAAAATCACAAGGAATAGTCAAGGTTAACCATTGTTAACAAACACGTGTCACTGTGATACTCATTTTACTGTGGATCTTTTCTGCATTTGTCACTGCGTCCGGTCTATGGATGACAGGGATGCTAGATGGGATGCTACTCGAGATGCTGCAGCAGCCGGATTTCGGCAATTTCGGCTGCAAAGACAGTCGGATGGAGAAGAGAAGATAGCTGAAGAACACAGCTGGACCATGGCTAGTACTGGACAGTGTGGTGGAGGAGGTATGAGTCATCAGATCAGCACTGAGGTAGGACATATTTAGTGTGACAGATATAACACATGTGATTCCTAATCATTTGATCACCAATCAACACTGTAATCGCTTTTATCGTTTAGCAGCAGTTTCAATGGCAGGTTTTGATCGCCAATAAAGCAAATTTGACTGGTTGTTAACTTCATGTAGTTTTGAGTCGCGATATCGAGCTATAACTTCAACATGTTCAAGTTTATTAAGTTTATTGAAGTTGTAAGGCTTTTTATTTTACGTACTTGTTTGAGTAATTACACTGCGTAGGCCGACTTAAAATCTCAAATCGCTTTTCTAAATTTTTCACAGCAAAGAAATCACAGATTGAACGCGTATATTCAGTCTGTTTCTATTTGTTGTTGATCCTGAATTCCAATAACATTTTAGAGACTATTTTGCATATGTACATGTATGCATACATGTGTACATCTAAAGGCCTGTACGACACAAATCGTCCACCTAAAAATTTTTTGTGTTTAGTGCCAACGATGCAAAGTTTCACAAAATGACTTTTAAACTATTGATCTTTACCAAGCTTTTATATTTTGATATAGTATCTCACTTGAATGGCTATGTGGTGGATCCGGGGTGCGAGCGGAGGGTGCCTGCCTGTTCTGGTTAACAGTTGATGTACAATATTGACATTTCAGTCTAAAGAAATATATTATAATGTTTTATTTTAATTGTCAAATGTTATTACATGTTTAAATAAAACAGTCCTTGACATATTTATTTCATGGAAATTCTGCCCGAAATTATTTGTTGGAAAAATACTAACACCACCACTACCGCTTGAGATTAAATGGTGGCCCTTTAATTTCATCCACGGATGTCTGAACAGTCAGGAATTTATACGTGCAAATCGCCAACCAGAGCAGCTATAATGTTATTACATAGTATACTATTATTTGATAGAAAGCAGCAACAAATCAAGCCACATCCAAACATGTGATCTCAAACGTAGAGAAAGCGAACCAATAAAATTTGCCGAAACACCATTGAGAAAACGTGCCACAACTGCACGCACCAGTGTAGAGAAGGCCTCGTACAGTCACTTATCTTCATACGCCAGGCTTTGGCTGAAGCTTGCGTTATGCTTCCACTCGATATTATATGGCAAATCGATGATAACATATCGGCTGCTCGTGTCAAACGGTCCTGGCAACGCACTGGCTCTAATCTGTCCCGTTTATTATGGAGTAACATCTTGCAAGCTGGTACAAGACATTATGCCAGAGCTTCTGTAATAGAGCCACCGAGTTTAAACCTTAAAGCGAGCTAATCCTTATATTAACGTTAACAATATTAAGTCAACGACTCCTCCGCATCTGAGGATCAGTGATAGAGCATCAAAGAAAGTTCATTAACCCCTTACCCACCGGTGCCGAATATATTCGGTTTTTCACTTAATTATTACCACATTCAGTACCGCCATACTGTGACATCAATCGGCACGATTTGAAAATCGTTGATCTCCATTTTGTCAAATCTGCATAATTTTCACTCACTTGAAGTTGTGGATCGCGTCAGCGAGACACAACTTCAAGTGGGTAAAAATTCAAATCGAATAGTTTAGAGGGTAAAGGGTTAAGTGCTACTAACTACACGGCCATATATACCATGCATGCGGGGTTTGCAATTTTCTGTCACACTGAGATACAACTTTTTAATTTTCAAGGGACATTTTATTTTCAGTGTTAATGCTGTTTTTTTGCATACTATTCACGTGAGCTAGCCTTAAATTTTTATCGTGGTTGATGAAAATGAATTAAGATCTCTGTTTGTTTAACTTTTGCAACGACATTGTCAGAATACATAGAAGTGATTGATTTTCAGTCACCACATGTAGGCTAGGCCTACTCGCATGGCAACAGGGCAGCCTTTTTAAATACTGGTATTAAGAAAGTAATGTCGACGTAAGCTGTACAACAGCGCAATATAGTTCTCATAGATCGGATATATTACTGCTATCCGAGTCAAAGAAACCAGTCTGCAACGGTCATATTCCGAGGCATGGGGGGAAGGATAACATGAAAATGTGTTCTTTTCCAATAGGATATTGTTCTTTGTATTGCATGATATGGATTGTGTTGTCGTCCATATTAGTGCACAGTGCAAACACAAAACCATTCACTGCTTACAGTTTAAGTAATCGTCAGCTGCTGTTTGATTTTGGTATGGGTGTATTGAAGGGATAAACCTACCAACTAGTTTTAGTCATGTGTGTCACAAATTTAAACCTAGCCAGAAGTATCTACAGTTATATAAATAATTTGAACTGAAATAATTGTAATATAATAATGTCCTTATAAACAAATAGGCCTAGTCTTAATCAATTTGATTGCACCAGCTTAGACGTTTTGACAGCCATGTCGAAAACAACAAAGTTGTGGGCAGGTCCATTTAGCTGTCTTGCATTGATATCATCGCTGAGGGGTACACGTGTCAAATACACTGCTCATTACCATAATCATGATAATAAGTAGGCCTACATGTATATCAGGCCATGTGAGAGATGTCATACGAAACGCAACAGGATTCGAAATTCGAATCCTGGCAGTCTGTGTCAAGCACGCTGCCTCTGGATCACACATGTTCCCCACAATAGTACAAGTTGACAATGCTTTACCTGCATATTTAGATTGCTTTACTCAAAGCTGAAGAGCCCGAACCAGGCTTAATGGCACATAACTAGCGTCTCCATTGCTGTGTGCACGGTATCCATGGACAATGATGGGGAGCCAATAACCAGAGTGCTAATTTATAAATTGGAAAACCACCTATGCAAACTGGGCTGCCATGTTTTGTTTGCGTCAAATGGACAGACTTGGGAACAAACAGAACTACCGTAAGTATTGATTTGTCACCACGGCAAACATTACTATTCTGCCATGGAAATACAGAGAACAGTAAATTATCACTTGAAACGTAAACGGTCACTGCTGTTTGAATTTAAGCGGCAGTATTGGTCTACCCTTAGCTCTATGAAAGGCCAATATCACCGCTGGTGGCGCACCAGAGCACCAGATGACCTTATTTACATTTTTCACCACCGACGACGTTCTTTACTGTACAAATAGCGACTGAGATATTTGTAATTGCAGATATCAAATCATTCATCAATTGTAAAGTATACCAGGTCGCGTTTTAAAATTCATTCATTTAAATCTGACAATCATGAGATCAATATGGTTTTTCATTGATATTCAGAATCAGAATCAGAAATGTTTTATTTGACCAAAAGAAAATATATATTTGTTCATACAATTTCTTATTGTTACGGTTGGTCAGGGAAACCCTCCTTAAGGTCAGAAAATGACCGCTAACAGGAGGGCCACCCTTTAACTAAATTCACTAAAGCAATCTATTTTTACTCTTTCCAATTACTAACATAAAATACAATAATGACCGCAGGTAATTAATGGTAGTATAATTAATTAAGCAAAAAATATATATTGATATAATTATAATGACACATGTTGTTATGATTGTTATGTAAAAAAGCAAACCCAGCAAACAAGAGACGCCATATCAATACCGGTCCAATACTGACCCAGAGTCAGAGACTCTGGATCAACACTGATCCAGCACCAACCAACGTATAGAGCTCACCGGGCATGCACGGTAAATCGAATTACGGAGGCAATGACCAAATAAATGCAAAAAAACGACACTTTCAATTCATATTGGCTCAACGCTGGGTCAGTGTCATAGACAGTGTACCAACACTGATTCAAAACAAAGCAAACATGTCCTGTGTGACTTGTTTACCCAGCAAACACGACATATCCACCCGATGCCCGACCAAGGTGTGGGTCCAACTCCGGGTAGACATGTCGTGCTCGCTGAGTAGAGAATATGATTACATTTTTTGAGAAAAACTCCAAATAGACTGCCCACATGTACGCTCAGCAGCAACACATAACAACTCAATATACCGATCCAGTCGCGGTCCAGTACCGGGCCAGAGTCTTAGACAAAGGACCAACACTAAAACGGGACCGGGCCAGTACCGTATGCCCACTGGTAGGTACACAAGCATAAATAAAGTATGGGGCTGATGTCTCAAACAATGCAAACATCAGCACAACCCCAGGCCAACCTACCAAAAACAAAAGAAAACATACAACACCCGTACCACGTCGGACCAACGTCGAAGACGTTGGGCAGACGCTGCACATGTCACACGAATGTCTTGTGTTCGCTGGGAACGTCCCACAGCGCATCCCGGCAGGCACGAGTTTGCAAACAAACACATTTACCCAGCGTCTACGACGCCGGACCAACGCCAAACCAGCATCGAGCCAACGTCAAGTGTCCGCTGGGTGACCTCACAGAAATAAATTATATTTTAACATTCAGCCACGATCGGCTGGGTTGGCCACCCAGCCTACAAGCGATGACCACCCAAGCTGTTTTAAACTGGGCCATCATCGTAAACTTACATGAAATCACACTTCTCGTGTCTGCCGGGAAACATGATGGGCAATCTATCGAGGCCTATCACAAATATAGCAGTTTTCAATATCACATTCATCTTTATATGAATTCAGAATGTTATTTTTTACATAGATTGCGAATCCGTGTAGACTATGAGTAGTTTTATTTAGTATGATTTGATCAGTATTGTTTAATAAATTTGGTAAACTGTTACGAACACAATGATTAGCATATTCACATCTGACTCTATGAGTTATATAGTTTCTCCGTCGTGTATTATGCCCATGCCTTTCAAAATTAAAAACAAGTCCCAATGAAGTGAAGTATTCAGGGGTTTGATTATTTATTAACTTGTGGTATAATTTAAGTTGTAGTAGTTGATGTATATCTTTCATTTTGAGAAGTCTCAAATGTTTAAATAGGGGATCAGTGTGGGCATTATATTTACTTAATGAAATTATTCTAACTACTTTTTTCTGTATTTTAAATATTCTTTGATAATTATATCCCCATGCTAGAATACAATAGTTAATGTGGGGTAGAAACATGGAATTGTAAATAGTAAGGAGAATATGCTGAGGTAGAAACCTTTTTAATTTATTAAGGATACCAACACATCTAGATAATTTGAGAGATATTTTATCTATATGACCATGCCAACTTAACTTTTTATCAATTACTACTCCCAGAAAGTCAAAATTTGTTACACATTCTATATTAACTATATTAACTATCATTATTTATTTTTATTAATGGTATTTCTACCCTCTTTTGTGGCATATGAAATATAATAAATTTAGATTTAGTTGTATTAAGAGCGAGTTTATTTAATTTGAGCCATTTATCAATCTTACACAGTTCTTTATTTATATTACCATTAAGTGTTTCATTGTGTGATTTAGGTTTGAAAGCATTGAGCGTGCTGCAAAGAGTTGTGTCGTCTGCATACATTATTAAACTAAAAATTTTACTTGCTGAAGGGAAGTCATTTATATATATGATGAAGAGTAGTGGACCAAGAATTGAGCCTTGTGGCACTCCTGTTTTTATGTCTGTAAAATTAGAAGTTGTATTTAAATATTCTACATATTGCTTCCGGTTTGATAGATAACTTTTAAAATATAAAGCAGTTGATTTTACTCCATAATAGCCTAATTTAGCCAAAAGAATATCATGATCAAGAGTATCAAACGCTTTGGAAAGATCTAGAAAAATTGAGATTGGTACATCACCTGAATTCATATGTTTTATAGTTTTATCTAAAAGTTCAAGAACAGCAAATTCTGTAGAATGTTTTTTCCTAAAACCGTATTGGCTGTTAAAGTACAAATTGTGAAGATTAAAGTGATCATGTAATTGATTAAAGATTACTCGCTCAAATAGTTTAGAAAAGACCAGAAGTAGTGAAATGGGACGGTAATTGTCCAAAAGTGCTGGGTCATTTTTCTTATATATCGGGACAATTTTAGCGATTTTTAACTTGTCTGGAAAAACTCCACTTGATAGTGATTGATTTATAATAAAAGTTATAGACTTTGTAATATATGGCGTGATTATTTTTAGTAGTTTTGTAGTTATTTTATCAATACCACAGCTATTTTTTGAAGAAAGGTTGTCGATTACTTTTATTACAGCGGCTTCTTCAATAGTTTTAAAGCTAAAGGTGTCAGAACATGGGTTATTCAAATAATTTTTGAATGAGCCGTGCTCTATATTACCAATGTTTTTGGCTACATTGGGCCCAATATTACTGAAAAATTTGTTAAACTTATTAGCAATTGTCTCTTTATCGGAAACATTATTTCCATCTATTTGAAAGTGTTCCGGAAAATTATGCTTATTTTTATTTTGTTTGTTTAATATGTCTTTTATAGTAATCCAAGTATTTTTTAAATCATGTTTATATTTAGTGAAGCATGAGTAATAATATGTCTTTTTCGCATTTCGTATTAATTTCTGTAGTATCTTGTTATAATTACAAATATTATTTTTTATTGTTTGATATAATATGGTATTGCTGGGGGTTATCTTTAGTCTATAGTTTAGGTTGTCTCTAAATTGTATTGACCTCATAATTCCGGCAGTAATCCATTTTGTATTTTTTATTTGTGTTTGTTATACCTAACTTTCTTAACGGGAAGATGTTTTTCATATGTGTCTTGAAGTGTGTCACTAATAATATTGTAGTTGTGATTTGGATCATCTACAGGGTTTAGGTTAATTAAATTATAGATATTTGCCTCAGCAACAGCGTCAACATATTTTTGAACAGATACTGAGTCGCACGTTTTTTTATATATGAACTTCGTTTTCTCGAGGGGTGCAACCCTTACAACGCTGAATTTTTGTTGTTTAAACCATAGAGGGTAAAGGGTTTTTTAATTTGAAATAATCATAAATGCCTTAGTTAGTTCTTTCCGGTTCATTTGAATACATATGTTATGGGTCTGGGACTATTATAAATATTTGTAATTTTTTCAGTGCGTGGACCGTCTTCATACGTCAGAATCTGACGTCTACAGACGTCAGATTCTGACTTATAAAGACAGTCCCCGCGATGAAAGGGTTAAGATATCTTCCACTGGTGAGACACATAGCTTTATCACTGACATAACAAACCCATTACCAATGACACCACAGGAACCTGAAATGTGTCAGTGAGTATAGTGTGCTCAGCCAGAGAAACGCGATCCGAGTTATTCTTAACCAAGATGATCCTGAATTTAATCTCACATTATGATAGTACAATTTTTATGATGCGCGTTTTATCTTTGTCTTCGCGATTTAACCATTATGCTGCTGAATTGTGTCTTTCTATTTTTTGTCATTTAAAGCTGGAATTGCTGACGCAAATTCCAGCTTTAAATGACGAAAATACTACTATTTATGAAAAATTCACACTTCCAAAATTCAATTATTCGATGAATTGAGCATCTACCACAAGCTATTAGATCAACTAAGGGGCAATATATTTGGCTTGAAACATACTTAAAAACGGTATATATACGGTCCCAGTGGCACAATGGTTAAGAACAATCAGGGATCCCCTTTCCTGAGCTGATCATACAATCACGCAATAGCACGTGACATGTATCTGTAGATACAACACATGTATACAACTGGTTTCTCACAGAATTAACATATTTGTCACTGATACTTGTAAAACACATAGGGGCCGGTTTCTCTCTTTCTGTGATCGCAATGCAACAAAATGTTGATGTTTACAATCACTGTCAATTATCGAGCTATTGAGCTTAGATTTTCATTCCATTGAATTTTGATTTTTTTTTAATAATAAAACTCTTTTCGCCATGTAGAACACACATCTTGATTGTGAAATGTATAACAAACCTGCTTTCTTCCATGTGACATAAACAAGTCAAGTCAAATTTAATACTAGTATAACAAGTTTCCCATTCACATATCAAACCTATGTCTTGTGTTTGTCTGAATGTGGGGCTGTACATTTCCCTAATAACATGTCTTAAAAGTGTCCAGTTCCATTGTTGCTGATAATATTGAAAATGTTGAAAAACTTTGTGTAATTTGAACATTTTCAGTTCTAGACGGGCGGTAGCGCTGGGCTAGTGGTTAGCACCGCTGCCTTTCACGCTAGAGTTCGGGGTTCGTTTCCCGGTCTCGGTTTCTTCCCCATCCACTCGTAAAAGTCAGTATTGCGGGGAGCCTCTGTGGCTGAGAGGTAGCGTTCTCGGCCTCAGATCTCCAGGGTTTGAATTTCGGATCATGTGTCTGGAGGGCAGTGTCATCTCACTCATTTCACCATCCTCAGGAGGTTTTCGGACTAATTTAGTCTGCATGTGCACACAATTGGCCTAAAGCCCGATTCATTTCATTTCATTTTATTTCAGTTCCAGATACATTGATTAAATCGTCCGGGCTTTTACACGTACTTGGCAGTAAATAATCCATCTCAGATTGACACACGGCAATCAAATGTGTTTCCACAAACCTGAGAATGATAATGTATTTAATTATTGATCGTTGAAGGTCGTGCATCTCAGGATGGATCATCCCTTTCTAATTGAATTATTCACCCACTAACCACGGTATGTCTCATTCCGATCTCATTATCTTTTGGTTCTTTGTAGTGGGCCATTTATCTTGAATCACAGCCGCGATTGGTAACGTAATATACCGCTTAAATTCATTTTTTTAACATATAATTCAATATTGTTTGAAACAAATTTAAGTAGTAATTAATGACAGCGGTGATCGGAAGCCAATTTAATGATGTGCCAGCAATTTTGTTCTCAGAAAAATATACCTGGGAAGCAGGCAAATCCAGTAAGCCGGAGATTAAATGCAGTTCTATGTCTAATGGCAAATATTTTATGTAATTATTGAAATGTCACATTGACGAATTAGAACATACGTGTTCCCAGCTAACACAAAACATTTGTATAGCATTTATACAACGTCGGCCCAACGTCGTCGACGTTGGACCAACATTGTATAAATGTTATACAAATGTTTTGTGTCTACTGGGTTTTAATTAATATAGATGAGCGTTTAGGCTCGTGGCGATCAGAGGGGGGAACGAAAGAAATCAATAGACACACGGTGCCCGATGCAAGATACTTTGTACATGTGGGCTAACCCTTGTGCTGCTGAATCGCTGGTTTATATTTGTCAATCATTTAACCCTTTAACCGCCGGTGCCGCATATATTCGGGTTTTTTTTTATTAGAACATTAAGTATCACCTTTAAAACATGTTAAATATAAAATGTGACATCAATAAGCAATATTTTAAAACAGTTGCCCTCTATTTTGTCAAATATGAATAATTTTCACTCACTTGAAGTTGTGGATAGCGTCAGCGAGACACAACTTCAAGTGGGTGGAAATTCAGATTGAATAATTTGGCGGTTAAAGGGGTAAAGCCGGAATGGATAACGCAATTCCCAGCTTCAAATGATGATAAATATGACCCCCCCCCCCTATTTATGAAAAATAAACATCTGCAGAATGTAATTATTTCACTGAGCACTATTTGATGTATTTCAGTGGCATTTTATTTATTCTAAAACTTGTTTATACGGTCCCAGCAGCACAAGGGTTAATGAAAGCTTAATTTCTGATTACAAAATGTCACATCTCGCCTCATCGTGCTTTCCTTGGCCTATAATACCAAGGGTGAAATATCTAATTATATAGCAGGTAACATAGACACACATAACACTAACACAAGTACATAACTATCACGACCATTTATAATCGTATAAATATATTTTACTAACATGCTAAATCACAGTTATTGTAATTGAAATGTGCGATTAAACATCATGCTTTTCAAATGCTTGTTTTGAAAATGAAACAATATGGGTGGTCGCGGTATAGTCAAATCAAATCAAGTCTAACGTATTGCCACAATATATCCGTACAGGATACGGATACAGTACAGTGCATGATACACAACTTAAATCCATCTTCAACTGTCAAGTGTTTTGCGGTGCGTACTGATCCAGACTTGGCTGGGCAAGATGATTCAACCCATATAAAACAAGATGTTATAACAATGATGTCCCACCGTCTGCAACGCTGGCCCAATATTGGGCTGGCTATAACAGAATCAACCCAGCAGACACGAGACGTCGGAAAAATGTTGGCGTCCTTGACTACCTTTACGTCTATCATTATAAGTGGATTGGTGCATTCCAATGACAAATACATGTAACTGATTAGTGGAAAAATAAGCAGTTATTGATTGATCTTTGATTGATATTTTCCACGCTCTCCATCTTGTTTTGTCTATAGCCGTATAATTATATTATCACCAAAAGCAAAACATTCGATTTTATTACAGTTTACAAAAGTACATTAGGAGGTTGCATAGTGAAAAAAACCAGATTTCCTGTCCATAGTGCGTGCTGATTGCAAAGGTAACTCTCTCTTTTTTTTAAATTATTTAGGCAGCATAACACATTTAATACATAAAGCGCGGGGATCGTCTTTATACGTCAGAATCTAACGTCAGTTGACGTCAGATTCTAACGCATAGAGACGATCCCCATGCTGAAATAATTAACATATTTATTATGGCCGCAGACCCATAACATAGGTATTCAAATGAGGCAGGAAAACTAACTAAGACATGATGATTTCAAATTGAATAAATATAGTCTCCATGTTTTTTACAAAAATATTTCCGCGTTGTACGGGTTATTGAGAATAGTATTCCCCAAGAAGAACAAGACATCATAAAACCTGAACCGACACTGACCGGTGCTGCTCCAATTGTAAGCCACTGTGTTTTGTTGCTAGGTTACCACATCGTGCTTCAGAGGCTGGTCTGCTTAGTAAGGATTTACTGAGCAGCTTGTCTGACAAGGTCCCTAATTAATCAGTGGTCTAAGCTATGAAGGGAAAGTTAACACGCACATCATCACGGTGAATGCAGCTGTCTAACCGCTACCTGTATGCTGATAACCACGTGTATATAAAACAAAACGTTTTTGCCACAAATACATGTAGCGTGAATGCACACATGTATATAAACATATAAACACGAGAGTGCGTGTAAACTGCAAAAAATACTACACTTCCTATGGTGGAATAACAACAGCTGTCACATAGCCACAGCTAGGATGAAGAGAACATCGGGCAGATATCAGTCACCGGGGTTCTTGTTTTATATTTTTGAATAGATAACATTATTGACTAGGTATACTCAGTGTATTTCATCGAAACAACTATTTTATTGACACAGTAAAAAAACATCTTTGACTTGACATACATGTACATGCAAGGGGGTTAGTTTTGTAAAAAATAATCTTTTTTAAATATACATGTACATGATAACTATTTTTTTTTTAATCAGACTAAGTGTCATTGTCATGTGCGAAGGTTCATTTTTTTAAATATATACATGGTATATAATAATTTAGGATCAGTATATTGCGATGATGTCCAGATGTATTTTTTATTGCAAAACCAGAGATTAAATAACTCCATAGTAAAGCTTAGCAATCTAAGTATAACCTCCAGACACTTTCTATTGCAAAGATACTGATGAACCTACTTAAACTAACACTAATTTACATATAAGACTAAAGCATAATTAAAAACCATTTAATTTTTCTTTAAAACATCACGAATAATATTCGAATAAGTATTGATGTTTTTTTTATTATGACACTTTTGCCAAATTATAACATACAAAACTATACTGAATAGCACGGAAAATGAATCAGATTTTGACATCGCCGTCGTCCTGGATGTGAACCTGACAAAAACGTTCCACACAGCACTGCTGTATCAGTAATAAATGAATTGCATCATTTATTTCTTTATTATTACAACGTCTGCTTCGTGTGGTGTTTTTAAACACACATCCTAATCCAAATAACCATGATAACCGTGGTTTAACATATTAATTAAACAGATTAAAAATGAGTATGCTCGTGCTTAGCGGTGAAAGGGTAAGCTATGCACCTTTGTTTGAGTGTTATGTATGTCTCACCCGTGGTATTATAATGAAAGCACGTTGAGGCGAGGTGTGACATTTTGTAACCTGAAATAAAGCATCCATTAACCCCTATGCTGCTGGGGCCGTATATATTTACGGCCCCAATCAAGTGTCAGACCAAATAAATTGTGATCGATCCTCAGTTAATGAAATAATTACATTTTTCAGATGCTTATTTTTCATAAATAGTTATAGTAGTTTTCGTCTTCAATTGAGGCTGGAATTTGTGTTAGCTACTCCGGCTTTAAATGGATGAAAAATAGAAACAATCAATTCAGCAGAACAAGGGTGTGTTTACATGTACAACGTATCTTTCATCGAGCAACTTGGGTAACAATTATGTTCATTGATTTTTACGTTTCTCCTTTTGATGCCGCGAGCTTAAGAGCTCATCCAAATCAATCAAAAGACGTATGTTTTAGTTCGTCAATCGACCGAAGAATATTTATGTGACATATGCTCGCTGGGTTTTCACACCCTGTATCTGGCGTTCCTGAATGATCTCTAAAATATGCAATCCAATGTGATTTTAAATATTTTAAAACGATCTGTTCTTAGCAGCCCCATTTATGTTTTCATCTTTGTAAAATAGAACAAAAAGTTAGAACAAAGCACAAAATAAATCATCAATTCATTAATAAATTATTTATCAATAAAACAAAATATTGCATAATTGTTTATTTATTAATTTGTTAATGTTTCAAATATCCACTGCGTTGTATTAATGTGGTATGGGAGCTTATAGGGGTAAACACAAATTAAAGAAAGCGATTTTTTTCAGTTTTCTCTATCAGTTGATCGCTCTGCTTAGAACCCAGCAAACACAAAACATGTGTATAACATGTGTACAACGTCGACCCAACGCTGGTCCAACATTGTACAAATGTTATACAAGTGTTTTGTGTTGGCTGAGAATAGAGCCGTTTGCGTCGTGTTTTATATTGTGGCGATATCGCGACCGGACAGAACCTCGCATAAAAAATGATCTACTCCTATTAAGAGATCATTCTTGTGCACAGTATCATAGGTATGATCTACACACGCTCGCCTGCGATTGAGAAACCGATGGGGACACCTAGTGGCCGATTCAACAAGCTCTTCTGACTGTACGTTCAGGAAAGTACTTCTTTCCTGAGCCTACAGACAAGAGAGCTTGTTGAATCGGCCACTAGGTGTCCCCATCGGTTTCTCAATCGCAGGCGAGCGTGGATCTGCACTCAGGTAGTTGCACGGATCCCCAGCAAACAAGAAACGTTGAGCCATTGTTGGTTTAATGCTGGTCCACCGTCTACGACGGTGGCCCAGCAATAAACAAGCAATGGCTGAACATCTCGTGTTTTCTGGGAATACGTTACCGTGAAAGCCCCTTGTAACTTCTAGGATAAATGACAACTAATGGGGATCATTTATGTATGATGCATCAACCGGCGGGCAGGCCTAATCAATTAGGACTGTCAACTAGCAGTCAGGGGTAATCAATTATGAGAACCAACACCCATTATTCTGTGGGATGGGGTACTATAATATAGCTTGAAGGCTGTGGAGGCCCATGTTGAAAAAATAGACCAAATAAAGTCTCTGATCTTACGGTATGCAATGCATGTCATCAGTCCTTCAATGTACCCTGCTTTAAATTCTATCCGACACCATGTTGTACTTCATAATTGATGCAATCCACAACTTCCAAGTTTAATTATTTATCTTTGACAAATCAAAGGTCTAGCATTTTAAATTTTGCGGACCCACATCACCTTCAAACTTCAAAGGTGTTAATTATAAGGCTGATGAAAAGATGAGAAAACGATTTTAATGGTGACTGGCGATTAAAGAGTCGAACTATAGTCGAACATAGATTTTATAATAATTTTTATTTAAAAAAGTAAAACTGTATTTTATGTGACGTTAAATACATTTTAAACTTTTATCTTTTTGCTTCATGATCAGGTTATATTGCTCTTGTTTATTCACGTTATTTTGAGACATTGTTTTATTATCATTAACTTTAGATAATTATGGTTCATTCAATTCGAGTTTTATTCGAGCAACTTGTTCAATTTGGGACAATACTCTTTTGAGGTAAATTTTATTTTAGATTTTGTATATATTTTTAAAACTGGTGAGATATTGCTGCTCTGCAATGTTCTTTAATTTGGAAAAATAGCTTTAAAATAAGGTTTATTTTTTGGTATGCTCTTCATTATTTACCATACTTTTATTTGCGATTCTTCGAGACTTTACGATATCGCTATTTGAGATGTTGCTCTTCGCTTTAAAGGTAGTGTTGGACGAAATTGGTCTTAAGTATTTGTGGATTAAATTCAGGGAAATCTGTTGTTAAAATGGACGTAACCTTGGCCGGTTATACGACATTTAAGTACTTTTCTTCGAGTACCCACGTTTCTGAACGTGCAATGGACAAATTTGAACCTTGTATATCTGACATTCAATTCCTATCCTGATGTAAATAGCAATAGTGTTTTGTGTGGATCATGTGTCATTGAAGTAGTCATGGTGATATAACGTTTTTAACACATAAGCCTACATGTACAAGTACACTAATGCAATCAAAGTACAGCATTGCATAACATACACAGAAACAAGATATTTTACCATTTCGCCGCTGTTACGCAAATATGGATATTACCAATCCCGCAAATAGGCATGTCATAATCTAATACTCTTTTCGGTGGATCTCAGTGATCACGGCACCTTGGGGCTATTATCTCTCTTGATTCATCATGAATATTCTGGGAGGAATGTTCAGTGGAACATATGGTAATTGTCACACGGATTGAGGAGGAGGCCTTGTATGGTATCAATTCCAGTATAATAAGGAGGCTTTTCAAGGCAGCCCTTCTTATGAGAAGTCTCCTGGATCGGTAGCAATCCATAATTGGCTGGGCATGGCACGAGCCAATTGCCGCCGTGTCTTGTGCAATTATTCTATTGCTCACTCAACGTATTGTTACTATTCATAGCACTCGAATGAGATCTGTTAGCCCTTTAACCGCCGGTGCCGCATATATTCGGGTTTTCATTTTTTTTGCGCCCACTTTTTAAACGTGCTAAGATAAAATGCGACATCAATCAGCTCTCAGACAGAGGCTGTATGGGGGATGAAGTCTGTATATGGCATAATGCTAAAGTTTTGACCAGACGATGTCACTTTCCTTGTTCCATAATCAATCTTCCCATTTCCTCGGCTGATGGCATCACTGCCTATCAGCAACTCATGTGGGAAATCTTTTGTGACCAGCACTGGGAGCGCGTCGGCATCCATGAGTTTGACTTCTGTTTCACCGATCACTGACAGGGGAGTTTCGCCAAGTTTGCATACCAGACCGGATGGCCAAAGTAATGACAGACATCCCAGTTTGAGACACATTAGATATTTATTTTTCAGCCATGAGTGATCTGGCAGCACCAGTATCGAGTAGGGCATGGACCTGCACCAATCAATTTTGATCGTATTTATAACCACTTCAAACTACATAATATTTAAGGAATTTCTAATGTTAAATGTTCCTTCAATAAACAAAATGTATAAAAATATCTTACCCTTATTTGATAAATCTAATTTATTTTAACAAACTTAAAGCTGTGGATCGTGATAGCGAGATAAAACTTCAATCGGGTAAAAAAATGTGTTTTCAAGACAGCGATGCAAGTTTGAGAGGAGGTTTTTCACTCGGGCAAACTACTTTACCCGACGACTGGTCATATTGAGTGTAGAGCTGGTAATACTTGTGACGCAATGATAATTTCTGCCCCTGGCCAGCCACTGTCCTTCCACGTATTATTATTATTAGCGGCGGTCCCTGCCATGAGTGTTTGTCCGCGAAGCTTTAGATTATACAGGGTTCAGTAGCGGGTCAGACCAGTCAATGATCGGCTGGCGTGTAGTCCATACTAAGTGATACTGAGGCGACCAAAGTGTTGTGGGTTGCATCACTGCAATGCAGCAGGTGTCTTTATGTATTGAGATGTCGGTGTAAATGTGACACAACTGAGGGAGGACGTGACTCTGTGGGTAAGGTAAGAAAACAAACATGCAACGAATTCAATCTTCAATCTTTAACCGCCGGTGCCGCATATATTTGGGTTTTCATTTTCTATTCGCACATTATGAACCACCGTTTGAACATGTTAAAGATAAAATGTGACATCAATCAGCAATATTTGAAAACAGTTGACCTCCATTTTGTGAAATCTGAATAATTTTCACTCACTTGAAGTTGTGGATCGCGTCAGCGAGACACAACTTCAAGTGGCTGAAAATTAAAGTTGAATAATTTGGCGGTTAAAGGGTTGGTAACATTTTATTTGTACTTACAATGATCCCTATAATAATGGAGCGTGTCTTCAAACCGCACATGCATTTAAACATACTGCGCTTGCGATTTGACAATTGTACTTACTTTTCATTGGAAAGTTGTGGATCGTGTCAGTGGGATACAACTTCAAGGACATCAAGTGTTTAAATGCATAATTTGATTCTTAAAAGCTTTAAATATCAAGCCTGATTTCAGGCTCGAAAGGTTTCATTAGCTCAAATTTGTTTCCTCCTGAGCATTGTTGAAGAAGTGTGTCGCAGCGAAGCACACATTTTAAATGAATAAAAAATACGTGCATGCATGAAATTTGATTCAATTTATATAGTGCGGGAACAAAAATATCACGACAATGCTGTTTAGTTATGGGGCATAATTTAATTACTCTGTGCTTGTTTTAGTTTATAATGGCAAGTTTGATTTGAAGTTACATGTCATACATAAGTTGATTGGTATGTGATTTTACAGAACTAGCCCTGCTGTATATATATCGTCGCCTCGGAGCTAAAGGATCCTATCTGACACTCGTTAGAGTGGCAGATAGGATCCTTTAGCTCCGAGGCGACGATATAGGAATGTACATGTATATTTTACACTGTTCATTTTCATGACGCATAAGTCTGCATGGACTTCCCGTCGTCAATAAATATCTATCTATCTATGAACATGTTGCTTAATACCATATTTTATTGGTCCACTGTCGCCTGTGTGTAATTATTGCATCCACGTCGAATTAATTATACTCTAAAACTGCCACAAGCGGGAAAATATACAGTTTTGTAATTAATTTAGGCAATTTTTCGTTCGTGCTTCGGCCACTTTGGCCTAGGCTTAGCATAAGTCAACAGGTGAAGTTGTGTGAAAGGCTGCTTTACCCATATAAAAAGAATTGTCTTTTTGGGCGTGTGGCGTACATAATGACTTGTATAGAAATGAATGCATTATATTAATGCTCTAGACTATGCCTTGCAAAGAACAAACAGCAGTAAATGATCACTTTTCAAGTGTGCGCTTACTGCTGTTTGCTTTTGCTCGGCTGTATGTATTATCGTGCCATGATGTGACCAGACAACATGTTGTTAGGATCAAATGCTTACAGTCAGCTCCATAAGGCTTATTATATACTTGATGCCCTGTTTTTCACCGCATGTAGGTGACATTCCCACAGGAAACAAGAAATACAGTTTTATCTGTGTATGAATCTGGTATTTTTATTATTATGTGTGTGTGGATGATAAATACAAACACTGTTATAGGCCTATTAAAACTTACACCAAATAACGAAGGATGACGTGTTTACCGGAAGGCTCAAGTATAAATCTCCCGCGTTTCCTACATCGAACTGCAAAGAATACGGTTCGCATATTATACTGCATTTGAAAATCAACCATCACTAACTGTCTTGTGTATTCCAGTGTTACGTAATCACGATTGAACGCACATTTAAAGCCGCCATGCTTACAATAAATCTATTATTATATAATAACGATTAGCTAGATATCATATTTTTCATCAACTTTCCAGCAACATCATTCCGTTCTACTGCTCAGAAGAACAAGAGTTTAAGTAGATTTTAAGGAAGGGGTGCATTCGTCATTGCTTAAGGATTCACTGTAATATAATGGCTTCATTTTAAAATTATGGCGGCTTTTTCAGATAATGGCTTCTTTTTAAGATCATGTTTTCATTTCAAGTGCATGATCCACGTAATCGCTAAATATTGCTTTGTTTCAATTAAAAATAGTTTTTACGTAATAACCAAGAAAGGGATACACAAATGATAAATTAATTGTATCATTATTGTACATTATATTTATTCATGGCCATGAAATGAAAGATATACCTTTGTCTGGTAGTTAACCCTTTGATCGGTATTTTTTTATTTTTTTTATTTTTCACCCACTTGAAATTGTGCTTCGCTCATGTGATTCACAGCTTCAAGTGAGTGACAATTAACCCTTTAAGCACGACTATTTATAAGTCCTTCAAGCAAGTTAATGAGTCTTTAATTTGCTAGAATACGATATGTTTGGATTCAAATCGTGTATATTTGAGTAATTTTCACCCACATGAAGTTGTGTGTCGCGGTAGCGAAACACAACTTCAAGTGGGTGAAAAATTGAATTGGATAAATCAACGAGTAATGGGTTAATTTTCAAGACTCAGTAATATATTTTAATACAAAAAAACTTGACCAGACATAAGATGCCCAAAATGCCACACATAATATTGATTATTATTTGAAGGACTACCTTTAATGTATGTACCCCGCTGCTGCTATCTTATAAGCCAGACAATCGATTATCGCTGACCATTGCGAGTACATTTATTCGTATGATGACCAGTTTCACAATAACTGAGAAGGAAGACAATATGATGGGTATACTCGTAGTGCATATGTCCAGATTGAAATACAAAACGTAGCGTTAATTAATATGTTGGATATATCGGACTGTGAACACAAATTCAACCACATCAAGATAAGTTCACATTAAACCTTAACAGGCTTAAGGCAGCAACTTAATCATATTGCAATCATAAGGTTTCCTTGACAACAGCGACGCTCTGTCACAGAACTGAGCGGTGACATGTGAATGCTGCTTCAGACACCAACTTTATAATATCATTTTTTTTAGTCACTTAAACGACACAATCAGGTATTTACCAGCTGAAAGAGAAATAAGCATGATATTTAGCGTTATTCCTATATTTCTTATTTTGAAAATCGATGTATAAAATTGAATATCATCCTTATTTCTCTTTAAACAGGTAAATGCGCTACCGAAAAATAACGCAATTCTACGGACATTTACGAATGATGATTTAGCCTTATTGTTCCACTTATTGTATTTCACTACCGCAACCCACAATCTTACGTGCGTAAATTTAGTCATTTTTGTTTGAATTTTTAATTAGCAGTATTTTTCTCTTTGCAAATAAGATTATTAAGCTGATTAAATGTTAAATTGTTTTGCTCTTGGAATAAAATTACTGAATAATGTTCTGTATTTGTCATTTACATTTTGTACGTGAGTTTGATTAATGTTTCCGTGGTTCACAGAGGGGCACAAAATCATTAAACTGTATAGATTAATACAGATTATGTATCATTATATAATGGTTAAAGATTACGAAAACTGTTACCCCGTGTTTGCACGATCGGACTTATACCTTATACATGTACCATGAATCCATCGCAGCACAAACCAAAATGATAGCAGGCACTCATAAAACCACACAGAATTCAAAGCAGTGAGAAAATTTTTCAGTGAAAACATAAAATCCAGCAGCTATACATTTTAGGTCCGCTTGAACATTTTAGCCGCGTATAAGCACAGAGGCATAATACCCCTTGTTGAAATAGAACATCCCTGCTCATTTTAGGAATGCATATACCTAGAATGAGCAGGGCTGTTTAATTTCAACAGGGGGTCCATACCCCTGTGCATGTGGAATTATCCTCCCTCGACCGACGAGCTTACATTATATTGATTAATAATCATCGATAATTAACGAGTTGGTCATTAGTGAGGCTCCATAAGCCACAGTAAGCCTGGTGTATAATACACATAATCACATGGGCCATTATGGCTGGTCACAAGAGAGCATCATGATCCCTAACGATCCCAAAGGTAGCATAATATTGCTGGAGACTGGAGTCTACTTTGTCAGCTCAAATACCTCAGCACCAGTAATTGAATAGTAATACGCCTGCTTGTGTCGTGGTTTAGAACGTCATTCTGGAATATAGAAACACCATACCATTGCATCCAATGTATTTCTTCTGACAGAAAGTAAAATTCTTCGATATTCTAAAACATATTGATTGAAAACTACAAAAACAGTATTTTAAGGTTTTAAACACATCATGGTGTTCGAATGAACCCCCCCCCCCCTCCCCAGATAATTGTATATGTTTTTGGGTATTTTTGTCTCAATTCAATTTTGTTATTTGACTGCGATCTATACTGTCTGATGCTTTGATGTGTTTGGACCGTGTTTTATTGGTATGGGTCATTTGTACAGTTTTACCAAGGAGGTTATATAACCTCATTGGTTTTACTGACATTTTCTCAACAAAGTTCATTTGGTGGTGTGGTCAGTGCTTGATTGATTTTGAATGTCAGCTGATGCATTCTCTAAGGAGCAAAAATATGCTCAAATTTTCTTTACCGTAAGTCATAATAGAAACAATGTTCCACGTGTATGTGGAACATTTCTTTATTATATACCGTACAATAAAATCTTTATAAACCTCTCTTTCGTAATATTGTGCATCGATTAACGTTGTATTTTATCAGAATTAGCAAGCAAAATACTGCTGTGCAAAGGCAAATATAGTAACTGTTCATCTTACAAGTAAGCAGTTACTGCTTTCTGGCTTTGCAGAGCAGAATACTGTTGTTCATTTTGTGTTGTCCTGCATGGTGTCCAGTTCTCAGGAAACCTTCCTTCACTAATACCCAAGATAATTTATATTGTCATGGTGCAGATTTTACAATAATTAGTGGTGATCGCGTGAGCTTATTGCCACTAATTGTCATGTGGATCAGACACTAGCGCTACCGCCTTGGTTGCCAAGCCCTCCATCTCAAGATACGAGGGTATTAACGTTCAGGGATCCACAACTCAACACATGGTAGACTGATGGCTTACTTTAAACCATTAACCCTTTCAGGCCTGAATTTACCATTGTCATTTTCACCCACTACAAGCCTCGAATTGCTGTCGCAATTCCCGACATGTAGTGGATGAAAATGATTTGATGTGGTTTAAAAATTAAAGAAAATTTCCATGTCTTGGTAAAACAGTTTCATGGAAATTTTCGTTCTAAAACGTTGTAGGAAAATGAAGTATGTTTTCACGGATGTAAAATGATGCTTTAATGCATCGTGAGGGCTTAAAGGGTTAAAGAAATATGACGCCTAACATACATAAAGGTTACATACTTGTACACCGAATTTGGAAGAGTAAAATGACTTGATCATGAAGTTATAATCTAAATACATTTCGATCGTATGACATAAGTCAGTTAATTTAAGATTACAAGGTTATCACAAATATAATTCATAAAACAAGATCAAAATAATATAACAAGACTGATTTCTCGGTATTAAAAGAAAATAGTAACTCATCGGCTAAAACTCACATTTTAAGCTTATAATATTAACACAGACACAGATTACAAGCACCATAGCAAAATATAAAATAAAGAGGTCTTTGTAGCAGATGGGGTATCCCGATGCATCATGGGGAAACCCAGCCACAAGTCTGCGAAATAGGCTGTCCTGATGAACATGGATACGGTCACCCATCTGCTAGGGTCATTTAATAAGACAACAGTGTCCACGAGTGATGGGCCATAGACAGGTGCGAAAGCAGACGAGGTGACCGGGGGAAGAGCGTTCGAATACATGGATGGAGGGTATCCACGCGTGATGGGCCGTATACATAGTCAGTTGCGAAATGAGACAAGGTGGTCGGAGGAAGATCATAACTTTCTAGAAAGCGTAGTGGAAAGCTCTAATCCTGCACTTCTTAATCCTTAAATAAAATATTGGGATTGTTCTCTGACAAGGTCGTGTGTTTCTTCTTTAGTTCGACAAGGCAATTTCATGTTGGGCTATCCTCGTGGATGGTGGGACAAAAATAAAACAACATTGGCTCAATATCTCGTGTTTCCAAGTTGTTTAATGTTGGGCCGGCGTCGCAGACTGTGGCCCGACATTAAAACAGCATGGGGACATTGCTGGGAATGAACGCTCCCACCTTATTTTGTCATTTGCCCAATTGATAAGTGATAATTGATATTTCTGTGCATATATTATCATAAAAATATAATATATTTAGTGGAAAGGTATCTACAATCATTGTTGAAGTGAGCGTCATGGGTGATTTGCTGATTCCGTCCTGTCATAGGAATGTGCAATACGTGAGTAACAAAATATCATATATATATATATTCCAGTAGCGGGTACTCACAGAACAAATCGTGACTCTCGTTGTGATATACTGCTATATGACTTTATACTCATGATAATGAAAAATGATTTAGGGCCTACATACCATAAAAATACAGTGAAAAACATAGGTAAAACACAGTGCGAAAACAGTTAAAGGCGTCAATGATTAAAGCCGCCATCATGTTTGAAAGGAGTTTGCGTGACTCTGTGGCGTATTCTGGCTCAATTACTACTCACACTATAGTGCTGGGCGCATACAGTCTGCTTACTCTACCAGATGTTTCATCTGATCAGACAAAATCTGATATTGTAGATACCTAAATCTGATCAGAAGTTTTTTCAAATAACCTCCTCAATATGGCTCATATCAGCCTATCACACGTGAAAATTCCACTTGAGAGATTTTAATATTATGTGGCCGAAAGCGGAATAACCATGGCCGTGTAACAATAATATTGCCCATAATACAAAGACAAAACATGAGACAACCTGTGGTATAAAACAGATAATAAAGTGTTTGGTGTTATTTAGCATTGATGATATGCAGTACCACACGTGAAGTAAAATGATACAACTACATAATTATGAAGGCTAAATCCGGACGGTCAACCCCTCAAAATACATCTTAATCTTTAAAGTTTTACCAACTTGAGTTGAAATTGCTCATCGCGGTACAGTAGAGAGACATAACTTGAAGTGATTGAAAATTAAAAATGAATAATTTTGTTAATGTTATAAGAAGCTAACAAAACAAAATGCCTGATGAGATAAATCTGATCTAATTGCTTGATCAGATATAATCTGATGTCTGTGCAGATAGAAATTAATACGAAGCTCGGTTTACACGAATACATTGTTGTGTGAGACTATTCTCATCAGGCGAAGCGTTCACGCCCTCAAAAATGTTAAATTGAAGGTGACATATCACTCATTATATAGTTCGAATAAATTTGTGACAAATAAATCAAAGTTGCCAAAAGATGGGGCACATGTGTTTCCTTATATGGGGTGATTGGCTATCATGTGACCCTGCAATCCCCCCATATAAGGACGTAATTATTCATATCATATAAGGGGTGATAGATCACCTTTAAGATTATTTTAACTTTATCTTATTCCCATTATATAAGGTACGAACATCTTAACTTAGGATGCTGGCTCAAGATAATCCACAAATATTCCTCTTCCAAACACAAATTTTAAAAACATCTACAATCTTTTGGAATTTCAAAGTATTTCTGTGATCCATGGTGGGAAGAAGGTCACGTGCACAAATCCTTGCTGTGGTTGGAAGGAACTCCAAAAAAAATTAGGAACATAATCGAAATATCGGGCAATCAGATTTCGGTATTTACGATTTTAGATGATCACCGTCATAGAATATATTGCCTGATCAGTCACAAATCAGTGTGAATCGAGCTTTAGCTAAGCTGTAATCAATGTTTATAAACTGGTGTCTCCAGCAGAATGTCTGTTTTTTTCTACATAATGCCTTCATGGCAGTATTAATATACAGAATAGTATGTCTTATAAATGCTAAAAGGACTAGCCCATCATCTACGTTTGTCTGTAATACTAAAGATCGATGCCTTGACGCTGTGCCTTAATTTGAGGTGTGAATTCCCACCGCAAAGTTAAGGAAAATGGGCTGATGTGTGTCCCTTTAAGCTCGGTAACCCTCGGTTCAGATATATAATATTAGGTCTACACTATCAGATTTTGTTTGATGAGACACAACCTGATATCTGATGAGATAAAATAGGATAATGTGTACCAAGCTTCACACTTTTATTTTGTTCCATATACGTAGACTCAAAATTCACGAATACATGATTATGATCCATGGCATGATTATGATCCATAAACACCGGGTAGAATAATGACAATCATTGGCATCATTATTATATAATGAACCATTCTATTATATCATGATCCATTGTCAAGCAAATAGCATTCCCCACAAATGAGTAAGAGACACAATGAATTCAAGACGGAAGTAAACAGAATAATTACACATCAACCACCAGTCGTGCTCACACTGACGCGCCACTGTTGATAAATAGGCTAACGTTTTACCACAGAACAGCTGTCAACTTGTCTAGCTTACATTTATCACTATTTCTCAAGTCAAACGGCAATAACGTCTTACTCGTAAGTTACGACGCGTCATAGTGGATAATTAGGGTAGTGTTTTACCACAGAACAACCGTCTCACCAGTGACCTATCTGTTTCACATTGAGATGTATTTTTGTATTCCACCTTCTACGACTTATCATCCCATGATCACCCCCAAAACAGCTCTGAAATTCCAAAATGCAGTAGTTGTTTGCTTTACAGCCTTTTGGCTTTGCACGGTAGGACCTTTACCAGCAAACACAAAACAAATGTATAACATTTGTACAACGTCGGACATCATACAAATGTGATACAAATGTTTTGTGTTTGCTGGGTTAGTAAATATAGAGATGGCACTTGTTATTATTCTCAGAGACAATACATAGGTCTACTTTCTGTTATTATATAATAGCGAGGAACCTATTATAATCTTCATTACATTCATTTCACCTCATCTCAGTAACACTCGGTAGATACTAGTATTGACTCAATATTTTTTTCTCTCTGAGGCATCGTCACAGGTGGCGTTGGGTCAGCATTAAACCAACATTACATAGCGTTGCTGTAATTATTCTTTACGTTAAAAAACAGTGTGGCGTTACTTAAAACACTATTTTAAGTGTGCAATACAGCACGTTGTATTGCATGTTGTATGTCGCTGAATTATCGATGATGATGGATATATTTTTGTTTTACGTGTGTGTGAGTATCAGTTTATTGTGAGATGATGATCTACTGCTCCCTGGCGACACGAGGTATGTCCATTTACGCTGTCTCTCTTATGTCTGTTATGTCAATACTCCAGTAGCAGGATGGTTATTATGTTTACCCCGACCGAGACAACCGCCCTGGAATGGAATATTGAGAGGGAATATTAAACAAGACGAGTTTCATTCATTCATTCATTCATTCATTCATTCATTCATTCATTCATTCATTCATTCATTCATTCATTCATTCATTCATTCATTCATTCATTCATTCATTCATTCATTCATTCATTCATTCATTCATCCATTCATTCATTCATTCATTCATTCATTCATTCATTCATTCATTCATTCATTCATTCATTCATTCATTCATTACACTATTTTTCATAATGTATATTGCCCTCTCATAGCGCTGTTATATACAAAAAACACAGATTAGTTAGTGGCATGTGATCAGTAGATTTAACTGTTTTTTGTTAATAATTAAGTTGACAAATGCTGATAGATCGTCCGCATAGATGGGCATAGGCGTATAATGGCGTGGGATATTTGCATAAACTGCGTAGGTTTTTCTTCCAAATGAATTTTTTATGACAATTTGTCCTCCAGTAATGACAACACCCTGTCATAAAAACAGAATCAGCCCATATTTTCGCATTCCTATCTGGAGTTCTGCTCTGCAAAACTCCTATCTCTACCTTATTATGTATGCACTGATTGTGATGATAGTTCGATGACTCCTGAAAAAGCAAACTGAAAATAAGTTTGATTAGTCTACCTTTTATCTGATACTGGAAAATCACAGCTTAATATGTACTGATTGTGATGATAATATCATGTTTCTTGAATCCTGAAAGAGAGAAAAAACACTTTCTGATTCTTGTCTTCTACAAAATATCAATAAGGTCGGTGAAATGCAGTTTGTTAAGAAATTGTTGCTGTTATTGTCATGCCTATATTCTCGATAGATAACATTTTGTTAGTCAAAATAACGTGTAGTAACGTAGTTAAAATGATATACGTCGCTTTCTGCGCATACAAGTAGGTATACCCCACAAATACCTACAGAATGTATAAAATGACCTTTGTGTTGTACGATAAATTCAACGAGACGTTGAACCAATGTTGGAATAATCAATAGCCATTCGTGCCGAGATGAATATAATAAAAATATCACAATTAAAAATCGTCGCCTCGGAGCTAAATGATCCTATCTGCCACTCTGACGAGTGTCAGATAGGAACATTTAGCTCCGAGGCGACGAAATGTGTTATCCCGTGCAGACACCCTCATAAGATAATAAAAACAATCAAACACAGCTTTATTCCCTAGGCTAGCCCAACATGGCATCTCACAGTGTAGATAATACCCTGTTTTACAAACGAAAATCGTTCACACATATTTTGGAAGCATCATTATGAATTTAACACTCACCAAATTTCGAACAGTATAGTTATGAATTTAATAGTTTAAAACTTAGAGTCGCAAAAGATCGCGTTTTCATGCCTTGAAAACTACAATCCAATTGATATGCTTAACATCAACTGAACATTCACCAGAAGTCGCCCAGGTGTGTTTTCAGGCAATATTTTCATATAAAGGTTTCCTTAGGTTTTCGTGAAGTGCGATTCACATAATCATGACGAACGCACTCACCTTACTGTTCCAGTGGTTTAGTCACGATGTGATGCAGCCTTTATCTACATTACCGGAGAGTCTGCTCAAATATTGTCACCATTGTTCTGTTATCATGGTAAACGTGGCAAGTTATTTTGGTTTAAATTTAAAAAAGTATTTTCCATGGGCAATTAGTTATTGAAAAGTACAAAACATAACTTCTGGTTTTGAACAGCACTTGTGGTGTTCAAAAACCAAAAGCTATGTTGTGAGCTTTAAACTATTTCATTCCAGTTTCAAGCAGTTTAACTATCTTAATTTTTTTGTACAGAAATTATAGAACAAAAACTTTGAGGTGTTTAAAAACAAAAGGTTGTGAACTCAAGTAACATTTTTTTTTCACAGTTACTTGCATTTTGCGACACGGGGATGCAAATTGATGGCTGGCTGCCTCAAATAAATAAACTCTCTCTGACAATTACTGACGCATTGTCTACATCGTCACAAACAACCAAAAGACGGCTATACTGCCATGCAAAGGCGGTATCTGCTTATTTTACAAGTAAGCATATTTTGCCATTTGCCTTTCCAGAGCTGTATTTAAGACTTGTAGTACAAGTGTGATTTGATTGTTTGCAATGATCCCTCTGCATCTTACATCTAACAGTTTACATGTAATCTGAAGCTGGAGACAGTGCCGGATACAATGTAAATAAATGCAAGACTGGAGAGAACAATTGTTTGAACAGTTACCACCGGCAAAGTACTACATTCTGCTCTCACATCGGTATTGATCCTTGATACTATTCTTGATCTTTCTACAGTGCACTGTTAATCCTGGAAATTATTCTCTGTCCGGTAGACGCGGTGCATTGACCATATGCTGGTTTAATGTTAAACCAACGTCAGCGACGTTGGTTTAACATTACACCAGCATATAAACCAGCATTAAACCAGCATTAAACCAACATCTAACCAACATAATTGTGATCAATTTGAATCCTCCTTACATTCCATCCATACTTACAGGGCAGAATCTGTGCAATAAATCTGTGGTTATTTTTTACATTGTTAGGATAAAGGATGTTAGGATGGGTAGAAGAAAAGGAAGAAGATGAAAATGGTTTATTCGATATTAAAACACAGTAATATACTATAATACGTACAACAGGTTGATGAAAAGACAATAAAAAACACTAAAATAGGACTTTTTTGCTTACTGAAATGAAATGAAATGAATCGGGCTTTAGGCCACCTTTGTGCACATATAGGCTAAACTGGGCCAGGAGAACCTCCTGAGGATGGTGAGATGATTGAGATGACACTGTCCTCCAGACACAGGATTCGAAATTCGAGCCCTGGCGGTCTGAGGCCGAGCACGCTACCTCTCGGTCACGGAGGCTCCCCACAATACTGACTTTCACACGTGGATGGGGAAGAAACATTTTTGTTTCTTTCAATTCGCCGAGGCCGGGAACCGAACCCCGGACTCTGGCGTGAAAGGCAGCGGCTCCAACCACTACCCTAGGGCCCCCGCAATTTTTTGCTTACTGAACTAGCACGTTTCTATTTCTACTGAAAAATGAATTAAGCGTGTAATAAGAAATCAACGTGAATTGACAATGGAATGGACGATAAGGATGAGAATGCAGGAAAATGAGACAAATCACAGGGGAAATCAGGAGCACTCGGAATTTAAAGAGACTGGCGTGTCTATATTAGAGAAACCGCTGTCTAACGGCCACTACACGCTGTCCCAGCATTGTCCTATGTTCACACCACAGTCTGGATGTCCTGTCCACTGGGCAGAGGATCTGATGATGTGATTCATTGCCCTTCGTGGCGTGGACATCCTGATTCTAGTTCTATCCCTGAAGTAGCTCTAGACTAGCAGGACACCTACATCATGATGCTCTCGGATGTTAACATATCCTGCACGCTGAAACCGGAAGTCCATCTATCTTCATCACACACCGCTCGCAGCTTTATTGAAGATGTTGAAGAAAATGTATGCGTCGAAGTTTTTAAATAAATGAAATGAATCGGACTTTAGGCCACTTTTGTGCACATATAAGCTAAACTGGGCCAAGAGAACCTCCTGAGTCGAAGTTTTTAAACACTACAATACCATGCAAAGCCTAAAGGCAGTATCTGCTTACTCTAAAAGTAAGGAGATACTGTAGTTTAGATTTGCAAAATATATTTCAAAATGTCTATACACGACTCAATGTGGAGTTAAGGTTGTGCAAGCGTCGTAGACAGTGGGATATCAATAACACAATAACACAATTGGATGGCATAATGCATAAGTGGGCTAACCCACATTTTGACGATTTTGAGAAAAAATCGCGCTGCAACAAGAAGTACAGTATAAAACGAATAAATACAAATTAACAAAAAAAAGGTAACAAAATCAGTGACCAAATGGTCTAACCCTGAATGCGAAACTCGTATATTGACCAAGTTGTTGCTATCAATGACACATATTTCCATGTTTTTTTTATGTGGGTTAGCCCACTTGTGCATGATGCCATCCAATTACATCGGACATGTTTTCGTTTCTGCTGGCAATACCAACTCCTTCACACTGCATAAAATCATAATATTAACACATCTAGAAATATAAATATCACTGTGAGCTAATTATTTTCAAACGTACAGTCCCTATGACGACGAGATGCATATTTTTTTAAAACAAGACAACATTATGACTTTATAATTTGAAATGGCAAAAATTCTTGTTAAGTGTGTTTTTCTGATACCTTATAATTATTATTCATCTTTAATTTTATTATAATAATATACTAACCACCAAAATCACTGACACGATATATATTTAATATTTTATAACTTGTGTTTATGGTGTGGAAACGGTTACTTTTAATGCAAATTAATGTTCTGTACCGGAAGTGATGTGGAATTAATCACTTCCTGACAGCCATAATTAAATAATGTTTCTCATCGAGGAAATGTACATTTGCGTCTTTAATTAAATATTTCTTATTATATTGGCAAAAAATACAACTCTAACTTTATTACTCTAATGCACTTTTCCAACAAGTTTTAGTAAATGGCATGGAATCCATTTCTTTGGCATAACTAAAATATCCTAGCTTGAGGGTAGAACATAAATATTGTATATCTTGAAAATGTATTTTTTCACAACATTTGCTAACCTGCAACGCAAGTGAAACATTTTTATCAAATACAGGTCAAATTTTTTGGCTATAGTAAAATTATGACAGGTGTCACATACACATGGGGGTGTGTGTATTTTGACCCCTACTATTATATATATATGTCACCACAAAACCAAGAGAGCCTGAAAGAAACGCGTTTATATGTTTTGTCTGTCTCTCTGTCTACAGGATAGGGATCCAGACTTTTTTTTTAAGATTTGTGTCACGGCTATGACATTTTAGAATCCGGATCCAATACACAAACACTGTCGCAGATGTACCTCCATGCTCTGCCCAGCAAACACAAAACATTTGTATAACATTTATACAACGTCGGCCCAACGTCTTCGACGCTGGTCCAACATTGTATAAATGTTATACAAATGTTTCGCGTTTACTGGGTGACTGACTGTTTAAATGTCCACGTTCTACGTTATGAGAGCAATTAGGGGCCTATGTCATTTCAATCGACTATTTCCGTATTTTACTGCAGCCTACAGGGGGTGTTGGACACGTCTCATGCTGAGGGTACATTATGTTTTTAGATGCTCTTAAGCCTTTCACTGCTAATCACGACTATTATATGTTTTACTCGTTTTATCACCAGGTGAAGTAACAGTTATTGTGAATGGAATTTGTTTTATTTTTTTCCCGATTTGGAACGTTCGGTCTGAAATTAAACAATTATTATCACCCACTTGAAATTGTGGGTCGCGGTAGCGAGACACAACTTCAAGTAGGTGAAGGTTTATAATTTGGCGGTTAAAGAGTTTTCTTCTTTTGAGCCAACGTCTCTATATTTACAGAAAAATACATAGAAGTTTTTTCAAGAAAAATAAAATAAATGTTTTTAAAGTACTGTGAGATTTTCAGGTAGGCCTACTGTGTAGGGCATGATTTATATTTCTGGCGCATAAATAAATAATTATATTACATCAGCAAGCCGTCACGCTAAAGCTACACTGCATTCTAGGCACCAATATATGCAGGAAGGTTTTCCGCATGGATGCCTGGATACTGTATTCAGTGACTCTGTCCAAAGTAGCGTTCCTGGTCGGATTACGTCACGCCCCGGTACAGATCCCTATCACGTATAGATCCTGCTGAATCAGTGATCCAGTCAGTCACGCGTGTCAACCCTGAAAGCGCTAAATTGAATAATTTGATTTTTCGCCCACTTGAAGTTGTGTGTCGCTGCCGCGACTCACAACTTCAAGTGGGCGAAAATTACTCATATTTGTCTAGTTTTAGACAAAACAGTTCCAAATCTTCATGTTTAAGCACACATTTCGTTCCCAATAACAGCGATTTAATCAGCGAATGAGACAAATTAAAAACGGCTAGTCGTGTTCAGCGGTTTAAGGGTTGATATCATGAATCCCCGGACACACGGGGTACTAAATGTACTGTGCTGTTTTATATCTATGAGCAGGAAAACAAATTTGCTAATTAAATATTTATGATTATATTGGCAAAAATACAACTCTTGACTTCATTACTCTAATGCACTTTTGTAACAAGTTTTAGTATTGGGTAATGTTATTCTGGCTGGATACGAGGCTTGGTAAATAGAATCATGAAAACAAATGGGAAGGAAACCGTGTAAATTATATCTTCAAGCTAATCCAGAATTTAAAAAAACCTAAAAATTACTTGAGCTGTGATAATGAGTTCATCTCATCATATGTTAAACATAAATGTTATTTCGTATTTTTCTATGAGTTAAACATATTGAAGTTGACGATATGCCAAGACGAAATCGACAATCGAATTATAAGAGGTAGCCTAGATTGTTTGTTGACGCCGGCCATCTTGTGTGTGCCGGGGCATGTTTTTCTAATCAATTTTTGATGTGTCCTCTCTGGCTATTTGAAATTTTTCTGAAAACTTTTGTTTTTAGCGGGGGGGGGGGGCAATGTGGATATGTGTTTATGTAGGTCCAGTCCTCACTAGACAACAAAACATAACATTCAAATATTCAAGTTATAACGTTCAAACTTTTAACAGTGTGCCGTTAACATGGACTAGTAAATATGACAAATATAAAATAATTATGATTAGAGTTATAAGATAACCGTCAATATGACGTTTAAAGGGACTGGCCCAGGCTAAAAATCATAAAAAAATCGGTGATTTTATTTCGGGTTCTTAATATGACCAGATGATGTAAACATGTACATAGACTAGAACTGCAAATTTTTATAATCTTTGTGCTGCGGGGGGGGGGGGGGGGGGCAATGTGGATATGTGTTTATGTAGGTCCAGTCCTCACTAGACAACAAAAAATAACATTCAAATATTCAAGTTATAACGCTCAAACTTTTAACAGTGTGCCGTTAACATGGACTAGTAAATATGACAAATATAAAATAATTATGATTAGAGTTATAAGATAACGGTCAATATGACGTTTAAAGGGACTGGCCCAGGCTAAAAATCATAAAAAAATCGGTGATTTTATTTCGGGTTCTTAATATGACCAGATGATGTAAACATGTACATAGACTAGAACTGCAAATTTTTAAAATCTTTGTGCTGCGCATTCACCAGTTAGGCTAGATATAGAGACAAAATTCCTGATTTCTAATTATTGACAACCGTGTCAAAAATAGGAAATGCAGGAATTTCGTTTCTATATCTAGCCTAACTGGTGAATGCACAGCACAAACATTATAAAAATTTGCAGTTCTAGTCTATGTACATTTTTACATCATATGGTCATATTAAGAACCCGAAATAAAATCACCGATTTTTTAATGATTTTAGCCTGGGCCAGTCCCTTTAATAGAAGTCAACTTGTAAGTTATATCAATACTTATATCAGTATATAAGTCATTTGCATCAGTGTATAGATAATTTCATTTTGGGAAATCATTTCGTGTCTTCCCAGAAATTGCGAAAAGCAACGAGGCAAATAATTACTGTGTTGTAAAGTCATGCAGCATTCTAATAAAGCAGTATAAAAGGACATTAGTTGGTGAACATATATATTATTTATGATTGGTGTTTTGATAAGTGGGCCGTACGTGAACACATGCATACATTTCGTGTACACCTGCATGTATGTGCGTTGACAGTATTTATATTGCGGATGTAGTTCTGAAAATGAGGTTTAAACCAGTGAACGATATTAGGCCTATTTACCCACGTGAAAATATATCACACCTGCACTATACAGCTGGAATCAGGTATTTACCTATACGCCAAGTCAAGAATCACGTATGCCATTATTGTGTTTGTGTGGATGAAAATTGCAGTAATATTCCTAAATACCTAAAGTACACTAATGCACCCTATAACTACAAAGGTAAGGTACGCGAATTTACCGCACTTTCGCTCCCAACATCCAAACTTCATGGTCATAGCAAACAACGGAATTAACTCGTGTACCTGTCTACCGCAACTAATCTTGAAATTCAAGTTCAGGTGATCACCAACCTGGATATGTCACCCCCGGGGGCAGTATCATGTGCCCACAAGAGGTGGCTGCTTGTACCGAGTAAAGGGTAGCCCTAACGGTGACTGAAAACGAAACATTTAGCCACATATTGCGACCATACAATACGTGTAGGGATTCTATTGGACACTCACATCTAAGTCTTGGTGTGAATAGGGCCTAATCAGGTCAATTATTATTTTATTACATTTACCAGCATTTCACCTACATTTAGTCATACTAGGCACGTATTTCGCTACGTCTTTTAAATGGTGTGGACATTTTTGTCGGTTCTTGGGGTCGACATCGCTGCAATTAATTTAGAAAAACCGGCGATTCTCAAGGAACAAATTAGAGAATCCACGGCCCACACAACTTTACGGTATATGTGGTGCTAAGTGGAGTGCACGCTTCACGGCTTGCGCTATCACCATTCACCTGATCATGACCCGGCTTGGTAACATCAACAATACCTGGCGTTCAACTGTTCAACAGCGTTCAGCTGGCGAAGTGTGTGTAATAATGGTGTTTTTTCTCAAACTCGGGACCAGACTATAACAGTTAGGCCTACAGCTACGTCAGTCCTACGTAAACCTACATAACACACCTGGATTAAGAACTGGATAATATCCGTGCTATTATACAGTGTATAGGGTTTCATCAGCTTACAGGGCTGGGGTTATGCCAGCCAGAGCATGACATTCAAATATGAGGACACTATTGGGACTATAAGACCTAATTGGCATGCCATTATTGCTGGAATATCTCTGGGAGTTTACGTATCTTACATGTACCCAATGAGTTCGAGTTGAGAGCTGTCCATATATGAGCATGTCAGAGAGCTTGTTGACGATATAGCCGTGGGCACACACTCACAGTCCGTATATTAGGTGAGTCTTCTAAATCAAACATACCAGTACACACAATTGACCTTTTCAGCGCGGGGATCGACGTTGAACGTCATAATCAGACGCAGATTTAGACGTCTAAAGTCGATCCCCGGACTGAAAGAGTCAAATATTCATCATGTTGATATTGGCCATATTTCTAATGGCCGTAGATCCATAACATATGTATTCAAATGAAGCGGAAAGAACGAACTAAGACAATTATTATGATTTCAAATTGAAAATAACCCTTTTGATTCTTGGTTTATATAAAAATATGTCAGCGCTTTAAGCCTACATTGATATTAGGCTCATTTATCGACCCTAGTTAAATATTACATACTGGCCAGCTACTCCTTGAAATATGTTTCATTCAATCCAATTTATTACCTTGAACGGCAAAAATTGATTTAAAATAGCAGAACTTGTAAACCACTTGTTATTTATCATGCTTTTAAATTCACAAAATCGTTCGCCACAAAGCATGGGCTTCGTCACTGCACAGTGGCCACCATAGGTCAAATAAAAGCTACTTCTTGTAATCCAGGCCAGTCACAAATCAAATACCGCGCTATGATATAATGTTATGAGTGATCCAGCCAGCCGGAATTTTACTTGATATAAAAGTTCAAATGCATCATATTGTAAGTCGAATTTCTCACAATTCAGCGAGATTGTGTGGCATAATACATTGGCCGGAGATACATGTCAAGTATCTAAACATTGTTAAATGGTAATATAAGGTACAATAATTATCAATAATCATACTATGCATACGATAAGTATAGTACATATACTGTATGTTTTCTCTCTCTATATTATAATCATGATAATATTTGTATATTTTGAGGTGGTTTCTTAAAGTAAAGTATATTATTATTATACTATTTCGCTCAAACAACCTGGCTTGTTACTAAACATGCTAAACATGATGAGATCGTTTCCCATCATTTGATGGTGAATACACATTTAGCGTGTCCACAATATCATTAACAGATGATTATACTTCGTGTTTACGTAATGCAATGACAGATAATTATAATGTGCCAGACCGAGTGATCAAAGCATCTACTTTCACACGACGTTGTTGCGACATAAAATCAGCGTCAATCGCAACAACGTCGTGTGCCTAATGGGATGCTGTGAAGGATGCCCTGGAGTCTTATGCTGCTACCCCAACATTCCACGTTGCTTGGTATTTCTCGAAAACATGGAAGTTAGAGCTTACTGCTGTTTTGTAATAAATTTCTTGGTATTAAAAACCTATATTTAGCCGACTAAAAACTTACTGTATTTTTGGCGGCCATCTTGGATTTTCACTTCTAGCGAGAAACGCACAAGGATGATTAGAGGGAATATTTGAATATTAGTATGTTTTCCAGATAGGGCTCAGGAACTAATCTCTAAAATGGCTTTCAGTGTGTTGCTCAGGTTGGGTTCAACATGCAATCCCCCAAATTTAATCTCTCCCCAATTTTGTTCCGATCTTTGTCAAATTGTCTCCCTCTTTCAGTGTTCAGCACAGGCCGCGATATCGCGTCAATTACGCACTTGGAGGTCAAATGTCTCCTATTTTTCCATGGTAGTGAGACAAATGTCCCCACCTATTTCTTGTCTGTGCTGAACAGTGGGCGTCAATTACGCACTTAGAGGTCAAATGTCTCCTTTTTTTCCAGGGTATAGTGAGACAAATGTCCCCACCTATTTTTTGTCTGTGCTGAACACTGCTCTTTTACTGGACTAGGCCTACTGAGAAATGTGGCCTGGATGTGGAGAACTGCGCTCAGCCGCGTAGTAATAATGTGCACGGTGCGGCCAACTTGGGTAATATCCCAGCAAACGCGATACATTAACCCAATGTTGTTTCAATGTTGGGCCAGCGTCGCAGACGGTGGGCCAACATTGAAACAACATTGGGTCAATGTATCGTGTTTGTTTTGATGCCTGAGGTTTTATAATTGTCGTTGTTGCTTGTTGCAATAACAGATCAACCCTGATAATAACACTAATAAGCCACACAATGTTACCGCTGATAGCAATCCACAAACGGGTCATATACATAATTCCTTACAATCATATTTATTATTAAAACCGACCGAGGACAGGTAACGGGATTTTATTACTTGTGGGCTGTAATTTTACTGCATGGCTTTGTACAAAACGGCCTTTGGTAATAACACGTCTCATTTTGGGGTCCTGACTAATACATATTTAGATTCTCAACTGTAAGGGACTTTTTTGAATGCGGTGTATTTTTGTATTTTTACAACGCAAACCCAGTATATAAATTCGAGGTATATCGACTGATATACATGTACATGTTTTTCAAAAATAAAATTACGCGTTTGGTTGGTTGCGCGGTCAATATTTCTCATCGAATACGGTGGCCCAGCTTTAAGCCAACTAATCAGGATCGTGTTAGATCGGTTACACCAAGTTGATATTTTCCGCATCTTTAGTTTATTCTTAATGTTACATGCCTTTGAAATTCGAAAATGAAAAATGTGTACACACTTGTTTTCTAATAACGCCGTTCAGAGAAGGTCAAGTAGAGAGAGGGTCATCTTGAAGGACATTGCGCAGAAGGAAGTCCGTGTCGTGGCATACGTCCGGCTTCCGGCGACGCCTAAATGAGAATTGTTTTTTGCGCACATGCAATATTTTCGCGAATATTTTACTTATGTGATTTCCCTTCTGATTCAAAAAGCACAGATTAAGACATCAATCCTAAGTCATATGTTGCGGATTTATTTTGTAACACAAAATAAACTGATATACACCCTAAAATGCTGACGCTCCAAAAATATATTTCAATTTTCGCGAAATCTCCCACATGTGGAAATTGTTCTTGTGACAAATAATTATCTTTGGCGGACAGCATGATAATCACGAAAACTTGACGTAGACAGGATGTGCTGAGTAAAGATTATTCCGACGTTATGACAGTGTGGACCATTGAATCTGACGCTGGACCAACATTGTGATAGTGTTGTTCTTGCATATAACATGTATAGCAAGCTTGGTCAAGATTCTGTGAATTCCTCTTCGGCAGGGTTTTAATAATAAGGAAGGATAAGTGGAGCAGGCATTCATAGCCCATCGGTTATGCTTTCAGGCCAGCAAACAACAAACGTTGGGCCACTGCCGGATTAATGCTGGTCCACCGTCTACGACAATGGACCATAATCCGACAGTGTATATGTTTGCTGAGAGGCATGGATAAGGTACAATTTATACAATTTAGTGTAAATCCGAAAATGTACTGATTCGTATGGCTACTATAACTTGTGTCAAATTTATCTGATGCCCGGTTCCCACAGTTGAATAATTTGTTTCAACGACTAAAAATAGATTGTGGTCTTTAGATTTAGTCGTTGGAATAGTCGCCCACTGCTATTTACAGTATGATACTGGAAGTTCGCTATATATCTTCATTATAAAAAATATTTTGTACAGTGACCTTGCCCGAGGCCCCTACTTGCATGTAGCTTCCTGGTCATCAGTCAGACAAAGCTAGACTTCACACAGATGAGCATACCAATATGCTAGATACATTATGACCATATTATGGGGGATGAAAACGAATAGTAGGTGATTTAGACATTCCAGCCTGTAGTTAGTTAGTTCAGTCGCCGTATTGTTTGTTAATATTGGTAAAGGACGGACAGTAACCTAATCACTTGATTACTGCTAATATAATATAATATTCATACTCACTGCACATATTGATGTATTTGCATTTACTGTCATACAAATTATTATTAACCCTTTAACCTTTTAACCGCCGGTGCCTCATATATTCGGGTTTTTATTTATTATTAGCACATTAAGTACCACCTGTCAAAAATGTGACAAAGATAAAATGTGACATCAATCAGCAATATTTGAAAATGTTCACTCACTTGAAGTTGTGGATCGCGTCAGCGAGACACAACTTCAAGTGAGTGAATATTCAAATTGAATAATTTGGCGGTTAAAGGGTTAAACTATTAAAACGTAATATGGTTCAATTTTTTACCCACTTGAAGCTATGACTCGCCACTGTGAACCACAACTTCACGTGGGTGAACTATACTTATATGAGTACGATTTGAATCAGACGTTATACCTGTATAGCAAATGTAATGCATATTTCTCATTTATTTATTTTTTTTGTTTAAAGGAAATTAAAACGGCTATTGATGGGATTAACACTTATGTCAACCCTTAATGACAAATTTGACGTCCAGATTTCCAGCTTCATATTGGATCTGTTATCATGTTATATATAATTAAAAACAATCCGGATGTCGAATTTATGTTGATAAGAAGGGAGCTCTATGTCATATGTACCAAGCGTTTCTATAATTTGTACATGATGAAGCTCAGGCTCATTTGGGTCGTATTCATGTCAGGGATATCATAAATAAACACACCCACCTGATACACAACAAACACCAGACGTTGAGCCAGCAAACACAACACATTGAAACAAGGTTGGTTTAATGTTGGGCCAGCGTCGAAGACAGTGGGTCAACATTAGAACAGCATTGGTTCAAATCCTCTTATTCTACTGTTAGCAGCGACATGAGCCTGTATCGTATTCAACATTCGAAAAATATTATACAAGTATAAATTTATAAATTACGTTCAACAGGATTTATTCATGCTTATAAATAACCGGATTAAACATTCGGTACTCACAATATTTTCGATTTATTATCGCTACCTTTAGAATTAATTGTAGTAGGGTCCCTTTTGGAATCAGAAGAAACCTAGCTACCTTGTATTGTGGCTAACTATATCCTGCTTGGCAATGGTTTTCAAGGTGATTGAGGTGTAATAGGAAGTTTTGGCAACATCTGATCATAGTGTATTCTGCTGGTATCAAATTAATGCATCAGTTGATACTCAGACACAATGCAATATAACCATTTAAATAAACGAATGGTACTTCGGTAGAGCTCAATTAATAATTCCAAACCTGAATTTACCACTGATATCTTCACCCACGAGAAGCAGAATTGGATGAAGGTGACTTGAAGTTGGTGATAATTTAAAGAATATTATTAGGATTTAGCTAAATGGAGGTCAAGTGTTTTAAAATCTCTCTGATTGAACAAACGTTTCACTTTTAAATGTGCCACTTTATAATCGTGATCAAAAGGTCAATTATTGCTGGTCCGCAAAAGATGTGAATACATGTACATTGTATCAGAGCAGCGGAAACGCATATTTAACATTAAATTGCACAAATAAGCTACGACTGTCTGGAAAATTTCAAGGGCTCTCTATTCTTTTGTGATTGAATGTATAGACACTAAAAAACCATCCATGTTTCATCATTTCACCCTGATGTGTATGTCATCCTTTAGGCCTATTGTTAATTAAAAAAAACTTACTATGCAAATGAGGGAGCTATCCTGTTAACCCTTTGGCCGCCAAATTATTCAATTGAAATTTTCACCCACTTGAAGTTGTGGATCGCGTTAGCGAGACACAACTTCAAGTGAGTGAAAATTATTCAGATTTAACAAAATGGAGGTCAACAAATTTGAAATCTTGCTGATTAAAGTCACGTTTTATCATTAACAGGTTTAAAAGCTGATATGTAATGATTTGTTGTGTTACAGGTGGTGTTGTCTCCGCCGGAGACTTCTGTGATGTGGAATCTGTTGATGTACGTGCTGGCAGTTACAATAGGCCTGATCCTCTTCTGGACATACGAGCCTCGAAAAGAACAGAAGGAGGAGGAGGATGATCCGTCCTGCATAGGCGACGAGGTGGACGCGGGGGCGAGTCCCCGGAGGAAAACCAGGAGAGGAAACGGCAAGGATTTTCGTGTGGGGAGTGTTTTCGCGGCGTTGGGATTAAGCTGGGATAAGGTACAACATTTCGAGGCATTTAGGGAGCACTTCAGTTCCTTTGAGGAGGTGAGCCGAGCATGTAGACGAGCAGGCCTAGAGAACAGCCAGCTGGTAATAGGGGTGGACTTCACCGCCAGCAATGAGTGGCAAGGACGCAAGAGCTTTGGTCAAAACTGCCTGCATAAAGTAGCAGGAAACAAAATATATAACCCCTACCAGAAGGTGATATGGATTCTGGGGCAGACTCTCGCTCCTTTTGACTCTGATAACATGCTACCGGCCTACGGATTTGGTGACAGTGATACCTGCGATGAATATGTGTTTCCATTTAAGTGGAATGATGCCCCCTGTATGGGTTTTCAGGAGGTACTTGAGAAATACAATGAGATAGTACGCCGAGTCACTCTAGCTGGGCCCACCAGCTTCGCCCCTGTGATAGAAAAAGCCATAGAGTTAGTAGAACAGACAAGGTGCTTTCACATCTTGGTAATAGTGGCAGATGGC
Organism: Flabesymbios commensalis; assembly: GCA_964017125.1. Taxonomy (NCBI): domain Eukaryota; kingdom Metazoa; phylum Annelida; class Polychaeta; order Terebellida; family Flabelligeridae; genus Flabesymbios; species Flabesymbios commensalis. The sequence goes on from OZ024903.1 coordinate 87,708,542, forward strand.
CAAGTGACAGAAGAGAAACCAACAATAGATGCCATAGTGAAGGCCTCCCACTACCCTCTCAGTATCATTGTGGTTGGGGTGGGGGACGGGCCTTGGGACACAATGGAAGAGTTTGATCACAGATTGCCAAAGCGTAAGTTTGATAATTTCCGATTTGTGAACTATCACAGTGCTGTTTATAAGTCCAAGCACCCAGACGCGGCCTTTGCTCTTCAGGCTCTAATGGAGATACCTGATCAGTATAAGACCATCAAGATGCTGGGCTACATAGAGGACGACACTGTGAGTACTGGCTCAGCCGCGAGCAGCTCCAGACACAGTGACTATGGCTCACCACACTGTACCCCCTCAGCCAGCCCACTCAGACGTGTTAATAGTGGTGGTCATCATCCCGGTCTCACTGGACCACGACACGGTCTGTACACCAGCAGGAGTGCCACCCCCAGTCCTATACAACCGCGCCACAGACAGACTGTAGGTAGTATATCTGCCAATACATCACCTTCACAGGCCAGACATAGTACTGCTGTGTGAGACTGGTGATGACTGCATTGAAGCTTGGTGCGAGATTGCCATGGTGATGTCAGCAGAAAACACAGTGTGTGATTGCCATTGCAATGACTGCATTAAAGCTCAGTGTGAGTAATTGGTATGGTAATGACAACAGGAAGCGCAGTCTGAGATTGCATTGGCAATGACTGCATTGAAGCACAGAGTGAGATTGTCATGGTGATGTATTAAATCACAGTGTGATATTACCATGGTGGTGACTGCACAGTGTGAGTTTACCACAGTGATGCCATGGAGCTTGTCGCGATGTACGATATTACCATGGTGATGATTGCACAGTGTAAAATTACCATAGTGATGATTTCACAGTGTTAGATTGCTATGTTGATGACTTCACAGTGCGATTGCCATGGTGATGGCTCAACAGTGCGATTGCCATGGTGATGGCTGCACAGTGCGATTGCCATGGTGATGGTTTTACAATGTCAGATTGCCATGGAGATGACACAGTGAGATTGCCATGGTGATGGCTTCACAATGTGATCATAGTCATCAAAGTGATGACGGCACAGTATGGAATTGTCACTGTGATGGCTGCATAGTGTGGGATTGCCAAGGTTATGACTACACAATCTGAGATTGCATGATGACTGCGCAGTGGGAGATTGTCATGGTGATAGCTGCACAATGTGAGATTGCGTGCTGTCTGCATTGTGTGAGATTGCTATATTGATGGCTGCACAGTGTGACAATGTGTGCTGACTGCACTGTGTGAGATTGCTATAGGGATGGCTACACAGTGTGAGGTTGTGTGCTGACTGCACTGTGTGAGATTGCTATATTGATGGCTACACAGTGTGAGGTTGTGTGCTGACTGCACTGTGTGAGATTGCTATATTGATGGCTGCACAGTGTGACAATGTGTGCTGACTGCACTGTGTGAGATTGCTATAGGGATGGCTACACAGTATGAGATTGCGTACTGACTGCACTGTGTGATATTGCTATATTGATGGTTGCACAATGTGAGGTTGTGTGCTGACTGCACTGTGTGATATTGCTATATTGATGGCTGCACAGTGTGAGATTGCGTGCTGTCTGCATTGTGTGAGATTGCTATATTAATGGCTGCACAGTGTGACAATGTGTGCTGACTGCACTGTGTGAGATTGCTATAGGGATGGCTACACAGTATGAGATTGCGTTCTGACTACACTGTGTGATATTGCTATATTGATGGCTGCACAGTGTGAGATTGCGTGCTGTCTGCATTGTGTGAGATTGCTATATTGATGGCTGCACAGTGTGACAATGTGTGCTGACTGCACTGTGTGAGATTGCTATAGGGATGGCTACACAGTATGAGATTGCGTTCTGACTGCACTGTGTGATCTTGCTATATTGATGGCTGCACAGTGTGAGATTGTGTGCTGTCTGCATTGTGTGAGATTGCTATATTGATGGCTGCACAGTGTGACAATGTGTGCTGACTGCACTGTGTGAGATTGCTATAGGGATGGCTACACAGTATGAGATTGCGTTCTGACTGCACTGTGTGATCTTGCTATATTGATGGCTGCACAGTGTGAGATTGTGTGCTGTCTGCATTGTGTGAGATTGCTATATTGATGGCTGCACAGTGTGACAATGTGTGCTGACTGCACTGTGTGAGATTGCTATAGGGATGGCTACACAGTATGAGATTGCGTACTGACTGCACTGTGTGATATCGCTATATTGATGGCTGCACAGTGTCAGATTGCGTTGTGACTGCACTGTGTGATATTGCTATATTGATGGCTGCACAGTGTGAGATTGCGTTCTGACTGCACTGTGTGATATTGCTATATTGATGGCTGCACAGTGTGAGATTGCCATGGTGATGGCTGCACAAAGTGAGATTGCCATGGTGATGGTTGCACAGTGTGAGATTGCCATCTTGATGGCTGCAGTATGAGATTTCCATGATGATGGCGGCACAATGTAAGATAGCATGCCGACTGCATTGTGTGAGATTGCTATATTGATGGCTGCAGTGTGACGTTGTGTGCTGACTGCACTGTATGAGATTGCTATAGTGATGGCTGCACAGTATGAGATTGCCATTGTGATGTCTGCATTGAATAAAAGTGTGCGTTTGGCATGGTGATATCTGGTGATGACTGCACATTGTGAAATTCCATGTGTGGTTGGGAGAGCCGCTGACTGCATGAAGCACGTCCGCAGCATACCATTCTCATGCCAGATAATAAAACTAATGGAAGACTGTTTGATCACCATGAAGATGTACCGATTGTCCTATCGACAACAGTGTGGAATTATTACAATACCTTGGCAATACCATTGCCAAGATTCGAGGATATTTTCCATATATAGCAGTATTATTCAGCTGTCATGGTAACCAGACAGTAATATGACCACAGCTGACAATGCAATCTGGCAATTGTCTGGTATCGTACTCCCAGCAAACACAAAACATTTGTATAACATTTATACAACGTCCGCCCAACGTCTTCGACGTTGGTCCGATGTTGCATTAATGTTATGCAAACGTTTTGTGTTTGCTGGGCTGTCGATTAGCCCTTACAGCACTGAGCTAAGAAATTTAAATTTTCAGCCACTTGAAGTTGTGTCTCGCTACCGCGATCCACAACTTCAAGTGACTAAAAATTTGTATTATTTGTGAAATTAAAGTCCTAACATATATCAGTGTTTCAAGATTGAAAGCATATTTTTTAACAACTAGTTATACAGGTGCTAGCAAAACACAGAATGTCTACTGTAGTCGACATCTAAGGGCTAATAGCGACAATTATGGCTACAAAGTACACTGTGCATCTCTGAATCTGTACAATGTCATGTAATCTCAGTCATGTCAACTAAAAACTGAATACAAGGCAACCCACACATCGTCCCTTAGCAGCCAAAGTGTCACATCTGCCACCTGATGTGAGTGTTACATGCGACACTTTGGCTGCGACATTATTTAAATTAATATACATTCAGCTCTATGTATATACAAAATATGTATATAAATAGAGCTGATGATAAGTTCACAACTGCTATTAAAATACAGAAATTATTATATTTATGTACATACCAATCCTGTTCACCATTCCGCTCTTTGTCAGTGCAGGCATACTTTTTATTGGCTTTCGAATCGCTTTCTCAACACACAAAAATATCAAATGGCATATGCATATGGTCACCTTGGATATGAAAGGGTGTATCTGCCAATTTTCAAGTGGCATGTATACACCTTTTCATCTCTCAGGGACAATATATCAAAGAAAACTCCGATATTAAGCATATGTCCCGCTTCCAGCGTGAGGGTAGTTGGAATTTATTTAAAGCTAACATTATTGTGTTCGCAATGGCAGCTTTAAATGAATGGAAAAATATACCAATAAGTAATGACTACAGCACACGAATCACATGCTCACGTACATGCTGGTAACATTCCATAATATGTGCAGATGTAGGACAGTATTTACATATATTACAATACGTATTCACATGTTCACTAAGGTGACATTAATATTTATACAATTTAAAAACATTTTGTGATTACATAATTATATTACCATGACGTCACGATAGATGGCGATATAATTATGAAAAGTAAACTTCGTGATTAATGCAGAAATTTTTTTATAATAATAAGTGTCCAGAAGTACATATCTATATTGTACAATAATCGGTTGCATGGATCTCGATTATTACGGTAAATAAGTCCTGAATTAACCTTCAAAACTGTTATTATTGTTGCAATGTATAGCTTGACTATAATCATTGTATTGACCAAATGCGTTTCTCTATTTAAAGTTACTCATATCGTGCTGCTCATTAATTTATTAAAATTATTTTCTACTATAATTTGTGTTGCACTTTCTTTTTCTTTGTCATCGAATTAAATCAGATTAAACATGTTAACTCATAGGAGTCTGGCCGTTTTGACATTGGACGTCTGTGTGGTCTGGCCATTTTTGTGATTTTGAGACATATTCTGATACTCCTAATTGAAATTTAGAATGAAGGCATATGTATTTCTCATACACCACATGAACACACATACAATATATAACCAGAATACACTTCATTTAATTTGTCAGTCTGATGTTGCCATGGTAACCGACAGCCATTTTGAATATGTTAATTAGGTAGTGAAATTTTCGGGTATTTTGTTAAAAAATGGTATTTTTGTGATCCACGGAGGTTCAGGAGAACAACATTATATCAATTCACATAAAATATATTAAAATACATCACAGACGGTTCGAAGAAGCATTCAATAGGGATTAGCAACTCTTTGTATCTCCGTGTAGCGGTAAACACGTGATGAGGGAGGGGGACTCGTTTGCATCCATGTTATGCTATATGGATCAAAGGTGATCCATGTATACTGATAGGGCATCTGTTTAGAGTCTTATCCGTCATCCCAAGCATTTAGGTCGGTGCCACTTTTGTATTGGTTGTAAAATTTCGGTATTGTGGTGTTCCTCCGTGACCGAGAGGTAACGTGCTAGACCTCATACGGCCATGACTCAAATTTCGACTCCGGTGTCTGGGGGGCAGTGTCATCTGATTTATCTCACTACCGTCCTGACCAGTTTAGCATGTGTGTGCACAAAGGTGGCCCAAATTACCATTCATCCCAGGGTAATTTGGCTGACTATTTTCCTTCTCGACTGAGTATGCATCTCTAGCATCCTTGTGATCATATCTCGGCGGGTGTGGGCTTCTAACCCTGAAGGATATTTTTAAAACGCACAATTTTAAATGACGCCATAAAATCACTTTAAGTTATCATATCTTCCTCAATATTTGCGATAGAGACTTGATTTTTTCACCAAACCATATGTTTTCGGTATCAAAGAATACAATAAAAAACATGGAAAATTTATTCGACGATATTATTTCACAAACCCCGCACAGTGTGCCACTCGCTCGCATAAGCCTGCCCCTCCCCCCGCAGGCCTGCACTAATGTATCAGTGAAAGGGTCTGTTAATCAATCAATCAATCAATCAATCAATCAATCAATCAATCAATCAATCAATCAATCAATCAATCAATCAATCAATCAATCAATCAATCAATCAATCAATCAATCAATCGATCGATCGATCGATCGATCGATCGATCGATCGATCGATCGATCGATCAATCAATCAATCAATCAATCAATCAATCAATCAATCAGTCAATCAGTCAGTCAGTCAGTCTGTCAGTCAGTCAGTCAGTCAGTCAGTCAGTCAGTCAGTCAGTCAGTCAGTCAGTCAGTCAGTCAGTCAGTCAGTCAGTCAGTCAGTCAGTCAGTCAGTCAGTCAGTCAGTCAGTCAGTCAGTCAGTCAGTCAGTCAGTCAGTCAGTCAGTCAGTCAGTCAGTCAGTCAGTCAGTCAGTCAGTCAGTCAGTCAGTCAGTCAGTCAGTCAGTCAGTCAGTCAGTCAGTCAGTCAGTCAGTCAGTCAGTCAGTCAGTCAGTCAGTCAGTCAGTCAGTCAGTCAGTCAGTCAGTCAGTCAGTCAGTCAGTCAGTCAGTCAGTCAGTCAGTCAGTCAGTCAGTCAGTCAGTCAGTCAGTCAGTCAGTCAGTCAGTCAGTCAGTCAGTCAGTCAGTCAGTCAGTCAGTCAGTCAGTCAGTCAGTCAGTCAGTCAGTCAGCCAGCCAGCCAGCCAGCCAGCCAGCCAGCCAGCCAGCCAGCCAGCCAGCCAGCCAGCCAGCCAGCCAGCCAGCCAGCCAGCCAGCCAGCCAGCCAGCCAGCCAGCCAGCCAGACAATCAATCAATCAATCAATCAATCAATCAATCAATCAGTGAATATGTACCCATGTTGTAAGTACGTTCTATTCAGTGGTTCCATTCACAAATTTAAAATTGGTCACATTTTTTTTCTAGATTTAATGACGGCCATTTCGAATGACGATCACATATTTAATCACACATTTACATATTGATGTTCCACCTGGCGAGTTTCACACGTTTCACACCCACCATGAACCTCACACTGCCACCTTATATTTACGAAAAAAAAAACATCCCTGGCTTTACTCATCCACTGCTAACAATCTGTCATTATCACCACTATTATTATATATGTATACCGAGAGCAACTCAGAGTCCAATACTTTGTAAATACTAGTATACAGACAGACAGATAGATATTTTATTGACATAAAGAAAAGTCAGTACAGATTTATTTGTCATAAAAATGATCGAATATATGTACATGTATAGACAAGATGGTTAATTTGCTAGAATCACACAACAATTTACATAATTAAAATCATGTTGAAAGGCATTGCCATAGTAAAACACTGGATTTTGCAATAAAATAACAGATAATTGATTACTACCTGAACAAATTAGAAGGCAATGCCAATATGTGAACACAGGGGGACTATCATTTTGTTTCCCGCTCCAAAACCAGAGATAAAATAGCTACTATGTATGATCCACAAATCATATATGACAGTAAAAAAGACAATCTGGAAACATAGAAACCTAAAGATATATGCAAATGCATAATTATGTTACTGCAGTATGTACAGTGATGTAGGAAAACGACGTTAAGGATTATAGAGTATTTTAATAATCTCAGGTAAATGTAATACATTTGGAAGTACGCAAAACAAATAATTACACCGAGCCATGTGACCATGCACGCACAGTCGCTATATGCCCAGAGATTCCTTGATATAATTGAGTGTTGCAAACTTAGTGACGTAATAACAATACAAATTACGGATAATATTTATATGTGCCATTCACACAGGACATGACACTTACACTATAGCATTAAATAATATTGAATTAACTGGTGATTTATTACCTACATGGCCTATGTATGATCCACAAATCATATATGACAGTAAAAAAGACAATCTGGAAAGGGTAGAAACCTAAAGATATATGCAAATGCATATTTATGTTACTGGAGTATGTACAGTGATGTAATAAAACGACGTTAAGAATTATAGAGTATTTTAAAAATCACTCATAATCTCAGGTAAATGTAATACATTTGGAAGTACGCAAAACAAATAATTACACCGAGCCATGTGACCATGCACGCACAGTCGCTATATAGTGGGGATGCTTGTGTTCATAAATAAATTCCCGTGGGATTTTGATGGTTAAAATATGCCACCTATATCAAAATGTTCAGAATAAACTACAGAATAAGAAAAAGTTTGATGGAGTTCGCAAATTGGTGTCAAAACACTCTTCCCAGGCAAAATTCAAAATCGCCGCCATGAAATCACTAAAGTTATGATATCTTCATCAATAATTGAGATAGAAACAAAAGATTATTTTACCAAACAATATGGTTTTGGTATCAAGTAATGCAATAAAACAAACGATACAATTATTTGACATCGTTATCATGCAAAATTCAAAATGGCCGCCATGAAATCGCCATAATGATCATATCTTCGTTAATAATTGAGATAGAGACGAGATTATTTCACCAAACCATATGTTTTCGCTATCAAAGAATGCAAAAAACAAACGATACCTTCACTCGATATCATTATCATGCAAATTCAAAATGGTCACCATGAAATCACTAAATTGATCATATTTGCGGTAATAAATGGGATGAAAACGATATTATTTTACCAAACCATATGGTAAAAAGCTGATACTTTATTTCACATTATTATCATGCAAAATTCAAAATGGCCGCCATGACATCACTAGTCATATATTCATCATTAATCCAGATAGCGCTGATATTATTTCACCAAATCTCATGTAATCGATATAATGGTCACGCGATACAGATTCAAGATGGCCGCCATGAACCTAATGAATTTATCACATATAAAGATAAAGACTGTATTTTTTCATCTAACCACATGCTGTCGGCATCAATAATACAATAAAACACATCATACCTTTGTTTGTATATCTTTATATAGCTTCAAAATGTTATGTCATTACCTATTTATCCAATGTCTCAATACTAGTAATGCTAATTACATAGTAGAGCATCTGTTTATGTATAGCACACACCACCCAGGGGCGTAGCCAGAAATTGTTTGGATGTACGCACGAATTAGCGTCATCTTTTATTGGAGTATATCTCAATGACTTATGTGCATTTGTGGAGATATAATTGAGTAATTGTTAATTGACCACCCGGCTCCATCTCTTGATCCGCTATAATGCCACCCCACCCGCTAATGCCGACTACTTTTAGATTCAATTTCCTTGTACTTGGCAACATGATTCACTATTAATTTTTTGTCTCGTGTGTTTGTAAACGTTATTCAATTAATATACATTTTATCTGAGCCTACTATCCATGATTTTTGCGAACATGTACTTATGCCCATCTATGGGAAATTCCGTCTACCACAAAATTTAATTTGCGGAAAAATGCTAAGCTTTTAGTGAATATGTGAAAAAAATGGTAGGCCTATAACATACCCCAATAATTTCTGTCCTAATTCACATAGATTTGATTTCGATTTAATATATGAGATTGGCATCCTATAAACATTTTTTTACTCTTCATATGAAAAGTATTTGCATTTTATTTTCCCGAGTATAAATTCTTACTTTTGCCAACAAGAAAAAGCTTGCGATGGGCGCATCTGCATAAATCCATATGAAAATAAGATTGAGGAACCGTCATTTAATTAAAATAATGAATTTCAAGTCTAATTTGAACGCTCAAATATTCTCAAACACTTCAAGCCCTCACGATGCATCAAAGCATCATTTTGCATCTCTGCACAATGACTAAAGCTCCTAAAGCCGGTTTAGAACGAAAATATTCATAGAACTGCCTAATTTAATTTGCTACCCTCTTCAAGTCATTAAGTACCGGTAATCTTTATCCACTACAATTAAGGCGAGAATTGGGACAGCAATATGCGGCTTGTAGGCTACCGGTAATGGGTGAAGATGACCCTGGTAACTTCAGGCTTGAAAGGGTTAACTGGGTTAAATGATCTCCCTCAGGTAATCGCGCTATGTCACTTTTATCATGGTTAGGTTACATCGTATTACTACGGCAGGCAAACATATAGTAATGTTTGCCTGTCGTCTGTTAATGTATTAAGATAGGCCCCCTATATTAATTCCTGTAAAATGTGAAAATATACTTAATTTACTAAAAATTATGTTTTTAGGCTGGGCCAGGTTGTACGCACGTGCGTACGTGCGTACATGCTGGCTACGCCACTGCCACCCATCTACGTAACAGATTTTTTAGCTGAACAATTAGGACATATCCACACGTGATCGACAGAACAATGTTTTAACTCACTCAAAAACAAATAGATCCATATTGAATTACACCGCTTCTAATGTAATGTATTTTGAAATATCAGCTGTCACTTCTATATGATAACATTGATGCACAAGAGTGCATAATTGTTCATATACACCGATGGTGCACTTCCCGACATCGACCTTACACGTTCTCGATATCAATGGTATTCTACACCTCTAAGATGTTTGCCTATTTTCAACAAGTTAGCAGCATTATATATAGTGTGTATAGTTATTACCCACCTGTATCATAATTAGACTACATGAGGTCAACAACAATGGCATAGCATACTATCCTGATAATTGTATTTCTAAATCTATTCTCCAGCCCTTGAACAGACACTGTTATAAATAATTAGTTAAACAATACTAAAAATAGTAATGTAATGTAACAGAATGGGGCGTAGCAAAAGAGTATCAATATTTGTACAGGTCATGTTTACAGAGTTAGCGTCTGCACTGCAGTGTATCAAATAGCATATCAAAGTCAAGTTAATGTCATTGCAATGTCAAATCCTAGCAAAGTTTTTCTTCAATTAATTGTCATTACACTTTTAGGTGACAAAAAATTTGACAAAACACAGCGAATATGCATATCATTGAATAGTCAAAATGATTTTTTGTGTGTTCACATTGCCAGGGGGTGTAGAATAGATATTAAATAACTCCAAAAAATATACACATAACTTAAGATTTGGGCTTGTTTGACGTTGAGATGTAATGTTTGCACCCAAGTTTCACTGTTCACTTGTCGTGCAATAAGCCCAGTGGCGTATCCAGAAATAAATTAAGGGGGGTGCTCAGATTTCTAAGAAACCATTCAACAGCAGGGACCTATAGGGGGGGGGGCAATGCTTCCGCAAAATTTTGAAAAAAATAAACATCTAATAGTGCGATTTCGTGGTATCTTTGCTGTAAAACAAAGATATGAGATACCGGCTGAAATGTCAGTTTTAACTTAATGACAGATTAGCCTAGCCTACTCTAGTCCAAATATTTAAGCTAACACAACCACACAATTAGAAAAAAACATAAACATAATCATGAGCTCATTTAATAGCGAGCGCGATCTACCAGGCATATTAAATAAGCTAGATAAAAATAAACAGCTGTCGACCCATTGTTGTGTTAATGTTTGGCCTGCATAGCAGACGGTGGAGCAACGATAGTATTAATCAAACGTTGGGTCACCCTCATTGTGATAATAATTATGCAGCCTTGTTTGTTTTTTCAATTATTATCCTTGATTTCGTCTGTGGTAAAAAATAAACTGTTGAGTCCCAGCTGTATCTGAATTATTTCGTGTCAGTGACTATACCGGAGGTTTATATATTGCACTGAAAAAAATACGACAATTTCAAATAGGCTTTAAAACAATTAAATTTTGGAAATTGAAATAGCGACCCTGTTTTTTCTCCACTTGTTCTCAAGACCCGAGTCTCAGAGATGATATCTCTTGAAAAATGAATTCGCCATCACCCAGGTGAAAGAATCATGGTAATTGGCGGATAATTTTTATCTCGTGGTCCTTATTATTTTATTTATTTCACTTGCTCGAGAGGGCAGCACGTCCATGTCTAAGTCGTTGTCCGTTTCAAGCGATCCACATAGCCTACTATGTATTGTGCCGGGGGGGGGGGGGGGGGGCACTCAAGTACTGGGGATGTGCCGCTGGACAGGGTGCCTTTTTTGAGCTTCCAGCTTTGGCATGTGTTATAATTATCATAGTGTAGGGTAGTCTATGATAATTACTATCAATCTTAGCATATCTACTTTGGAACAACGTTGTTTCAAGGTAGTCTATGATAATTATCACCAATCTTAGCATATTTATTTCCCATGACGTTTACAAGTCTCGCTCAACGTTTCAATTATTGGCCAAGACTAACAAAAAGTTGCTATATTTTATTATGTTTCTTTTCAAAAAAAAATAATAATGAATGTTTGATAAATGTGTCCATCTCACACTAGTTAAGGGTGGACAGAATGGCGCCAATGATGCATTCCACACACCAGCCCTTTAAATAGGAAGGGGTATACATTCAGGTGTGGAGGGGGCTGGCACCAACATGTCGGACACTGGTGGATTAATTGTATATGAAATTATTGTTAGAAAATTACCACTCCGGAAATTAAGGGGGGAGGGTGCTCGAGCACCCTGAGCACCCCACTGGATCCGCCCGGGATTAAACTATACTCCACAATACATACGTTCACAACTAAATTAGAGCTGGATAAGATGTTACAAGGTAAATAATAGGCACGACACCTTAATAACCTGATAAGTCATGATTGTTTATCATAACCCTGAGTTGTCAAAGAAAACACCTTACGTTAAAACAAATTTTGGCAAAGTCAGGGGAAAGTGAAGAGTTTTGCTCTCAATATCCCATGAATTGACTTTCGTTAAACCAAAAAATCAAAGAGACAAGCCCCCAACACATTTTGGTCATGAAAAGCCAGTAAAAGTCATGATTTACTAAATTTTGTAGCAACCCTTAATAATGTCTAGGATTTAAAGAGCTTTTATCGCTACGATGATCTAATTGTGATAATTCATTAGCATTGACGTCACAAATAGATGACTTGTTTAAAATGTGATATTGACTTACAAAAGGTATAATTAACTATGTAATATCAGATATTTAATTATATAACATTTTTGTTAAATATAAATATAATTATAATAAATATTTTTTTATTCTTGTGTGCTTAGCACTGTTTAAAAATTAACAAACAGCAAGTATTCCATAGGATAATAACATCGCGGCATTATCCCCTAAATATAGGAGGCGGGCTTCCTGCTCTCATGATATCAGCAAAAAGCGGGGTCAGAATATTTTCACTCACTTTTGTAACCTATTGCAGCGGGCGCCTTCTTAACTTTTACATAATGCCTTATTATGCACAAAAAAAACAGTATCAGTATGAGTATGCGGACAAACAGACTACACTGAATCAGGATCACCCACTAAGGATAGTGAGATGAATCTGATTGTACTATCGTCTAGACCTACGACTGGCAGTCTGAAAGCAAGCACGCTATTTCTCGTTCACAGAGGCTCCCCAAAATACTGAATTCTTAAGTTTGTGAAGGGGGGGGGGGGACATTTTTAAACCACCATACCAGAGTGGGGGACGGGCCTATTACATTCACCACTACACCAGACCCACTGTTGCATGAATTTATGTGCTTTTTGGGGGGATACAAGATAACATTCTGCATATCTGATGTAGTATTTCAGTCAAGATCTTGATTTCTAAAGAATGAATATTGCTTTACGTTGCTTTCTGCACAATCATGGTAATATCGCGACCTAGGGAAACCCGAAGCCGGGACTATGCCCTACTCTTATTTCGTATGACTTGAAGGGTTCTTTATAGTGCACAGTACCATAGGCAGCACTGTACACTCCAGGCCTTTTGACAGTTTGGAGCACTGTATATGCACAACCACGACGACAAATATCCTTCCAGAGCGGGATTCAAACCTGATACCTTCAGGTTATAAGCCCCAGTCGATACGAATGAGCCATCAGGGCCGGCCGTTAATTTTTAAAGCGAGAAAAATTAAAAACGGTGCCATTGTATTCCCTAGTAACAAAAAATCAAGCCTCCGTTTGAAATATTGAGGAAGATATGATAACTTTTGTTATGATGTTATGGCGGCCTTTTTAATTTTTGTCGTCTGGTGAAATAAACTCGTCTCTACTCAATTATTGACGAGTACATGCTAACCTCAGTGATTTCATAGCGGCCATTTCGAATTTTGCATGATAATGATGTCGAATAAATGTATTGTTTGTTTTACTGCATGCCTTGATAGCAAAAACATATGGTTAGGTGAAATAATCCTGTGTCTATCTGAATTATTAACGAAGATATGATCACTTTAGTAATTTCATGGCGGGCATTTAAAATTTTGCATGATATTGATGTCAAATGAATGTATCGTTTGTTTATTGCATTCCTTGATACCGAAAACATGGAAATAATCTTGTCTATATCTAAATTATTGGTGAAGATATGATAACTTTAGTTATTTCATGGCGGTCATTTTGACTTTTGCCTGATAAGAGGGTTTTGACACCCATTAGCGAACTCCATCAAACTTTTTTTTATTCTGTGGTTTATTCTGAACATTTTCATATAGGTGGCATATTTTAACCACTGAATTCATACGGGATTACACATGCTCCTGCACTATGACGTAATAACAATACAAATTACGGATAATATTTATATGTGGCATTCACACAGGACATGACACTTACACTATAGCATTAAATAATATTTAATTAACTAGTGATTTATTACCTACATGGCCCTCGCACAGATTATTTTAATTAATTATATTGTTTAGTTCATACCATTTCAATCACGACCTGGTTATTACCACATACTGGGAGTTCAATCGAAGTATAAATGACAGAACAATAGAAAAAAATAATAATAATGATAAAATAACAAAACATTATTATAAATTAGGCCTAGATACTTTTTTAATACATGCATAGAAACTTCAAATAAAGTAATGTATTGTACTGATAATGATTCAAAAATATATTATAATAGTCAATATAAATTGTAATGAAATGAGTGTAACTGTTTTGGTATGAAATAATTATAGCATTCCCGGAATCTGTCTAGCCACTGAACATTACCCCTATTCCTATAACCCTATCACAAACAAAATTAGGGAGTATTCCAACCATTTGAAGTAAAAGAATTCAAAATTTTTCGGGAAAAACTAATAAAACATTGCCCCCACCCTCCGCCGCTTCACGCCAAATCCCACTCAGCATCCTTCGGGTGCTAGGGTTCTCTCATCGACGGTGATCGGAGATGGAGGTGTGGCCCGCAATTTTAACTAAATTACAGGAAATATTGGGGAAATTAAAAGATCCAATAATTCGTTAAAAAAACGTGTAATAAAATAATTACCCGATTTACTAGATGAGTGCTATCCGATGATCAACCACCCATTTCAATGTGCTTTTATTTTCGATGATTCCAAAAGGAACTAGTTGCCGGCGAACCTGCGCCCACTAGTGATCCATCGTCCACCATACCGAAACGCTACAGAAGCCTGACACCTGGTGAATCAAAGAAGCATCACTCACTAAACTATTGTAAGCTTGCATGATCAAGGAACTTATCACTACTCGGCCGCATATCTGAAAAATATTCAACTCACCCAAAAAAATGCTATGAAAGGTTTATCAACGGTTTACTGTAAAGTGTGCTTAATATAGAAATCAAAAGTTTACCAACATTTAACCATGCAAAAAAGTATAATTTTCAAGATGGTCAACAAATCCTTATAATTCCAATTATTGGCCAATAATCATCCAGAATGATTCATTACAACAGTACAACATTACTGCAGTAGCTATCTTGGGTTGAGTAGGAGTTTAAATTTAGATTATATATTAACCGGAGCAAAAAAAACGCATTTTCAGCATGTTTAAGGAGAAGATCAGCAGGTATGTGGTCAATGGTTACAAAAATCAATAAGTAGTAAAATGTTGCTGTATAATAATATTTATACTCAAAGTGTCAGAAATTTAATGCCGATTACAAATATGTACATGGTGGTGCTAAAAAATGTCACAACAGAAAATAGCCTTATAATCGATAAAAATTAAAACTCCGTTACTCCTCTGAGAAGAGGGTTTTGACACCCATTAGCGAACTCCATCAAACTTTTTTTTATTCTGTGGTTTATTCTGAACATTTTCATATAGGTGGCATATTTTAACCACTGAATTCATACGGGATTACACATGCTCCTGCACTATGACGTAATAACAATACAAATTACGGATAATATTTATATGTGCCATTCACACAGGACATGGCACTTACACTATAGCATTAAATAATATTTAATTAACTAGTGATTTATCACCTACATGGCCCTCGCACAGATTATTTTAATTAATTATATTGTTTAGTTCATACCATTTCAATCACGACCTGGTTATTACCACATACTTGGAGTTCAATCAAAGTATAAATGACAGGACAATAGAAAAAAAAAAAAATAATGATAAAATAACAAAACATTATTATAAATTAGGCCTAGATACTTTTTTAATACATGCATAGAAACTTTAAATAAAGTAATGTATTGTACTGATAATGATTCAAAAATATATTATAATAGTCAATATAAATTG
The DNA here is from genome assembly GCA_964017125.1 of Flabesymbios commensalis. NCBI lineage: Eukaryota > Metazoa > Annelida > Polychaeta > Terebellida > Flabelligeridae > Flabesymbios > Flabesymbios commensalis. The sequence continues at coordinate 87,724,512 of OZ024903.1, forward strand.
TAATGAAATGAGTGTAACTGTTTTGGTATGAAATAATTATAGCATTCCCGGAATCTGTCTAGCCACTGAACATAACCCCCATTCCTATAACCCTATCACAAACAAAATTAGGGAGTATTCCAACCATTTGAAGTAAAAAAATTCAAAAATGGCCCCTAATTTTTCGGGAAAAACTAATAAAACATTGCCCCCACCCTCCGCCGCTTCACCCCTTAATCCCACTCAGCATCCTTCGGGTGCTAGGGTTCTCTCATCGACGGTGATCGGAGATGGAGGTGTGGCCCCCAATTTTAACTAAATTACAGGAAATATTGGGGAAATTAAAAGATCTAATAATTCGTTAAAAAAACGCGTAATAAAATAATTACCTGATTTACTAGATGAGTGCTATCCGATGATCAACCACCCATTGTCAATGTGCTTTTATTTTCAATGATTCCAAAAGGAACTAGTGGCCGGCGAACCTGCGCCCCCTAGTGATCCATCGTCCACCATACCGAAACGCTACAGAAGCCTGACACCTGGTGAATCAAAGAAGCATCACTCACTAAACTATTGTAAGCTTGCATGATCAAGGAACTTATCACTACTCGGCCGCATATCTGAAAAATATTCAACTCATCCAAAAAAATGCTACGAAAGGTTTATCAACGGTTTACTGTAAAATGTGCTTAATATAGAAATCAAAAGTTTACCAACATTTAACCATGCAAAAAAGTATAATTTTCAAGATGGTCAACAAATCCTTATAATTCCAATTATTGGCCAATAATCATCCAAAATGATTCATTGCAACAGTACAACATTACTGCAGTAGCTATCTTGGGTTGAGTAGGAGTTTAAATTTAGATTATATAGTAACCGGAGCGAAAAAAAACGCATTTTCAGCATGTTTAAGGAGAAGATCAGCAGGTATGTGGTCAATGGTTACAAAAATCAATAAGTAGTAAAATGTTGCTGTATAATAATATTTATACTCAAAGTGTCAGAAATTTAATGCCGATCACAAATATGTACATGGTGGTGCTAAAAAAATGGCACAACAGAAAATAGGCTTATAATCGATAAAAATTAAAACTACGTTACATAGTAATATTTATATTCAAGTTGTCAGTTCTAATTTAATACTGATTAAAAATGTATACCATATATTGCCAAAAAGTCATATAAACAAAATATGCAAATACATGGGGTGAAATATCACAAAAATCAATAAAAATTAGAACTTCGTTATATTGTCATATTTATACCCAATTGTTGATTACAAATATATACATTATATTGGCTAGGGGGACGCCTGTCCTCGCGCCTCAGAACAATGAACGCACGAGCACAGTTTATTTGCACCCCAGAGCACCAATAATAATGATGATCACGAACAATCTATCGACATAACCAATGAAAACACTGATTCTAACGATATTAATGAAATAGATTGTACAAAACAATACAATTATAAGGCAATACACAGGACAATTAAGAAGCGTGGCACTGTCATAGACTCCGGAGGACTGTTATTGCATTTTAAATCAGAACTCAAAGATGCTGTGGAAATTTTACATAATTTTGAAGATCATTTTTTATGGATAAAGCTGAATGGTGATAAGTTAGGATGGGACAATGATATATTTGTATGTTTATGTTACGTCATACCAAGGTCATCGTCGAGACAAGATAGTATCTCGTCGAGACATTTGATAGTATGATAAGTAATGACATAGCTAATTTCCATGTGCGATATGGTGATAAATTTTCGTGTTTGATAGTCGGAGATTTGAATTCGCGAACTGGTGAATCTAAGGATTATGTGGAGAATGAAAATACTGGATATGTGCCTGTTCCAGATGATTATACAGAAGATGATGACGTACCACACAGAACATCGTGTGACAAGAAGGCACCAGATGAGTACGGACATAAACTGATTGCCTTATGTAAAACATGTTCACTTAGAATTGTAAATGGTAGAGTGGGTTCAGACAAAGGAGTTGGTAATTACACTAGTATCAATAAGCGAGGTCAAAGCGTTGTTGATCACGTGTTATGTAAATCAAATATATTCAAGTTGTTAAATGCTTTTGCCGTGAATGAAATATGTGAATGGTCTGACCATTGTAAATTATCATTTTCATTAAAAATAAAATATAAAACACTTCATCTGACAAGATAGGAAAAACACACAAATTCAAATGGAACAGTACAAAAAGAGAAGATTTCTTAAACAGTTTGAATAATGTTTTATCAGAAATAAGAAACTCGATTAATTATTTAACCAATGGTATGACAGAGGGAAATGTAGATAAAACACTAGATATAATAACAACGTTAATACAAAATACAGCTTAACCATTATTTGGTAAAGATACTACAACTCGCGTTGTTTATAATAATAAAAGCCCACCCTATTATACCGATGAATGTGAAAATAAGCGTAAACATTTCTTTGCTTGTTTAAATTCTTTTAGAAAATATAATTCTGACGAAAGCAGACATGCGCTGATAGAGGCCAGAAAGCAATTTAAAGATTTGGTAAGAGTTTGTAAGAAATAAATGAGACGCGAAAGATTGAGCAAGCAAGAATAAATAATGCAAAAGACTACTGGGCTTTATTGAAAGGTAAACCGCCTGCCAAATGTACAAATAACATTAGCCCCACTGCATATTACAATTATTTTTCACGCATCAGTAACCCAGTAGATTGTGATATAAATATAGACACTGATATTGATGATATTATACAACCAAATGAATCAAATAAATTAGATATAATGTATGAAGAATTGAACCAGCCAGTGACAATAGATGAAGTGAAAAACTCAATTAAACAGCTTAAGTCAAGTAAATCAGCTGGGTTAGATTTATTATTGAACGAATTTTACATACATGTACAAGAACTACTCGCTGTGCCGTTATGCGATTTATTTAATTGTGTTATTAAAACGGGTCACTTTCCAAATAAATGGAGCGAATGTCTTATTGTACCGTCACATCAGAAGGGAGACGTGAACTCAGTCGATAACTACAGAGGTATTACCTTACTGAGCTCACTAGGAAAGTTGTTCACACGGGTTCTAAACAATAGATTGACCTGGTCGGCCGAGGCCTACGGTGTTTACATTGAAGCTCAAGCTGGATTCAGGCCAAATTATAGTACTATTGATAATCTTTATAATCTCAATAGAATAATATCACATTTGATAAACAAAGGCAAGAAACTTTATTGTGCATTTCTAGATTTCCGTAAAGCGTTTGATTATGTGGATCGCAATTTTTTATGGAGTAAATTACTGAAGTTAGGAATTAGAGGTGAAATATTTAACATTATTCATAGTATGTATAAAAGTGTTAAGTCAATAGTTCAAGTTGGAACAGAACGTACACAACCATTTAAATGTTTATTGGGTGTACGTCAAGGTGAATGTTTATCTCCTTTTTTATTCTCTATGTATATCAATGATATTGAAGATTATGTTAAGACACATGGATTTCAAGGCGTTAATACAGGTCATGTAAGAATGTTTTTATTATTGTATGCTGATGACACCGTACTTATATCAGAAAATAGACAAGATTTGCAACTTGGGCTTGATATTGTAGAAAATTATTGTAATAAATGAAAAATAATATTGAATATTGAAAAAACTAAAATTGTAATTTTTCGCAAAGGTGGAAAATTAAGCGTGAATGACAGATGGTTTTATAATGGAAGTCAAATTGAGATCACAAAGCATTTCACATATCTCGGAATGGTATTTTCCAGTGGTGGTTCATTTTCTAAAAATCAGAAAAAATTAGCTGGTCAAGCACAAAAGGCCATATTTTCATTACAAAAAATGCTTCAGAAATTTGACGATAATAAGTGTGCAGGTATTGTGATTTATTTGATAAGCTTATAACACCGATATTATGCTACGGAAGTGAAGTGTGGGGTTTTAATAGAGGTGATACAATAGAGCGTGTACATTTACAATTTTTAAAGAAAATATTACGTCTTAAATGGAGTACAGAAAATAACCTGGTATACAGTGAACTATGTAGATTAAATATGCAATCTGAACGCTATTTAAGAATTATTAGATACTGGCTAAAAATTGTTAAGTCTAACGAACACAGACTGATTAAAAATATTTATAATATGTTACTGATAGATTCACATAATGGTAAAAGCAACTGGGTCTCACAAGTTAAACAATTACTGGAAATGACTGGCTTCGGTCATGTGTGGCTAAACAGTGATGTTGAGAATGATAAACTATTTTTATTTAATTTTAAACAACGCTTACGCGATAATTTTGGACAGAAGGTTAATCTAGAATTGCAAACCACATCAAGAGGTACATTTTATGTGTTGTATAATGATTTTTTCAAAAATAATACAAACTATCTCGATGTTGTTAAGACACAGTAGCATAGGGTGGCACCAACAAGGCTACGCACCAGTAATCACAGGTTAGCTGTAGAAAGCGGGCGGTGGCATAAACCTCATGTATTACCATTAATAGAAAGAAAATGTAGTAGCTGTGAAGACTTGGAGGAGGAATATCATTTTTTACTTGTCTGTCCGATGTATACTGAATTACGTAGGAAATATTTACCTAAATACTATCATCAGCGTCCAAATATGTTAAAATTTGTTGAGCTCATGTCAAGCAAAAAGTCCAATATCATTACTAAGTTAGCTAATTACATGTACAAAGCATTTAAAATAAGAAACGAAGTTGAATATGTTGTCTAATTTCATGTTTACTATTTTTTTTTTTTATACAATTATACTTATTCATGTTAATATATTATATAATGTTATACTGCTAATAGCAATGTTAAATATTTTGTCTAATTTCATGTTTACAAGTTTATTTATACTTAATATATAATATAATGGTATACTGCTAAAAGCAATGTGACATGTTTATTTCAATTTGTTACTTTACAATACCTGTTGTGAATTTCAATTGTATATATGTATATGGCACAAGGGCTACAAGCCTACTGCTTAATAAAATATTCTATTCTATTGCCAAAAAATATCATAAAAGAAGACATAAAGTACGATGCCTATTGTTTGTTGTCAAAAATACAATTGAATATGAGTATTATGCATGAAATACGCGGCTTATTTTTTCTCAAAATGAAAAAACAACTTGTCCAGCCAGGCTTTGCGTGAAATACACATATCGTAGAAATTTTAGAGCGATACACAAAGTTGAGTGCATTGTTTAAACGAGAATAATTGCGAATCTAAAAAGAAAATGTAGTAGCTGTGAAGACTTGGAGGACGAATATCATTATTTACTTGTCTGTCCGATGTATACTGAATTACGTAGGAAATATTTACCTAAATACTATCATCAGCGTCCAAATATGTTAAAATTTGTTGAGCTCATGTCAAGCAAAAAGTCCAATATCATTACTAAGTTAGCTAATTACATGTACAAAGCATTTAAAATAAGAAACGAAGTTGAATATGTTGTCTAATTTCATGTTTACTAATTTTTTTTTTATACAATTATACTTATTCATGTTAATATATTATATAATGTTATACTGCTAATAGCAATGTTAAATATCTTGTCTAATTTCATGTTTACAAGTTTATTTATACTTAATATATAATATAATGGTATACTGCTAAAAGCAATGAGACATGTTTATTTCAATTTGTTACTTTACAATACCTGTTGTGAATTTCAATTGTATATATGTATATGGCACAAGGGCTACAAGCCTACTGCTTAATAAAATATTCTATTCTATTGCCAAAAAATATCATAAAAGAAGACATAAAGTACGATGCCTATTGTTTGTTGTCAAAAATACAATTGAATATGAGTATTATGCATGAAATACGCGGCTTATTTTTTCTCAAAATGAAAAAAACAACTTGTCCAGCCAGGCTATGCGTGAAATACACATATCGTAGAAATTTTAGAGCGATACACAAAGTTGAGTTCATTGTTTAAACGAGAATAATTGCGGATCTAAAAAAGGTTTGTAAAAAAAGGTTTGTAAACTTAATAAAAATCGGCTAGTCGTGTTTGACAGGCGAATCACCCGTGCTGCAATGAATGACTTTCCCATGTAGATTTGGAGTCATTTTTTCTTACCTGATTCTAATCACTTAAAGTACCTAGGAAAAGGCATGGTGAAATGAACACATGCTAAACAAAGAGTTGTACCATTTGATATAAATGAGATAAAGGTAAATACAAAATAATCCGAAAATTTCAACTCTTTTTAAATGTCGGCTATCTTGTTTTGGTTTGTTTAAATTGATACGTGATATAGTGGAGCGGTTAAGTGTTGAATTTCAGCAGAATCGTTCATATTATTCTACAATTCTGAAACTTGGCAGATGTCAAGGATGATATGCTGCTTCATATAAGATAAGGAGTCAAGTCATTGAGTCATCGAAACCTGCTCAAAATTCAAGATGGTCGCCAATAATGCCGTGAATAGATGTATACATATTTCAGGTTGGTTACAAAGCTGCATCCGAGCACCCAAATACTGTAGTAGACATCTGAAATATTGCGTTTGCAATTTATTTTGCATATATGCCATATATAAACAGCGAATGGCTGATCATTATGAATATATAAACCTTTATTTGATCGTCAACTGGGAGATACGGAAATAATATTAAACTATTATCATTATTTTTTTGTGGTACTATTGATCGATCAGCTGAGGGGGGGGGGGGGGGTCCTGTATGCATTTCAGATAAGTAATGTAGCATAGCTTAATAACAGATAAAATCCAAGATGGTCGCCAAAAAAACAATGTTATGAAGACAGGCTGTATCGTCAGTCTTACTGCACATGTTTTTCGTGTCAAGAAGCTCATTTGTAGTGTTTTATTAAAAAATATAATCAGAAAAATCACATAAGTAATTTATCACAGTTTATGATCAGAGATAAATTCAATGTGGCAGCCATCGAGATTTGACTTTATCTTCAAACCTGCTTGACTTATTAGCCTTATTTTTATCTCTACATCTAGGATTATACGATCAATTAGGTCATTTGTAATGTCTTTATTTACGAAGTGAGAGCTTATTAAGACATATATCCAAGCCAAGATGCCCGCCAAAATGATCAATTATATCACGATTTGGCTGGATCTACAATCATAAAGCAACCAAAGAGATTATTTTGGTTTTCCCTACATTTTTAGAGTTAAATAATTCGACATACAACAAAAGTCATTTATATTAATCAGATATATTTAGATGAGGTTTAGCCTTCATGTATCAGCCAGCTTCCCTTAAGTTAACCTCGAATGACCTTGAAGGTTTAATTAAAATTGATGAAACTTTGCATCATTAATTGAGGTCCTAGGACACAAGGGGTGGTGTGAATGTTATGTCATATTCACGGTCCCCCGTCCAGATAATCCATTGTTTACACATCCCTGAGGCATGACCACTAATTGTACCATGTATGGCCCGAGTTTATTAAAGTAAAGTCTATTGTCTAAAGTACTGGTACAACCGACCCCTTCGAACCTTCTTACGCCAACGATGAGGCTTATCAATAATTTTAGATTGTAAATGTTTCTTTAATTAACAACATGCCACTTTAGTTTTGGAACCGGATCATAGTATAGTGTTTAAAAAGATAACAGGGTTCCAAACCCCCAAATTACCTTTTTAGAGCCAAAACCATGTTTGCGATCGATTTTAAAATGCTGACAGGGTTCTGGTACCTTGTCATCCCGGTCTAAATTCTTCCCTAAATTCGTCTACGCAGTTCGTTTTGTGTAACATTACTCTGCCAAACGACCCCTAAGTCCGATTTTCCACAGAAATGAGATTAAGATGAAGAAACAGTCACTATCGCTATCTAGCAAAATATTAACATTTTCCACTACACCACTCTTGGTCATTAATGGGATGGGGGATCGTATTATTCACCTAACAGGGTTATAACACTATCACGACTAGGTTGCACTCGTGATACATTAACAGCCTTATTGAACCTGCGGCAGACATGACCCAAATTCCATTGTTCACCCGTGAAGGGGGAATGTCCGTTAAATTTAAAAACACAAGACTAAATGTCGATAAAGTGTTTATTCCCACATTTTGCCGACACCGTGGTGTTGCGTTGTATCTCTTCTTCAGGGCTAAATGAGGTGCTCAATTTAGTGGTGCTTAATTCACCGCTACCATGCGCCCAATCACCCAGCTTACATAATAAAGGGTGAAGTGGAGCATCACAGTGAAGCATTTTATCCGTGTGCACGGGACTATTTTTAGCCAGGTGGTTGGCCTTAAAGCACTTATACCAGGCACCGTAATTGTAAATAGCTTGCCTTCTTTTTGCGAAGGAGAAATTTAAAAATTGCTCACATGAGACAAGACTATGAAACAGCGATCATGGGTATTGGAATGTGAGTAAACTTGTTCACTTAAGGTTAGTGCACTAGCTGTAGGTATAGTCTATCTTGTTGGGTGGATTTAGTGTAACCATCACTAGATAACTTTCCCGTAGCAGTGTTTGAGAAACAAAGTGCACGTTGACGGGTGGCAACAGAATATTGTAGGAACTCAAAATTTATAAATGTGGTAAGTCATTTTTTATTTCTTTACTGACGACTGCGGCGCAGAGGCTGATGATAATAGGAGTAAAATTAATTCCATATTTAGCGGCGTCAATGGCGAGAAAGGACAAACTTCTCACATGTGACTGGACTGAATTGTACACTGTAAAATATTTACCGTAAATTTTACGGTGCTGCACTGGCAGCCCAGTTTCCAGTGCAGCACCGTTAATTTACAGTGCGCCGTGAAAATGAAGAAAACGGTGCACAATCACTTCTGCAGAGCTGCACTGTAAAGTTAACAGTGCACCGTGATCACGAAAACGGTGGGAACCGTAGATTTAACAGCCGTGCACAATAAATTTAACAGTGAATTTAAGTCACATACCGTGAATTTGAATGTCATGTACCGTGAATTTGACAGTTATATACCGCGAATTTAAGAGTTATATACCGTGAATTTAAATCATATACCGTGAAATAAAGGTTATATACCGTAACATTAAGTTAAATACCGTGCATTTAACAGTTATATACCGTTATTTGGACAGCTATGTACCGTGAATTTACCAGTTATATGCCGTGATTTCAACAGGTATGTACCGTGAATTTATCAGTTATATACCGTGAATTTGACAGTTATATACCGTGAATTTAAATTATATACCTTGAAATTAACGGTTATATACCGTAAAATGAAGTTAAATACCGTGCATTTAACAGTTATATACCGTTAATTGGACAGCTATGTACTGTGAATTTAACAGTTATATGCCGTGATTTCGACAGCCATGTACCATGAATTTGATTTATATACCGCGAATTTAAATTATATACCGTGAAATTAAAAGTCAAATACCTTGAATTGAACAGTTATGTACATGCAGTGAATCTAGCAGTTATATAGGTTTAATTTGACAGCCATGTACAGTGTACTTAACGACTCTTTAATTATATAGCTGGGTAATTAAACATTTTGGAAGGGTATACGATGTTTATTCTGCCATTACAATGCGGTGGGTGGTCATTTTATAATACTTAATTTTTTCTTTTCTCCACGCTTTAAAATATTTGCTGGGCACCATTGGTTATAATATAGAAAAGTAACTTGAACAATCTTACAAAATTTCTATATTTTTTATTCTCAAAACAAAACACAAATTTTTAACAATTAAATATAACAATATTTAATTTGTTTGCTAACCCTTGGAGCATCATATTATTTTAGTGACATTTGTTTCACTAAATTGATTAATTAAATCAATCACTTTTTACATCGAAATGTAAAATAATCAAAATTTGAAAATTAAAATATTTTTTGCAAATAATTTGATGAAAATATAATAGAAAATTGTATTGGGAACAACATCTCGGTGTTGGGGTAAACAACGCATTACAAGAAACATTGATTAAAACAAGTGTCTACTAAATGCAAAGTAGAAATGCATGATATGCAAAATAGGTGAAGGCTGAAAGGATACGTTTAGTACAGGTGCCTTGTTTTAAAGAAAATTGCATTCAGAACGACATATCTCGCTCAAGGTGTTGCAAGGGTTAAAATACGCATTACAAAAAAACATTGATAAAACAATGGCATACTTAATCCAAAGTAGAATATGCATGATATGCAAGATTACAATTATCTAGTTTTCACACCAAAAAACAAATATAATCAATACATATATACATACATAGATATCTGTCCATTTATATATCGTTCCCTTGGTATTAGAGGGTCGTATCTGCCATTTAACTAACATATATAGACATATCCATCCATATATATATATATATTACAATGTTTGGCAAAAAAAAACTTCGATCATTTTATTATAAAACAAATTTCCACTTTCAAGTCACCATTTTAAATAGCTCAAATTTCACCAAGTTTTAATAAGGACCATTCCAGCAAACACAAAACATTTGTATAACATTTCTACAATGTTAGACAATTTTTTTGTGTTTATTGGGATGAGATAATCCTCAATGTGCCATATTAATTTAATGCAATTTGTTTGATTTCTTCAATTGAAATTATATTGCATTTTTAGTGTAAAAATTGATTAATTCTAAGCAGACCTTTCATTTCTTCCTTATATTTGATGGATTTAAAATGATTTTACACTGAATTTGTAGAATTTTTTTTTTTATAAAATAAATAAATAAAAGTTGAATTCAAAATGACATTTCTTGTTTGTGGCGCTGCAAGGATAAAAACTGGGATCACAAGAAATGCTTATAAAACAAGTGTCTACTAAATGCAAAGTAGAATATGCATTATATGAGAGATATGTGAAGGCTGAAAGGTTATATTTTGTACAAGTTACTAGTTTTCACACCAGAATACAATAATTATTGTAATTAAGGGTCTGATTGAGGATTCAGACTATCGGGAAAGAAACCAGGCAAAGCATTTGAAGGTAACAACAATATAATAAATCTAATCTATATATATGTACAGAAACAAATATATATATAAAAACATCTATATATATATATATATATATAAGTTTAATTAAAGGCCTGAAGTCCTACATCATCCCCTGCCGTAAATTAGGTTTGAGTTTTTGTGGTCACAAATATTTAAAAAGTTGACTTGTGGTGGCCATTTTAAATTTCAGTAAATCACCTGCACATTTCCTGATGGTGGGTAATGTGATTGTAAAATGTCAATTATTTCTGACTTCAATTTTTGTATTTTTGTTTCCACAAAAAATTATGAAGTTCATCCATGGCCTCCATTTTGAATTTCCATAAAACCTTGAAAAAAATCACCGGCACATTTCCATATCGTGGGGAATGTGATTGTAAAATTTGAATAATTTACGACATTAAGTTTTTGCGCCCACAAAAAAATTAAAGTTGATCCGTGGCGAGCATTTTGAATTTCAGCAAAACCTTAAAATAAATCACCCGCAATCTCCGTATCAGACAGACAGATATTTTATTGACAGAAAGAATGTCAATCCAGACTTATTTGTCATAGAAATAGAGATATGTACATGTATATACAACATTGTTAATTTGTTAAAATCATATGACAATATACATAGTATGACATACATAACTAAAATCATGTTAACTGGCATTGCCATAAGAAACACTGGGTATATACTTAAAATAAGATTGAAAGGCATTGCCAGGGTAACATAAGGTCTATCATTTTGTTTCCCGCACCAAAACCAGAGATAAAATAGCTACTATGTATGACATGCTAATTATATATATAGTAGCAAAAAAGACACTCTGGAAAGCGTAGAAACCTAGAATATATACAAGTGCATAATTATGCTACAGTAATTTGAGAATGTATTAAGACAATGTTAAAAATTACACGATATTTTTAAAAATCAAATATTATATCATGCAAGTACAATCAATGTGACAATCTGCGACACAGGTAGCTCCGAGCCATGTGACCATGCAAGCACAGTCGCTATGAACTCGGCGATTTCCTGATATAGACTAGTGATGCAAATTTAACAACGTAATAACAGTAATACCACCGAAACCCAATATATACATACTAATAAAAGTCGGACATGGTGGTTCGTCGACTGCCAACAAAGTATAGCATCAGAATCATCCATATTATCTAGTGTTGGAGACTTAGTGATGTAATACAAATTACGGATAATAATTATGCGTGCCATTCACGCAGGACATGGCACTCACACAATAGCAATAAAGTTTGTTTAATTAACTAGTGATTTATTATCTATATGGCCCTCGCACAAAAACATTACAGCTTATTTTAATTCACTATATTGTTTAGTTCATACCATTTCACTCACGACCTAGTTAGTACCACATACTTAGGAGTTACAATCGAAGAAAAACATTCCCGACCTCATAGAGAAAATCAGTTGACTTAGCAACTCTGAAATCCTCCATAAGGCCCCACCTCGTCTGATAACAAAGGCGACGGAAACGTCCCTAAACGGCCCTAAAAAGCCAAATAATAAGATCCGAGAGCAACAGCCGTCCTGATATGTGGTAATACCCAAGTCAGATCATGAAGGCATGATAATATGGATAATATAGCGACAGGTGACTTGTGATTGTTCTACATAAAAATGTAACGTTAAAACGATAATAATGACACATAATCATGATCATGATGATAATAATTAATCATGCTAGTCACGACACACATACAAAATATTTCAGCTTGAAGATGAATTTACATTTATCATACTCAATATTTTTAACCCTTAATTTGTTTAAAACAACCATAGATAAATTTTGCTAGCGACTTCACCACTGTTATGTCTCTAGATGTCATAATTCGTAGAAAAATATCATTTGTTGGTTGCATATTGATAATTCCGGCTATAGAATTAACCAAGATTTCGCGTTCATTGTTCATGGCATTACAGTGGAGAAGAATGTGTATTTCGTCGTCAATTTCGTTTGATTCACACCTTGTGCATATTCGTTGGTTTATTGGAGTTATTGGATTATTGAATCGTCCTCTCTCTATTTTTAAATCATGTGAGCTCATTCTATATCTCGCCATTGCTGTTATGAGGTGGTACCCCTTTATGTTTAGGATGTATGGTTCCACACACAGAGATTTTTTCCCTAATGAATATGTGCGCAGCTTACTTGAACTCTCAATATCTTGTCTCCACCGCTGTGTAAATATTCTAACAATTGAATCTTTAAAGGAAAGCATGAATTTATTTGTATTGCCAATGTGCTGCGTCTCCCAAGCTTGGTCTAGCCCGGTTAGTTCAAGGACAGACCGAATACGCGAGCACCAGTTTGTGAATCCAGTGCCATCTAGCTCCAGTAGCATATTGTAGGCATTTCTGACAGGGTGGTTCTGAGATAGGTCTAGAATTCTACAGCAATATTTTACAGCTTTAATATGTTGCCTGATAATCAATGGAAACCGTCCTGTGTCACCATAAATTGCAGGAGTGGGTGTTTGCTTTCTAACACGTATCGTGGGGAATATTATTGTAAAATTCGTATAATTTCTGACGTTAAGTTTCAAAGTTTTTGCACCCACAAAAAATGTTGGAGTTGACCTCTAAAGCTGTATTACATCATGTACTGTACATTTGACAACTTCTTATAATAAAAAAATGGTTTCAAACTTTGTTCAAAGCATAGTATTTTTCACCAGATATTTCCACTTTTAAAGTGGAACATTCAAGTCACTATTTTAAATAGCTCAAACTCCGCCAAGCTTTAATCAGTTTCATGAATTAAACCCTGAGAGCGCCATATTTTTCGGGTAAATTTGTTTATTTTTTTGTATTTATATTTAAGAAAAAATCTGACCAATTCTTTCTTCAAAATGTGAGAGAAAATAATACAAATTTGGAAGAAAATCTGAACATTTTCTTCGAAAAATTTGAAGAAAAAAATAATTGAAAATTGCCTTAACAACTCTGTACCCTCATTTTCTAGATGTTTCAGCACCCTTACAAGCTGACCAAATACACATGTACTTTATGTGGCTCAAATTCTTTTAAATCAATATCCTGACAATACAGTGGATTATTTTCATGCAAATGTCATCTCTTACATATAACTTCAAGCTAGAATTATTTAGGCAATTCCAGTTTTCAAATTGAAAATAATTTTTTCAACATGAAAATGTCACAGAATTATTTAAAATTGTCCTGATTATGTATCCATGACATAATAATTCGCAAGTCAAACAAGGCTTTTAACCTTGTGACATTTTATACAGTGGAGCTGCCAATTAAGCCGAAGAAATACATATTACTCCTCTCTATTTGCAGAGTAAGCCTGAATTTACCATTGTCATCTTCATCCACTACAAGCCGAGAATTGCTGTCGCAATTATCGAATTGAAGTGGATGAAGATGATTTAAAGTGGGTGGCAAATTTAAAAAAATCGTTATTATTAAAAAAATTCTATCCAAATTTCGATGTAAAACGCCTAGGTATTAAAACTTCTAATGAGTCTCCTTTTCCTGTGTGGTGTGGGTGGTACATTATTTTCATCTTCCTCACCAGGTTGAAGATGGAGAGCAGGTGCAGCACAGCCAGCACTTAACACAACAGGCTCCTGGGTGCTATCACCCCTACAAACCCCAGCATTTTGACAAGGTGGACTTAGGTCCAGTGTACTGTCACAGTCAATAGGAACAAGCGTGTGCTCACTCAAATGAACTTTATCACCAAGTGTTGCACAATATCTGTAGCATTCATCACATGTATATTCACAAGCCTGTTTACATGAATTACCATTTCTTGGGAGTGCCAAAAGCATGGCATTTATTTGTGAAACTGCTCCCTTTCTATTTTCTATATTGGCAATATCTACAAAAATGTGTTGTGCTACAAAAATCGTGAAGTTGTGCCAATGCAGCGAGATCCCAGATTGTCCCCAGCAATGCAACACAATGTTACATTTACTAAGTTACCATCAAACAACTCCATACCCTCATTTTCTAGATGTTTCTGCACCCGTACAAGCTGACCAAATACTTTATGTGGCACAAATTCTTTTAAATCACTATTAAGACTTTTAACCTTGTGACATTTTATACAGTGGAGCTGCCGACTAAGCCGTAGAAATACATATTACTGCTCTCTATTTGCAGAGCAGGCCTACTGGTTGTAAAAAGTAAAGGGTGCAGCTGCTTGAAACAGTTAATAGTTTAACTATTTCAAGCCTGAATTTACCATTGTCATCTTCATCCACCACAAGCTGAGAATTGAAGTGGATGAAGATGACTTAAAGTGGGTGGCAAATTGAAAAAATATGTTGTTATCATTTAAAAAATTCTATGTAAATTTCCGTTGTAAAACGCCTACCCTTACTAAAAATAATGCATTGATCACGCAGTGACCATGTCTTGACCATGTTATTCATGTATTGACCATGTAGACTGTTATTTCTCAGTGTATTCACCATGCAATGACCTAGCATTGACCAGTATCGACCATGCATTGACCTTCCATTGTTAAGTTGCCTGCTTGATTATCATGCATTGACCATGTATTAGTGAAGAAAACTTCCTTTTTTTGCATTGACCATGTATTGTCCATACAATTTTCTGAAAATTTCTCCATGTTCTCATTGACCATGCATTAAACATTATCTTGACTAAGCATCATGCATTGACCTTGTATTAGTGATAAATACTCATTTCTTTGTTTTTTCATTGACCATGGATTGTCCAAAAAATTTTCAGAAAAATCTATATATTACTTCTCATTGACTATACATTGACCAATATTTTGACAAAACATCATGCATTGACCATGTATTTTTATCTGCATGACTTATCTTTAAACTAAATGTAGTAAAAACTCAAACAGATGAATATTGATCAGTCAGATCACAAGGCGCAGTAAAAGGAAGGAAGGTGAAGGTTGTTCTGCACAGCGGTCATCATGGAACTAAAACATGGGCAAAAATCTAACCAGCAAAAAGAGCTCAAAATGTATTGTTTTCACACATACTTCACCATTATGACAAACTGTAACATTAGGTGTTTAATATGTGGCATCTGGACAAGCATCGTGAGGATTTAAAGGGTTAAATATTCAAAGTCTCCCAAACTTCTGGTCAAGGAAAGCACTCATGGGTTAATGTTCTCACGCTTTTTTTTCCCTTGTGAGCTTTGAGTGGCCTTGCTGCCTGTCTCAGGGTTTATTCCTACAAAGCATCTGCAAATACATAATGGATCGTGTTATTAGATGTTACATCAACAAAAAACAGTTAATAGGTAATGTTACTCAATTGCATCCTGCAAATAAACAAAAAAAGTCCGATTGGTTGACTCTATGTAGCAAAATAATAGGTCATCAATGGGGATTGACATTTATCTAAACATTTTTTAATATGGAGAACAGTCTGCACTTTCATTTGATTATGCCACAATTTTATTTATTCAATTTATTCAATGTGTACATGTAACTAGATGTATGTGTTTACCATGTAAACACCTAAGAAGGCTCCCCCTCCTACTTTTCAAATAGGAGTTATACAATAATTATAATTTTTGCAGATAATCAATTTATACATGTAATTATCAAGTAATATTATGAGGCGAGAGGCTAGAAGCTTTAGGCTAGGGTGATAAGGTTCTAATTTGATGAAAAAAGACTAAAGATTGCCGCCATGAACCGGATATTTTCCCAAACTTTTTGAAAAATTAATGCATTCTAGGAAATACTACTACTATGCACTATGTTGAATATTGAGTATATCGGATGAGTGGCTTTGAAGTTATCAGGTTGACAAGGTCCTAAATTGAAGAAAAAACATTAAAGATGGCCGCCATGACCCAAATATTTTTCCGAACGTTCTGAAAAATTGATGCAGGCTAAGAATTATCACTACTATGCAGTATTTTGAATATTGAGTATATCGGATAAGCGGCTTTGAAGTTATCAGGGTGACAAGGTCCTAATTTGACGAAAAAAGATTAAAGATGGCCGCCATGACAAGAATATTTCCCCGAACTTTCTTGAAAACTGATGCAGCCTAGGAATTAATAGTTGCATCCAGTATGTTGAACACAAAGTGAATCGAAAAAGGGGTTTTGTAGATATCAGGGTGACAAGGTCATAATTTGACGAAAAAAGATTAAAGAAGGCCGCCATGACCCGAATATTTTCCCAAACTTTCTGAAAAAATGATACAGCCTAGGAATTAATACTTGCATCCAGTATGTTGAACACAAAGTGAATCGAAAAAGCGATTTTGGAGATATCAGGGTGACAAGGTCCTAATTTGACGAAAAAAGATTGAAGATAGCCGCCATGACCCGGATATTCTTCCGAAGTTTCTGAAAAATTGATGCAGGTTAGGAATTAATACTACTATGCAGTATTTTGAATTTTGCGTATATCGGATAAGCTGCTTTTAAGTTATCAGGGTGACAAGGCTCGAATTTGACGAAAAAAGATTAAAGATGGCCGTCATGACCCGGATATTCTTCGAACTTTCTGAAAAATTGATGCAGGCTAGAAATTAATACTACTATGCAGTATGTTGCATTTTGAGTATATTGGATAAGTGGCTTTAAAGTTATCAGGGTGACAAGGTCCAAATTTGTCGAAAAAAGAATAAAGATGGCCGCCGTGACCCGGATATTATCACAAACTTTCTGAAAAATTGATGCAGCCTAGGCATGAATATTTGCACGGTGATCCAGTATGTTGAACACAAAAAGAATAAAAAAGCGGTTTAGTAAATATCAGGGTGACAAGGTCTTAATTTGACGAAAAAAGGTTAAAGATGGCCGCAATGACCCGAATATTTACCCGAACTTTCTGAAAAATTGATGCAGCTAGGTATTAATACTTGTATCCAGTATGTTGAACACCAAATAAATTGAAAAAGCGGTCTTGTAGATATCAGGGTGACATGGATGAGAGGCGGTGTAAACTGTACAAAAACTAAAAGCCTCCCCCTGGTAGGGGGGAGGCTTTTAGTAATTATCAAGCAATATTATGAGGCAGAAGCTAGCTTTCTGAAAAACTGATGCAGTCTAAGAATTAATTCTAGCATGCAGTACGTTGAATATTGAGTGTATCGGTTTTAAGCGGCTTTGAAGTTATCAGGGTGACAAGGTTCTAATTTGACAAAAAAAAAGATTAAAGATGGCAGCCATGACACGGATATTTTTCCAAACTTTCTGAAAAATTGATGCAGTCTGAGAAGTAATAATACTATGCAGTATGTTGAATATTCAGCATATTGGAAAAGCAGCTTTGAAGTTACCAGGGTGACAAGGTCCTAATTTGACGAAAAAAAGATTAAAGATGGCCGCCATGACCCGGATATTTTTCCGAACTTTCTGAAAAATTATTGCAGTCTAGGAAATAATACTACTATGCAGTATGATGAATATTAAGTATATCAGATAAGCGGCTTTGAAGACAAAGTCCTAATTTGACGCAAAAAGATCGAAATTGGCTGCCCTCACCAGATTTTTTTAACCTAAAGACACTACTGCAATAATTAAAACAATTTTTTTTTAATAAATAAAAATATTTTTTGGACCCCCCCACTTGATCCCACCAATGTAGAAAAATTCTCCCCCCCCCCCTTTGTCCAAAAAAAATACCCCTTGTCCAAAAAAATAGAATCCTGAGCTAGGCTATAGCAATAATTACAAAAAGTCTCTTTTAAAATGAATAAAATTCTTCAAATAAATCAGACTGCAATAACCCTTGAAACTCCCGCATCGTATAAATGCACCACATGGCATATATTTTGACCGAAATTCATTGATTAAACTAGAAAGACTTGTTCGAAGCGAGCACGAAAGCAGCTAGTGCCATAATGAAAATAGACAATTTTAACATAAACACGGCCCGTCGGCGATGGAAATAGGCCTAGGCCTCAGCCTCTAATCATCGTTTAAAAGTGAAAATCATTCGAAACAGCAGCAGACTCGAGAATACCCCGCTAACTAGAAGTCCTTTAGTCAAAAACTATTAGAGTAGGGAAACCTCAATTTTGGCTTATTTTTGTATGTTTTTTGGCCACCAAAGGGCCGATTTTCGTGAAAAACTAATCAGGTCTGGCCCTAACCCCCATGAGTATTAGTGCCAGGTTAGAAGTTGATTGGTCAAAAAAAATTCATAATTAGTGTCCGGAAATCTCAATTTTGGCTGATTTTTAAATCTTTTTTGGCCACCAGGGGGAATGGGCCAATCTTCTTGAAAAACTAATCAGGTCAGGCCCTGACTCCCATGAATATTAATCCCAGGTTAGAAGTTGATTGGTGAAAAACTGAGGGTCGATAATGGGCCGATTTTCGTAAAAAACTAATCAGGTCTGGCCCTAACCCCCATAATTGTTAATGCCAGGTTAGAAGTTGATTGCGCGAGAAACTACGACTATATTGCCCAGAAACAAAGTGTTACAGACAGACGGCGGAAACGAAGTGTTACAGACAGATGACAGACAGCGGCGTTTATAGAGCTGCTAGTTTCTCTCCGAATCTGGCCAATTTCAAACTCATCTGAGCTATTAGTGTAATGGATGTATGGTCTAAATTTTGGAGCGATACATTAAAAACTGTTAAGTGAATCGGGTTAACAAGAAAATTTGTCGATCAGAAAAAAGTTAAGGTCATAAGAGTCACAGAAAGGTCAAATGTGAAAAAAGTCAAGCTTTAGTCATGAATAACCTGTATGTGAAGCTTAATCTGCATTGCAGTTACACAAAACAAGTTATAGTGCTAAAAGTGGCGGACAGACGGACGGACGTGCCTGGTGATGATAATAGGCATCCGCCAACATTTTGGCTGAGGACTAATAAAACTATTCCTTTAATTTTAAAAATACATGCTAAACAATATTTGTCCTCAACTCCCCCACCTGACCCTCTCTGTCTGGAAAAAAGTTGAATCCGGATGAAATTGAATGCCTCCGGCCGCAGTTTAGCGGAGGCATAAAAATAGCCATCAATTGATGGCAGGACACCTGAGATGTAGCTTCTGTCCATCATCAATTAGAAATTTCTGTCTATTTTCGTGAACTTGCAGTTAGGTCAGGGTCCAGTGTATCAAACTTGACCTTAAGATTAGCAAAGTGCACTAAAAAATGAATGCCTCAAGTCAAAGCGTTTTGAAGTTATCGTGCTTACAAGCCCCTATACCGCCCGCGTGCCTACCACTGTAGATCACTATCCCTTGGGGGCTGAGGGGTAAAAATTACGGTCAAAAACATTTAAAAAGCTTTTTTGAATTTGCTACCTCCCTCCCTGAAAAAAAATTAAATAAACAAAGCGATCACTCAGTGAAATTGATGTTTTAAAAAAAAATGTAATGTTAAAAACGGCTGTGGGGACCACAATTATTATGAAACAGCCCCAATCTTCAAATTTGTCTGAGCTATTGGTAGGTTTCACGCATCACCATGTGTGGAATGTATACAGTAAGCAACCCGCCTCGGCAAGGGCTGCTCAATGAGTCTCCACCACATAGTGGGTGGGGAATTAAGAAAAAATTAAATCCCCTCTTGAAAAAAAATTATCCTAAGACACTACAGCAAATTCTTTAGGTGAAGTTTAAAAGCAAATTTAAAATAATTTAAAAACCCTTATCCCACACTAAAAAAAAATACAGAGAGACTACTCTGCAGTTTTAGGTGAAGTTTAAAAGTAAACTAGAAAGAGTTGTTTGGAAACGAACACGAAAGCAGCCCTCTGTTATCGCTCGACCACTATTGTGGTATATGATGGCTATGTGAAATATGAGGAAGCAGAAATTCATATATCAGCTGTCATGCAAGATTTCCGAGATAATGAAAAAAATAAAAATTAATTAAAAAAAAATAAAATAAAAATGGCCGACTGGCAGCCATTTTGGATTTTTTACAGTGAAATTTGTCATGGGTTATCCTTGTGTGAGACATTACTTTTTGTTTTATATTCATGGTCCAGTCATTTTGCATTTTTTGAGTCAAGTAAATATTACAAAATTCAAAATGGCCGCTTTTAGCAGCCATTTTGAAATTGTTTGATCCCAAAAATCAGTCAGGTCATTGGCTGACATAGCTGAACATATTTGCCAAATTAAATCTGATGGCAACTTTTTCCTGAAATGCGCTAACAAGCATTTCTTCGTTAGTGGCCATAGTAATTAAAGGGTTGATCAAAATGTAACCAAAACAATTCCCCAGTGGTATGTGATGGCTATGTGAAGTATGAGGGAGCAGAAGTTGAAAGATTAGTAGCTATCTTGAAAACAAATAACTGCGGTGGCGGCGGGCCGTGTGCAATTCTCAAAACTGCTGATTCACGACTAGACGATCCAGAACAAAATGGCGAAGTGAAAACACGAGGATTCTGGATACAGTGCCCATTTGTGCCCATTGTGCTGCAGAATAAAATCACGGTGCACGTGACACCGGGAAGATTTTACAGTGCTGGGCTTCAGAAATAACGGAGACATTTTACAGTGATAGCACCGCTATTTTACACTGCGCCGTAAAACAATTATTAACAGTGCACAATATCTAGTACAGAGCTGCACCGTAAAATCAACAGTGCAGGTTTTTAACCCTTTGACTTCCAGGCCGGGGTGCATGCCAGGATCCAGATATACTGGTGTACGAGTTCTATTTTTCGTCATTTGAAGCTGGAATTGCTAACGCAATTTCCAGCTTCAAATGACGAAAAATACATAAATGTAGTATATATTTGACGAAAATTTGTGTCATTTTATGGTTACGTTAACGAATGACGACGGAAATTTCCGTCATGTATGGTAGTGAAAAGGTTAACGGTGACGCACTGTGAGCAATCTCGCTTAACGGTGCTGCGCTGTAGAATTAAATCACGGTGCACAACCGTTACATTTTACAGTGCTGCGCTGCAAAATATACGGGAAAATTTTACATTGATAGCACCGTTATTTTACACTGCGCCGTAAAAATAAAAAAAAAGGGTGCACAATAATTAATACAAAGCTGCACCGTAAAATCAACAGTGCAGGTTTTTTGCGGTGCTGCACAGTAAGAAATTCAGTTTAACGGTGCTGCGCTGTAGAATAAAATCACGGTGCACAACCGTAATATTTTACAGTGCTGCGCTGCTAAATTAACGGAAACATTTTAAATCCCACAGACATTCAGAGTTGAATACTTTCGGATGATTTAATTTCAATAGCTTCTGTAGATGTCTAAAAATGAGCTGATTGGAATCACCGAATCGTTCAAAATACCACAAGCGTCACTGAACCCTGCGTCTGTCATGGCAATGCCGCTCACTGCATGAGCGGCATCCCCTGACAATTCAGGAATATTTTGTGAAATAACTGAAATTTCAAATGCCTGCTAGAAAGTGGCACTGGCTGCAGTTTGTGACTGATTGCCGTAGATACTATACATACACGATTTGAAATCTGAATCCTTATTTATCTACTGTTTATCCACAGTGTATTTCGCTAGTTTTAAATACTACTATCTGCTTTGTGACGTCTTTATTGTGCTCTGTGCGACGAAAGTTGACATTTCAAACCCTCGTGTCGCATCTTATGGTATCCTAACTGCAACTCAATCAGAATAAAATACAGACTTCGATTAAAATAAGAACTGTGAAATTCATCAGTTTATATTTTGAATAAATCTCTATATCTATGTGTCATTATAAAATCAATAATCTTATCCATTCACATTTCAAAGTTGATAAAAAGATGACGAAACCGATGGATTGCCAGAAGGTTTACCCTTGAGCTGCTGAATTACCCCTATTTGTTTCTATTTTCGTCATTTAAGTGGGAAATGTCGACGCAATGCCAGCTTAAAATGAACAAAAAATATTAATATAGATAAAAAAATACACATATCCAATACTGAATTATTAGATTAAAGGGACATGTCCATGTCTAAAATCATAAAAAAACGGTGATTTTATTTTAGCTTAATACATGTAATATGACCATATGATATAAACATGTCCATAGACTAGAACTGCAAAAAGTGTTTTTAATTTTTGTGCTGCGTATTCACCAGTTAGGCTAGATATAGAGACGAAACGCCTGATTTCTAATTATTCACAACTATGTCAAAAATAAGAAATAGGGGAATTTCGTCTCTATATCTAGCCTAACTTGTAAGTGCTCAGCACAAAAATTAAAAAAAACTTTTGCAGTTCTAGTATATGGACATGCTTACATCATATGATCATATTCTTAGGCTAAGCTAAAATAAAATCACCGATTTTTTTATGATTTTAACCTGGGCATGTCCCTTTAACTGAGCATCTACCAAAAAAGTTATATAAAGTTAGTGAAATTTATATTTCTAATTTCTAAAACATGCTTAAAACCGCATAGATACCATTCCAGTAGCACAAGGGTTAATATCACTTATTTTGTGTACAGCTACCATTACTAATTATTTTTAATCAGAGGGATCTTGTCCTCGGAATAAACAAAAGCGACGGTCATGCGCTTAACTTTGCTTAAATGTCAGCGATTTTTTTCCATGCATGTGACACTGGAAAAACTAACATAATATCCGGATTTAACGCAATCACGAAAAATACTTCTAATTATGAAAAAGTAGTTCAAGGGTGCGATGGTCGACCCACGTTAATTAATTAATTTTATGTATGGATTATTGATTAGTGATTAGTGTTAGGTGTTTTTAGTATAAAATATTGATCTTAAGATGAGAACACGTCATTTAGTGCAAGTCTCTGAGAAGCGTTACCATAGATATATTATCAGCATCACGTATATAGCCTTCATGTGTGGTATTTATTAAAGTCACGTACATAGCCTTCATGTGTGTTCTTTATTAAAGTCTGAATTTAAAAACACATTATTCGGTTCGTACAGATCTCTGGGAAGCGTTACTATGGCTTTTTGGACGTATCTAACGTATTTTTATTTATCTGTTGTTCCTCTAGGTATGTACATTTTTTAGTCTGTAAAGTATCTATATTTGATATTTTAATGGTTTTTAAGTTTTAACCCTTGTGCTGCTAGAACCGCATCTAGATACGGTGTCAATCAGTTTTTATACTACTGGAATAGACGGTCTGTTTCACCAGATCCTGGGAGTAGCATATTTTTCGGTCGCTTTTCAAAATTATTGTGTAATTCTTGGATATTTTTTTTCTTTTCCCCCCAACATCCCTGAAAATGTTTTGCTCTGTATTTTGTAAGTTAAAACATTTGGCATGTAATATATTTACTGTTTTGTGGTAATGGTGAACCGAGAGCTGTCCTTTTGAAATTTCATTACATGCCAAATGGTCTAACTTCGATAATACACAACAAAATTCCACCAAATGTTAAGGGATGTGGTCTCAAATTAAACAAATATGACTAATTTCCACCCTCTTGAAGTTGTGGGTCCGAAACACAACTTCAAGTGGGTAAAAAATAAATGATTTAGCTTACGGTTTAACCCTTCAACCGCCAAATTATTCAATATGAATTTTCATCCACTTGAAGTTGTGCCTCGCTGACGCGATCCACAACTTCAAGTGAGTGAAAATTATTCAGATTTCTCAAAATGGAGGTCAACTGTTTTCAAATATTGCTGATTGTATATTGATGTCACATTTTATCTTTAACATGTTTAAAAGATGGTACTTTATGTGCTAATAAAAAATGAAAACCCGAATATTGCGGCACCGGCGGTTAAAGGGTTAATACATATACATATATTATGTTTCGTCATGTGGACATGGAAATGGCGTTAGCATTCCATCTTCAAATGACCATGACCACTTTTAGACATAAACATTTTTTATAATCTTTGCCATCTTTGTTCTCGCAATTAGACTGACAATATCAGGTGCTATACTTTTTCTTACAATATTGCGATGTTGAAAAGATTTGTACAAGATTATATACCTAGCATATTATACAGCGGTTGCATATAGTACAAATTGCAAATGATTTGAAAGATCATTTGTTTGTTTGTATGGTGTATGTGAGGTGTAGTGAATAGTTTTATCAGCATCATACCTGGATTGTAAACACGTTCAATAATTAGAATAAATCAGATTAGCGAGCAACAATCAAGTTAGTAATTTCAATGGATAAATTAAGAGATATATTAAGATATATAAAGAAATAAATTACAATTTTACATGCATTTCTGGGTGTGCAAACTCCAGGGCATACAATCAGTGACAATATTATACCTACGCAATCCACAAGCTGGACGGTCCTGTGATTTTTACATAATGCAAGTTATTATTTACTGGCGTTTAATGTCACCAGGTTCAACAATGATGTGCCATGACTGCTCAGCGATGTGGCCGCCGACAACAAATCCTCAAGTATCCTGCGGCAGCCGACAAACATCTGCATCTAAGCAGAAACGATGCAGCTTCGGATGTCTTGTCGTACATTTAAATGGAACATGGGCAGGGAAAAGTAAGTAAAGTAAATGATTTATTAAAGGCTCAGTCTTGCTTTCTTTACAAAGATCACCCAGAGTTTGAGTTGCGAGAGACACGCACTAAAAAGTTTCAGATACACATAAAGCACAACAAACAGAGATAAATGTAGAAAATTGTACAAAACATGTAAAAAACATGTAATAAATGCATAAATTCATACTTACGCATACCTAATTGTAGTTATGCATCATTTTATATCATTCATTGCACAGTTTCTTATATTAAAAAATTCAAGATAGATTTTGACACATTTTAAGGTCATAGCAACGTCGTTAAATAAAAACCGTAGCTAAACTTCATCATCAGTGTTGACTTTATCATCATTGTTGGCTTCACCATCACTCTCGGCTTCATCATCATTGTTGGCTTCATCATCATTGTTGGCGTCGTCATTATTATGGCCTTCATCATCATTGTTGGCTTCATCGTCATTGTTGGCTTCATCATCATTGGAGGCTTCATCGTCTTTGTTGGCTTCATCATTATTGTTGGCTTCATCACCAATGTAACATTATACACAGGGCAAGTCAACTAAACATGTTTTTTCAACCTAAACACAAAAGTTACAAAATGTGTCATTTACAGGTTGGTTTTTAACACCAATCTGTAATTTACATGTAGCCCTACACCTAGATAGCGACCAGCTCTAATAACACACTGTATATCTGGATTTGACGTGTGAAACTGATGACAGACACGTGTCAGTTATCTTTATTTTATGTGTACATATGACAATAGTTAGTATCTACTGTGTATATTTTCAAAATAATGTGTACAATATATCTTGTGTAGGCCTATTTACATGATAACTATGCCTACAATCAAAATTTGTGAACATTTGGTTTTATATTATATATAATATTATTACATAATTAATTCATAATTTAATTCATTTGCATGGTTGACAGGCCTCGTAGAGGTCGTCTCGCCCTGTTCCCGTCAACTAAAGTTTATAACATGTTGGAATATTTTACTCAATGAATAATAATAAGTGTGTATCTTTTTTCATGTTCTCAATCAGAAAATCAAATAAGTACGCTCTGTATTTAACTGTGGCGGCGGCGCTGTTAGGTAGGCCTACTCCACTTCTAAACTTACTTATTGCACTACGCTCTTTAACAGAGTATATGATTTAGTCACAATCACATTGTTCTGTAGCTCAGGTGTTTCGCAGATTTCTCAATTATACAACATTACACAGAATACAATATGTTCGATGATAATTTTAGTGCAGTTGTCGTAAGATTATACAATATAATGATTTCTTTGAATGCGAATGCACTGAGAAATTGAAGAAAACATGCGCTGCAATATATACTATAACTATAGTCACATAAAATGTGGACAATTTGTATTATCATTTCACCCTTAAATGATTTGTATCCGCTTTTGTTGTATCTCGCTGCTGCGACCCACAACCTCAGGTGGGTAGACATTTATATCTGTACAATTCTGTGAAACTCAATAGGTTTGGCCTACAATGTTTTCAACTAGTAATCCAATACAATGAAGTATGGGAGAGGGGGACTTATATAACATTGTCTCCACCGAGTACTCATTCAAAAGGGTTTCCGGTGACGTCACTGCGCTTCACAGAATAATATTCATATTATGCAATAATCTTTCAAATTTTGTATTTATTTCTCTTACAAATGTTATCTTTTTGAATATTATTATAAAATTTGGTTATTCGCTAAAAATAAGCCAAACGATATTAAATAATGTTATTAAATAGACAATATTACGCTTTTACATTTGAATAATACCATAATTATGTAACGTGCTCAAATAATAAATGCATGAAAACCAGATAAATGTATGAAAACCATATAGTCGGCTCTTCGCACAATTCCTTAGCCCTGAAATGAATTAGAACGTTTTTCTAATGGATCTTGACACAAAAAAATATTTTGCGGTTCACAGAATTCACAACATCAATTAGATATCTAGATGGTGAATCATTATTGTAAGTACCTTTAAACATACGCCTACCGTACATGATTATTACTCTAGATTCTAGATACCGGGGAGAAGGGGGTAGTAGTGTCCATTTTTCTTAATCTGTAGGATTTCTCGGTTGCAGAAAAGTCTGGGTGCTTCGCTAATAAGTGGTACATTTTTTTGCTACAAATCGTAGTTTGAGGGTCCAGGGGTCAGTAATTATAATATTGATAGTCCTTCAGGCATGTACACCTTGTAGTTGAATGTATGTCTATTGCATGACCCATATAGATATACATAACCATCCCTCCCTAAAAAAAATTGTAAGAAAAAGCAAATCTTAGATATTTGTGACTGTTAGATAATTGTGAGTTTTTCATTGACAAATCCAGTGAAATAATTTCAATATTCTGACATGTCATTTTGTGGCACTTTGCGTGGTGTAACTTCGTCATATCAGGGTGTAGACTCAGCAATAAAAAAATTGACAAATCACGCTTATGGCTGTAACATCTTTATTATTTCACATAACATAACATAACATAACATAACATAACATAACATAACATAACATAACATAACATAACATAACATAACATAGCATAACATAACATAACATAACATAACATAACATAACATAACATAACATAACATAACATAACATAACATAACATAACATAACATAACATAACATAACATAACATAACATAACATTATTTCATTGATCCCATTCAATAAGATATATATTCATTATAAAAAAAAAACAGGGATGAGGTTAAATCGCCCTTCTCTTCCTGTTAAGGCCCAGTCACATTGTGGTACGGATTGGAGCAAAAGCCCCTCACCGGGAATCAGCGCCTGTAAGCGTCGGTAAGCGGCTGTGATCGCACATTTCCAGGCGGTCACCGCGTCCATCAGTCAGCTGCTGCTGTTCAACTTCTTGTTAAAGATGGAGTCACGTTCTAAACTTGCATGCGTGTAAGCCTCTAGCATACAGTACAGTGTGGTTGATTTAGTAACCTGATTACAAGACTGAATACTACTCCAGCAAGACACTCACCCGACGTTGTTGTAATGTTAGGCCAACGTCTGCAACGATGGCCCAACATTGAATCAACGTTGGAGAAATGTACAATGTTTGACAGAAAGTCCTCCTGCCCAGCAAACACAAAACATTTGTATAGCAGTTATACAACGTCGGCCCAACGTCTTCGCCGTTGGTCCAACATTGTAGAAAGTCATACAATTGTTTTGTGTTCACAGGGTGTCGGTACAAGCGTGGGGTCAAGCCGTTTGAGATACCCACAGTAATACAGTCAGTTTGTTTGCAAGCCAGGGACCAAGTAGGGGCCAGGGCTAAGGGCTTTGAATTATTAACTCATAGATGTCGCTCAAGTATATATGAAACGCATATTTAGTATTATTATGGAATAGGGCTTGGCCTACCCATGAGCACTATTGCATTCTGGGGGACCCTCGTCCTGCGAATTTTGACAGTTGACCATCCATTTAAAAAAATCATGGCCAAGGGCGGGTGTCCGCGCGGGGGTTTAATCATCCGTGAATGAGCGTAGAGACACAGCGAGATGGTGTACATACACAGTAGGCATCGACATCGTAGGCGTGCGCAAGGGAGCGCAGACCGGAAATTGCTCACCCTGCACCCTTCTCCAAGGCAGAACCCCTACACTGGCACACGCTGTCCATATGCTGTTTTACACTGTTATACAATAGCCTACGCAACCCTCTGCACAGCGTAAAATTTTATACAAATTTTGGGTTTTGCAGCCTTGGGTAGACATGGCACTCCACACGATTGTACACTTGTGCACAATATTCACGATAGCCTACTGTGCGCTAAATTGTATGCTGAGAAACCGTCCGTGCGGTGCTTCACGCCATGACATAGTGCGAGTACACTGTGAGATGGTCAGCATAGTGGATCCGTAGCTACTGGCTGCGCTTAGTCACGCTTAGGTACGCTGCCTACGGTCTCTTTACTCACATATCACGTTTACTCACGCAATTTCGCGGTATGTCACGCTGCCTCACGCTGTCCACAGTGTATATACGGCATCTCGCTGTGTCTGTACACAATTTTGCGGTGTCCGCCACCCAAATGTGTCAATTTGCGAACCGTGTATGAAAAGGACGTGGATCAGGGTATTTTTTATTCTTCCCTGTTGACCTTCCCCAAGCTCTATCTGCTCCGCTGCTCTTGTGTTGCTTCATCATTGTCGTCGTCGTCTCTGGGTAGTGCTGTATAGATTTTTGCTCCAACATGGATGTGGTACAATGACACACGTCAAATGCAGTTGAGAGCTTGGCTGCTACAGTTGGCAGAGCATTGATGAATTACTACTGTGAAGCCGCAAAGATGCAGATATAAAGACGTAATTCCTGATTTATTTTTTGCAGAAGGCTTGCAAAAGATAAGAAAAAGCCAGATAAAGAAGCCGCAAAGAAGCAGATATAAAAACGAAATTCCCGATTTCATATGTCGGACATGCATGTCCATAGTAAGAAAAATGGAAATGTTGTCTTTATATATCGCTTAACTGGTATATAATGTGTTACACAAAAAATTAAAAAACGTACGCAGTTCTAGTTTATGGACATGTTTACATTATATGGTCATATCAAGAAGCCAAATAAAAATACTGAATTTTTGATGATTTTAGCCTGATTAGAATACTGTGGAGTATATCATGTTTTCTGACGCGCAGTACACTTTTTTAAAGTTACATGGTGGCAAGATAATTGGAGCCCTTTCATTCACGCTGTTTAGGCTATTTTGTCTCTCATTTAAGCTCGAATTATATTAATATCCGTGTTTGTAATTCCTTGATTATTTTAAAGCAGCCCCTTGGGATGACATCAATTTTGGTTTTACTTCCGCACTGAAGTAGTGTATCCCACGGATCATGTTCTTATTTTTTTCAGAATTTTCATATTTTTACAAATATTTTTAATCAACATTTCTATGAAACCAGAAGAAACCCAAACAAACTATTTGTATACCTGAAGGACGATTGAATGTTTTCACAGCATAGGGCCACATGCTGATGGCATCGGCCCAGCGTTGGGTAGACAATCAGTGCTGCAGGTGTGTCCTCCCGTGTCCTGACTATATGAGACACCAATTATCCCCCAATTAGCGGCTCTGATCTTACCGTCTGATACGTGGGAATATGTGATGGAAAGTGCTTAATATTGCTGACTTGTTTTGTTTACATGGCAATATACGACCTGGAAATACAACTATT
Source organism: Flabesymbios commensalis (assembly GCA_964017125.1). Classification (NCBI taxonomy): domain Eukaryota; kingdom Metazoa; phylum Annelida; class Polychaeta; order Terebellida; family Flabelligeridae; genus Flabesymbios; species Flabesymbios commensalis. The sequence continues at coordinate 87,755,136 of OZ024903.1, forward strand.
TCGCTCTTTTTCGGTGCTTTAAAATTGTTTTTTGACTTTTTCGTATTTTTAGCTAAGATCAGTAGGCTATAGAGCTTCATATAAATTAAATTTTAAAAATTGACAACATTGAAAATGTCTCATCCCAAGGGGTCCCTTTAAATAAACATAAATAAAAAATAAACTTGGATTTCGTCGGACCATTGGCGAGCGGTTGCACAATGCTTGGCGCCGTCAGTAACAGTAACATGGGCTAGTTGAGAGTGTCTGAGCACCATTTCAAGCCTACAGGCCTGGTAGATATCATATGAATAATATAACATCAGTGATATGATGTTTTATTACGCAATTTGTGAAAACATAATATTAGTGTTCTAGTGATTTATTGCACGATATACAAAATAATAAAGACATCGTTTTCGTGTTGTAACGTTTTATTACCCGAGTTAAATAGAAAAATGTAAGGGGAAATTGTGCTTGTGTTGTGATGTTTTATTGTCCGATTTAAAAATATTATTATTTCGTGTTATAATGCTTTATCATACGATAAGAATAAACATGTTACTTTGTTAACTAATTTATCAATTATAGGCCTATCAGTGTAATAGATTTAAACCTGTTGCATAAATATTTGTATAATATGCTGACACGGATCACTGTCATTATCGATAGTTCACCTACATGGCTGATGTTCAGGCGTGTTCAAACTCTGATGGGTCAATATCCCCCTCCCATCTCACCAGGCCTTGTCAGTGTGATCGACAGGTCTCCTTTGATCGAGAGTGATATTTACAGAAATTTGACAAGCATACATGTAAGCTTATTATCAAAATCATGACGTAATTATCTTTATGAAATTTTATGGTATGTTCATTTTTTATAGGCAATAATCATGTTAATCTATGTGATTAAGTGGACTCCTGGAGCGACTATAATTAACATCTGAAGGGCCCACATGGCTACCTGAGTTTTTTGTGGGTATCTGGACCTCTGGAATGAGATATAATTTGAAGTTTAATTTTGCTAGAAAAATATCTTTCAAGTTTGATAGCAAATATTATAACATGCATTACAATAAATATAAATTAAGGATATCTTTTATATAGGGAAAAAATATTCTACCATGTACATTTGTTACACAACGAGATATAAGGAAGCAATAAAAGAAATATATATAAATTCAAATTGAAATATGCGGACAAGCACACAGACTAGCATGTACAAACCCAATGGAAGAAATCTTGTGCTCGTGGTTTTTGAAATGTCCTATAAACACGTGCACGTGCGTGGGTTGTAGCACTTTGTGTACACACACCATCTCTGGGTGTAGGCAGACCATCGCGACGTGAAGGCATTCCGCCTGGACGTGCGGTGAGCGTCGCGATCGCGTCAGACCGTCTCCATTCGTCGGTACCAGTGAGTGAGCGTCCGTAAGTGTACATACACCGTAGGAAGCGTGGATGAGTGCACACGTACCGTAGGTGGCATACGCACACCGCGTGCGGTATGCGTACACCACCTACTTAACCAGGGGTCTGGCCGGACGAATGGTTGCCAACTGGTGGCTTCGTCACTTTCACTGTAGTACGAAGCGCCAGCATGTATTCGTACGGAAGCTCATTAGAGTAACCACCTACGGTACGTGTGCACTCATCCACGATCGATACACGATTCAGACGCTCACAGACGATTTCTACGGTATGGGCAGAGATATTATAATAACGAGATATGCCACTCTCATTGGCTGTATACTTGACAGTACTAAACCGGAAGTGTTACTACATGGGCGAGCCAGATGCCGGTTTGGAGGAGTACATTTCCCAAACACAGACTAAAAAAACTACATGTTATAGAGAGGCCGTGTCGGTACCGGTTCAGAAAACAGGCCAAAATAAACATTACAATGGATGACAACATTACTATCACCTCATTTTATTGAAATAAATCTTTAATAAACAAATTCACATTGAAAATTATACTTATAACGTCGTATTATATGAAGTAAAATAGCAAAACTGTACAAGTAACCGACTCGCCGATTGCCGCCGATTGTTTGTCAACCGATGGATGAGTGAGGAGTGACAGCACATTTGAGCGAACCGTCGGTAACAGTGACAGACAGCTAGAAGTTGTACGCTGTCAAACGGGAGTGGTGACAGTCGGAAAAATCAATAATATGGATGATATAATCTAACAGTTAGTCTACTACTTTATAATAAAAAAATATTGCCACTAAATTTGAGGCTAATTCTAGTAATTGGATCTTCCGATTTCATGAAATTGTCAACAGGGAGTGACAGTGACAACAGCTAACGTGACTGTAGCTGGGGACTTTAGGCCTATAGGCCCTACGGGAGAGGGAGGGAAGTTGGGCCACGAGGCAAGTATGGGCATTGGGCACCCCTTCTATTGCCAAATATTTTTTTAATGTAGACTAGGGGGCCTATAGACCTAGTTTTGCAAATTTTTGATGTGTATTTCATGCTCATAATTTTTCAGTACTTCAAGATATAGACTAGACCTAGGCCTAATTTAACTTGAGACCAATTTTGACACATCTACAGGTAGACTAGTCTATCTTTTCTAATAGGTTATAATGAGTCCATAATTCTAAAATGAATTAGGGTCTACTGACATCAGACAAGGTGGTTCACAGGGTTCAATTTAAATAACTAATATATAGGCCCTACGGATGCATGTGCCCGTAAAAAAAAATATTAGGGGCGCATGCACGTGCTATTTGTTTTTCTATTTTTTCAATATTTTGACTTTTTTCCCAAATTTAGTCACGTGAAGATATATAGGGCTGACTGTAGCCGTGTCGTCCTCTCCGAAGCCTGTTTCAGGCACTGGGGCTATATATAACTGCACATGAATAAAGTGTTGATATCCCTCTTGCGCATCGCGACCAAACACCTGAAACTTGAGTGCACAACACCCCTAAACAAAAAGATTTAATTGGCCTGGATCAACCCCCCCTTGATCCTGCCTTACCCTCCCATTTGATAAAAAAGTAATCCAGACAGAAGTTACAGAAAAAAAAAAATAATTTGCCTTCACCCCCTACTTTTTTGTTCAAATTTGTTTTGAACCACCCACAGCCCCCCTGGCAAAAAAATTGGCCTTGTCCTTCACCGCCGGTAAATAAACGTTCACAGAGGCTACTGCGTCAAATGAAAAAAAAACCTAAAAATAAACATTTGTTAAAACCCCCATGTGCCCACCCTGCCTGAATTTTTTTAATTGGCCTGTACTATCCCCCCTTCCTGCCTTATCCTCACATTTGAAAAAAAGTAATCCGGGCTGAGGTTATAGAAAAAAAAAAATTGCCTTGACCCCCCCCCCCTATTTTTGTGTTCAAATTTGTTTTGAACCCCCCACTCCCACAGCCCCCCATGGCAAGAAAATGAAAATGGACTTGACCCCCAACCCCTCAGTCTGACCCTCCCCGCCCGTAAATAAATGTAATCCACAGAGGCTACTGCAATAAAAGAAAAAAAGACACTTAAAATAAATATTTGTTAAAACCCTCCATGTGCCCACCCTGCCTGAATTTTTTTAATTGACATGGATCATTCCCCCTTCCTGTCTTACCATCCCATTCAAAAAAAATAATCCGGACGGACAGACAGACAGTCAGCCGGACAGACAGACGGACAACCCGACTACATAATGCCTCTGGCCGCAGGATGCCTCCGGCCGCAGGCTGGCGGAGGCATAAAATACACCATAACTACTATAAAAATGAGAAAAAGTCTAACTTAAACTTTTTATTGACAATAGGCACTCAAGATTCACTTGAGTAAAATAGACTATCAATTTGTGCCATGAAACATTTTATTGTAGCACTATTTTATGTTATCAAATATTTTCTTTAAATCTAATTCAACCTTGACAATCTCAACATGAAAATTGATAAGCAACACAACTGACATTCTAAAGTCAGCAAGAAATATCTCATTTCACCAAATACCTTTAACTTGTTTAAGCAAATATAAAGTGTCTTATGTATAATTATTAAATATAATCAAGAATGTGGTTGTATATTCTTGATATAATATGTCAGGTTATCCAAATTGAAGTGGATTATATAATTTCAGGTAAATGATGCATTTGTGATACCACAGTCCTTCATGGGTTATATAAGTCATTATTTACAGTAGAGCATGCTATGAGCAGCCACACTTATGAGCAGCCAACCTCCTATGGGAGGCCACTAGGTCATTCCTCAAAATGATCCTTATCAATGAGCTTGTGGGAGAAATTTGTCATCATCTTCCTGGAAACCATATGCATTGCACTGATGGATGCACAGATGTCCACAATTTCTTTTCTTCCTACAAAGAAATTGATATAAATACAAAACCAATACAATTTTTTTCATGTACATACAGTAATAAAAAAAATTTATGACAGTGTAATAGTACATACATGTATATAATCATAAGGGAATGACCATTTTATTTCCTGGGGGAATTATGAAGGGCTAAGTTTATTTTTACACACACCATTTGAAACCAGATTTGTTTCTCAAGAATTTAAAGTCAGCGTTAACAAATGCATAAATAATTTTTTGGGTGATATTTGTGCACTTTTATTCCTCCAAATTATACAAAGCCATTTAAGTAGCAATCATGTCGTACAATATTTTATATTTTACTTCAAGCATTGTCATGATTACCTTTTCATGAAAAATGATAAATGGACATGTTCCCTCTTTTAAGAGGTGAATCAATATCTTTTGAAAGTTATTCAAGCAATTGTCACGCACAAACAGGTTGTGCCAATTTATTTTCTCAGCCAAAAGTGGCACCAGATTTAACCCTGGTGCTGCTGAATTGTTTGTGAGTATTTTCAATTCATTTGAAGCTGGAATTGCTAACACAATATACAGCTTCAAATGAAATGAAAGAAAAATAATATTATCTATGAAAAATAGGCATCTCCCAAACTGAATTATTTGAATAACTGAGCAGATACGAAAATATATGTTACAAATTTGTTTGGTATTTTCCTTTAATACTCTAAAATTTGCTTGAAAACTTATAAATGCAGTCTTAACAGCACAAGGGTTAATTATATTTTACAAAAAATCTCCCTGCATAATTAAAATGTTGAATAAAATGTCTTTATATAAGGAGGGCGGAGGGGGAGGGGGGGGGGGGGGGGTTGTCAAGTATTTCTATCTAGAATGTCAAGTAGGCCCTACATGTTACATTTCTCTAATTTCCATTAGAATAATAGCGAAGGTAAATCTTAGCTTTTCTAATTATTGCATCGCATTATTATTGAATGTCTGACAAGACTTATTATTATTATTTCTATTTTACCAGCCAATGCCCGGTCCTAGCCTACCTCACATAATAGATATCCTAATTATTGGGTAGATCAGATGATCATTAAAAAGCATTATTTTTATTTTGGCTTCCTGATATGAACATATGATGTAAACATGTCCATAGACTAGAAATGTTGCGCATTTACCAGTTGAGCAGATCTAAAGACAAAATTTGTGTATTTCGTATTTTGGACATGCACATCCGAAATAGGAAATCTGGAGTTTTGTCTTTATATCTTGCTTTACCATGTTTACCCTGTTTACATACAAAAGACTTTTTTGCATGTCTGAAATAAGAAATCGGGAATTTTGTCTTAATATTTCGCTTAACTGGTAAATGCGCTAGACCACACACAAATTTAAAAACTTACACAATTCTAGTCTATGGACATGTCCACTTTATATGGCCATATTAAAATGCGTAAATTAAAATACTGTTTTTTTTTTTAAAGATTTTAGCCTGATTGTGTCGTTTTCACTTTGCAGGCCCTATCTTGTAATCATAGTCTAATCTCTAAATTTTCCAACTTTATGACCAACACAGTCACACCATAAACCTTCAATTTATGTCATTTTGGGGTTAGGGATATAGGTACCCTATCCAAATCAAGTCAAAATAATAGACTAGGCGTATGATATTTATAAATTATATTTGCTATTTAAATTGCATGATAGGATGAGGTCAATTTTTTTTGGTCAAATCGAAAGCCAGAATATCTTTTCAGAAAATCTTCCAAGCCTTTCGCCCACGATATTATTGTGAATTTCAGGATTGTCACCGGGGAGGGGTGGGGGATTTTCAATTTCAAGAACCTCCCTTAACTTTCGTTGGAAATATAGCCTACTTTTTGTCATTATAAATTTTAAAATTTCGAAGTTATGAACCATCCTCGGACTTGTCACAATGGAAGTACGGTACCCCGGTATGTTTACATGAAATAATATTAGCCCAAAAACACCCTTTTCAAAAGTCTGATGATCCTGGGCATGAATCAGTGAATGGGAAGTAGGCTAGGCCTAGACTAGAATCACTAGCCTATTTAACAGACAATGTTCACAGACAACTGAACTGGCCAATTTCGAGGCCTATTATCAATGGTAGACTAATGACTTCTAGGCCTAGACTAGTAATTAAGTAACGGAAGCGAAGTAGAAGTGGTCCGGCTGTGATACAGGCCTGTTCTGGGGGGTCAGAGGGCATGCTCCCCCTGGAAAATTTTGAAGAAATCGAGTTTTTTTACTGAAAAGTGGTCCGGCCAACGTCTTGCTTTGCTACTCACTGAGCTAGACGGGGGGGCTGTCTGGCACTGCACGCTTCACTGAATCAGCAGTGCCATGGAGTAGGTACCGTAAGTGACCATCTGACACACACAGTAACCACTGGTTACTGGTAGGCTAACAGTAGGCTAACAGTACACTGATACTGTGACACTGTCACTGACAGGCGACCACGTCACTCATCAGTTATGTCGCTTAAATTAATCGTGACGATGTAGACTACATATATTCTACCAACAAATATGTACAGAGATATCCTACAAATATAATTTGGTGGATTTTATTTTAATAAACTTTACTTTTTATCAAAAAAAATGTATTTTATTCACACAGGCCAAAATACCGATCGCCATTTCTGTACATTATCGCCCACATTGATGGCATCGGTAGGGTGGATGTTTAAATCGTTTTCTGTGTATTATTTTGATAAAATACAATAATTATGTATCACTTACCTTTCTACGAAACTACAAAAGATAAATGAACTCAAATCTGGAACATTTTCCGGATTGTTGGATCAACCAGCCCGCACACAAAACTCGATGTGGTTGTGTTGTTTACAGTCATTGTTCCGGTCGACTTGACAGGTGCTTCACAGTAATATTACTCCTAGGCGGCCAGGTGGCGCTCCCATCCATTGCGGTAACGGAAGTAGCACTCAGTGGCATATCTCGTTATTATAATATCTCTGGTATGGGTACGCCATTTTTCGCATGCGTACGTCTTTTGCTCAATCCGCGGGCAGCGAGTCAATTTGTGTCCCTGTGTGACCGTAACTTTACATAGTAAAACAATGTATATTCACACAATCTTATCTTTGCTTGTATATAGGGCCTACTCCAAATTTAGGGAAAAAACACATTTAACAACAAAATTTAGATATTCAACATGTCAAGCAACATAATTTTCAGGATGATTTAAATTTATTGATGACAACATTTTTATTAAATTTCAAAATTGTATTAGGTCTATTCTTTAAGGTAGCTTCCTTATATTTTATAGTTCTTTGAGATGAAGAAAATTTTACTTTTGGTTTTTAAAGTATTTAGACTATCTGATATTGTGCATGTGTATTTAATTATTAATTATAAACATTGAGTCAAGTATCCTAGGATGTATCTATGATGAGCATGTTTATACATAAATATATGTAGGCCTATGTGAAATATGCTGGTTGATTTCAGGTGTATCAGGAACATTGCGTAAATGTAACAAAAACAGAAATGACGTGAAAAGGTGCACAACTCAGAACTTGGCATTGTCTGCGATGGACAATGGAAACATAGAGTCGCCATCTGGACAAAACAAGGTGTGTATATGTTATGAGGATCTCTGTAACAACTCCCCGTGGCTTGAATGGTCCAAACCTACAAGACGTGGACCTACAACTCATAGACCTGCAACACGTAAGCCAGTAGTGGTCACCACTGAAAATGTACACCTTACAGACCAAGACGGTGTATCATGGTACAGCACTGACACACCTACTCCCCTGCCTACTGATTCTAAAATCCAATCCAATGGAGTCAAGGCGTTGAATGATGACATGCTTTTTGTTACAATACTGACAATAATAATTTATATATTCTGTAAGGCTAAAAACTAAAGTTATAGGTTGGTGATGTAATATTATATGACTTTTGATATCAGAAGACACGTTTGTTTTCAGACAAACACAGACATACTTGAATTTGTGTCCCGCTCACGCGATTCGCAACTTAAAGTGAATAAAAGTAAAAAGCATTTTCCAATTGGAGTTCAAGTATTTTAATATAATGCTAGATGCTTATTATGGTTTAAGTTTGCAAACATACACACGAGCACCGGTATTGAAATATTGGCACTCATAAATAAATCAGCCGAGAGCCGGATAACGCGTGCTGGTTTAGGCCTACTGTAATTAATTCCAATCAGGACCTCCTATTCAGTGTTAGTTGTGGGCTTAATTATTCAGTATAGCTGTGCACTACACATTCTATTGTTGTGAATTGCTAACCAGCACATCCTTTTCTATGAAAATAGGCCTATATATTTTTTAAATTATCACTAAATAATAATTCCAAAATTTATGTGTCTTGGTTATGTAAAGCTGTTGGCGTTGCAAAGACACAGTAAATATACATGTACATTAAACCAAATACAGTAATCTAACACACCGCTGAAGCCGATCGTCATGAGAACAACAATGAAAGATATCAGGTAATTAAATCAGTTTTTTTTTAAACCCTGTGATCGTTTTTTTTAAACGATGTTAGGGTCCCAAACCACAAATGCTCAATTATCTGCCGTTTTTTGTGGAATCCTGTCAATTGATTAATTTGAAATGCAGACAGGGTACCGAAAGCCTTTAAACCCGGTCTAAATCCGCCCCTGCACCTGGAATGATCACATAGAAAAGGTATCTTTTAAAATAACAAAAGTAATTAGCATTATCCACAGAATAAAATTATATATACTTAAAATGCTATTAATTCAGCTATTTAAAACATTAATCCTTAAAACATTTGAACAATCACGTATCTTCTTACAGTGTAAGCTAATTGTAGGCTAGCATTGCGTTACCACACCTCAGAGTAAAATGGCGGAAAATGATGTGCATGCAGTCGCTCACATGTTCACTGCATGCACGTTTGCAGTTAAGGAATCTTTTAGAAACTAGGCTGAATTTAAAAACAAGTGGACTACAATTTTACAGCAAGAACATACTGCTTACATTAGAGTATGTAGCAATCGTGTAGAGACAGTTAATACGAAAGTGGGTGGTCTAATAGGCCTACGTTTTGACAGGCCATTCTCTCAGCAGTGGATAGTTCAATACTTATTGACAGGTCATTCTGACAGCAGTGGTGGGTAATCTAATGCTTGTTGACGGGTCATTCTGTCAGCAGTGGGTGGTCTAATACATATTAGCATGGCATTCTGTCAGCAGGGGGTGCATGGTCTAATATTTATTGACAGGTCATTCTCTCAGCAGTGAGTAGCCTAATACTTATTGACAAGTCATGCTGTCAGATGTGGGTGGTCTAATATGCATTGACAGGTCATTCTGTCAGCAGTGGGTGGTCTAATATTTGATTAACAAGTCATTCTGTCAGCAGTGGGTAGTTCAATACCTATTGACATGCCATTCTGTCAACAGTTGGAGGTCTAATGCTTATTGGCAAGTCATTTTGTCAGCTGTGGGTGGTCTAATATTTATTGACAGGTCATTCTGTCAGCAGTGGACAGTTCAATACTTATTGACAGGTCATTTTGTCGTCAGTAGTGGGTAATCTAATGTCTGTTGACGGGTCATTCTGTCAGCAGGGGGTGGTCTTATACTTTTTGACAGGTCATTCTGTCAGCAGTGGGTGGTTTATGCTTGTTGGCAGGTCATCCTTCCTGTCAGCAGTGTATAGTTCAATATTTATTGAGAGGTCATTCTGTCAGCAGTGGGTAATCTAATGCTTGTTGACATTCTGTCAGCAGTGGGTAATCCAATACCTATTGACAGGTCATTCTGTCAGAAGTGGGTAAGCTAATGCTTGTTGACAGGTCATTCTGTCAGAAGTGGGTAGTTCAATACCTATTGACAGGTCATTCTGTCAACACTGGTTGGTTCAACACTTATTGACACTGACAGGCCATTCTCTCAGCAGTGGGTGGTCTAATATTTATTGACAGGTCATTCTGTCAGCAGTGGGTAATCTAATACTTATTACAGGTCATTCCGTCAGCAGTAGGTAATATAATGCTTATTGGCAGGTCATTCTGTCAGCAGTGGGTAATATAATACTTATTGACAGGACATCCTTCCTGTCAGCAGTGGGTAGTATAATACTCATTGACAAGTCATTCTGCCAGCAGTGTGTGATCTAATACTTATTGGCAGGTCATTCTGTCAGCAGTGGGTAATCTAATACTTATTAACAGGTCATCCTGCCTGTCATCAGTGGGTAGTAAATACTTATTGACAGGTCATTCTTTCAGCAGTGGGTAGTCTACTACTTGTTAACAGGGCATTCTGTCAGCAGTGGGTGGACTAATATTTATTGATAAGTAAACTGGGCCAGGAGAACCTCCTGAGGATGGTGTGATGTTAAGGATGACACTGTCCTCCAGACACAGGATTCAAAATTCGAGCCCTGGCGGTCTGAGGCAGAGCACGCTACCTCTCAGTCACGGAGGCTCCCCACAATACTGACTTTCACGCGTGGATGGGGAAGAAACATTTTTGTTTCTTTCAAACCGCCGAGTTCGGGAACCGAACCCCGAGCTCTGGCGTGAAAGGCAGCGGCGCCAACCACTACCCTAGGGCCCCCGCCCAGATAGATTCTCAAAGCCCTTGGACGTTGAAAATGGCTCATACCAGAAATACATAGGCCTATGCATTTCAGCTACCATGTAGATATAGATAACCGATTCTCTCCATTTCAAAAGCTCTTTCCAGGCAAGTGGATGTTAAAATCATATCTGCTATGCTCAGTGATTAACCCTTGCACTTTCTCCAATATCTTAGATATAAAACTGAGGTTTGAAACTGGACGGTAATTATTTAGTTCATTTCTATCTAGAGTTTTTAGCTGAGGTCTAATATATATTTTTTAACTGGTCCAGAAAAAACACCCTCTTGGAAAGATTTATTGCTGATACTAGTGACTGGTTCAATTAGGAGATTGAGACATTCCTTCAGCAAGCTAGTAGGAAATAAATCAAGATCACTTGAGGTGTTTTTTTGTTTCATTATTCATTTTTTGATCTCTGTTTCTGTTGCCAAAGTCAGTATGAGATAAATATTTTCAAATATTTTCAAAGTCAAAGTATTCGTTACAAAATTTATGTCGAGCAAGGAATGCACGTTCATTATCGTCCGGAAATTTTTAGCGAATAATATTATTTTTATCAACAAAGAAGTTTCAGAATTTTTCACAAATTCTCTTGAGTTATAGATTCTCAGGCAAAGAGGGAGCAGGAAATTTATGAAAGATGTTGTTTATAGATTTGCAGAGCTTCTTTGGATCTTCAGAATTTTCTAATGTGATGTTAGCATAACAATTTGCTTTTGCTTTCTCCAAAGTTATATTGCACAGATTACACTGAACTCTGTAACGTGATCTGTCGCGCCTGTAACGGGTTCTGCGCCAAACTCTTTCCAAGCGACGCCGTCAAACTTTTGCTTTTAAGATTTCTAGTGTCATGCAAGGGGTCTGTCCGAAGCAGTTCTAGCGAGTAGTGGAGCGAGTTTGTTTAAAATAGTTTCCACAATGGTGATATAGTTACAGAGTTTTGGAAGTTCTTGTTCAGGTTTAGTTTTTAAATCTGAGTTCAAAATGTTAAAGAATATCGCAGAATTTAATAGTAAATATGACAGGACAAGCGATTTAAAAAATTATAATGATCAGAAACACTACCACCTTCATTTTTCATCTAGATCTTGATAATCTCATGCATGAAATTTCACAAAATTTGATTTCCCAAAATGTTGGCAAATATGTGAGCTATAATTTGGTAGGATTTGCAGTTCTCAATATGGTATTATACGAAGTATGTGCCCTATTGAATGACCAGAAATGTCTAATATGTGTACACAATATATGTTACTTCTGCCATGCTGTATATAGCACCGGGAAGTAATAACCACCCGCTTCCTAACGATACCGGGGGTTATTAGGCACCGGGCAGGTTTTAAGCCCCGGTGATGTATACAATACTGCTGCGTCACCTGGTTACAATAAGCTAGCTAGGGTTAATATAAAATATATAATATGATCGGCCACCTCCTAGAGGGTTAATGAATAATATGTGTGTACTCTAATCTAGCCCACTATTGGATTCTATTTGAAACATATAATAGGCATACTCTAGATCTAGCCATGAGAATGTTATTACATGAGACATATGACAGAATAGACCTCATATAGGCTCAATAAATGAAACCTATGATATTCTAGGCTTCAGAGGATGCAAACATGAAACATATGATACTCCGGTTACATGCAGGAGGTTGATATATGAGACATATGATCGTTCAACCCCAAGAGGGTTAGTGCATGATGTATTTGGTGCGCTAGGCCCCAGAGTGTAAATCAGAAAACATATTATATTCTAGCCATCAGAAGGATGATATATCAGACATATAATGGACGTCAGATTCTGATGTCTAAAGTCGATCCTCGTACTGAAAGGGTTTAAATGTAATTCACCCCCGTGACTTTTGTGATTTATTGGTATCGTCTCAGATTAAAGCATATTACAAAGGCTTACTTTTTCATAAACCCTTGAATGCCTGTATTTTTTGTGTCATTTATGCTGATTACTTAAAAAATCGGAATTCATAAGGAGAAGGAGAAACGATAAAATACACATATTTTACTAAAAAAAAACCTCACATAAACACCTCGATCAATCGCACCTATCATCCCCAAATTTTATACGGGATTGGCTTGTCCTGATTGACTTGGCGCAAATTTCAGTGTTACCAATACGGTTCGTTTTAATCCCGTACTACCGTATAAATTTGGTGGTAAACTGTTATTTTTCCTGTGCCGCACATGCGCCGAAACTGAATCTGCAGATTCATGCACGTGCAGCAACGCGGATCGTACCATACATGGTACGTTTTGTACACCTGAATTGCAAAAAGCAGTAGAGCTTGGGTACAAAATAATATAGATTTGTGAGGTATATCACTGGGCCGAAACGACACAATACGATCCAGCCAGCAAGTCCAGAGGTTTATTTGCAGGGTACATAAACCTGTTTCAAAAATATAAACAACAGGCTTCTGGCTGGCCTATAGATATTGATAGGGAACAATTCATCCAGGATGCCCTGGATAAAGAGGGAATAGTCTTAGACCGGAGTCTGCACAGACTAACCCTGCACTAAGATCTCTGGCCAAACTTTGCCTCAATTCGTGTTGGGGCAAGTTTGGTCAGAGTTAAAACAAGTCATAGATTTCATGCTCCCTCTTTGCCTGAAACAATTTGTGAAAAATTCTCAAACTTTTTTGTTGATAAAATTAATATTATTCACTCAAAATTTCCAGACGATAATGAACTCTAAAACGTGCATTCCTCGCTTGACATAAATTTTGTAATGGATACTTTGACTTTAGCAACAGAAACTGAGAGCAAAAAAATAATCTTAGATCAAAAAGCACCTCAAGTGATCTTGATTCATTTTCTACTAGCTTGCTGAAGGAATGTCTCGATGTACTAATTGAACCAGTCACTAGTATCATCAATAAATCTCTCCAGGAGGGTGTTTTTTTCCGGACCAGTTCAAAAAATATATATTAGACCTCCGCTAAAAAAACAACACTAGATAAAAATGAAATAAATAATTACCGTCCAGCTTCAAACCTCAGATTTATATCAAAGATATTGGAGAAAGGGGTTGCATCTCGCCTACTTCCCCACATGGAAGCAAATTCGATGTCTAATGATTTGCTGTCAGCATACAAGAAATTCCACTCAACTGAATCAGCTCTTTTGAGGGTCGAAAACGATGTTTTACTCAATATGGAAAAGGGCAGAGTGACAGCACTCACTTTCCTTTTCCTGTCTGCAGCTTTTGACACAGTTGACCACCTCACGCTAATCAACCGCTTGTCATCGTGGTACGGAATTTCTGGTACAGCTCTTGACTTTTTTACTTCAGTCGCTAAAGTACGATGTAAGCAAGTAAAAAACGGGTAAAAATTAAGGATAAAATATTTCCCCAGCCCCTATCCCACCTTGTACATATTTATCAGCCTTTGTCCGTATAGTAATGATAAACAGTAGAAACTGATCAATACAACGCCAGGAAAAATAACTGTTATTGCACACTGGCAGGAAGATTGGGGGGTAAAGACTGTCGTAGAATAATTTCCTTTCAGTTGTTTAACTTGGGACTAAAAATCCCCAAGCCTTTAATATAACGAGTAGGCCTAGAGCCATGCCATCTAGCAGCCTGATCTGTCGCCCTGAATATACATTACTTCATGTCGTGCGTTCTTCTAATGTTGGGTATGTTGTGTTTCAGTTTGAATTTTTTTGTTTATAGTTTTCTAGTTTTGTTTACAGTTTATATATTTTTCCATAAGTTGTTATATTTCGCTTTTTATCAATCTCTCGTTTAGTTCTTTTTGTAATTTGATTAGATTTGAGTTTTCTTCTAGCGATTGTATATGCATTCAGCTACTGCCAAATCATGTGCAAATTACGAGATATCCACTTGATTACTGAGGAGGACTATCCTTCCAGTGTGACAGGGTTTTGTTTATGCAGATGAGTAGTTTCGGTTCAATTTCGCTACCATTTGCAGCACAACGGATCTCCACGGAGCACAGACCATGCCGCACATGGTGGAGACAGATCTATTTTAATCTGAAGGCTCCCACACAAGGCAAAGACTCCACGCAATTGCTTAAAACACAACCGTTTCGACAGGTTTTAGAAAATCGCAGACAAAGCTGGTACTACGTCGGCAGCATGTCACACCAGAATGATTGTTACCGACTTGTCGTAAGCTAGAGCAGCGATCCTGATGGTAACCATATAGGGCGCATAGAAGGTGTTTCGGAAGGCGATATTGAGACATTACGATCGCGTCGCAGGACACACCACACCGACCGTGGGAGTAGCCACACTACACCGATTGTTTAAGATTATCATTGCGTCTAAAGCAATTGAGGATGTTCCTTGCAGTGTGTGGGAGCTGCTATCAATCACATACAATTACCATTTTAATTATTCATGCTCGGTAAAATCACTTGCCTGAAGCATGCTGCATGATGGGAGTGGATCTCCACATTTACCACAATAAACTAATAAAATAGGTAGAATAACATTCATATATAAAAGTTGACTACATGTTTTTAATTCTACAAGCAAGCACAACCGATATCTCAAAACTGTTTGCAATTATCTCATGTGAACATAGTTTTTACTTTATATGTGATCATAGTTTTAAATTCGTTCCATCGATTTCCATTGTTCGCCATCGTAGGCATACAGTGGACTGTACCGTGTGATAGACCTATAAACGGATAAATGTCACATTGTCACTTTATAAATATACAAACAACGGTTACTTTTGCATTGTCGGTTTTGATATGTTTAAATGATTAAAAGTGAGTACTGGAACGCATTCATGATATTTGCTGTGCGTGGATTAAGAGAATGACTTTTCCCATTAATACAATGATAAATTGTCATAAAAATTATTATAGGCTTAGCCTATTATGAAAACTATGTCTGTTGTACGTGCGTCATGACATGGATTATATGGCGTTCATCAGGGTTGGGGTCAATTATAATTGTAATTGAGTAATTGAGTAATTAATTACAATCACAGTATAATTGTAATTGTATTTGTAATTGAAAAAATATGTGGCAGTGTAATTGTAATTGTATTTGTAATTAAATGGCGCGACTCAGCGTCTACACGTTGGAGATGCAGCGACTACTTGTTGTTGTAGGGATTAATTTATATTCACCTGCGAGAGGGGTGAAGGAACAGGGTTGGATATTCCCGGCATGGTGGGGGATCTGGGTTGGGGGGGGAGCGGGTTGGAGGTATTATTATGGTGGTGACAGCATCCCAGTGTCTTATTGTGGTTGACAACATCTCAACAGTTGATTGGTCCACGATAGACTAGTGCAGACATCGGCTACAGGGGCGGGGTGCTGTACGTGACTCCAATTGAACACTGATTTTTATATGATTGCACGGAGGTAATATTATCTCGCTTACGGACTAATTGAACAATGTAAATAGTACAAGAATACAAGTAAGGTAGTTTACCACTTTTAATAAATAAACAACCGAAGACGGTTCGTGGACGGGCAACGCATTACCATAAAACAATATTATGTATGTCACAATTATTCCCTAATTTTCATTGTTTGCCCGCAAAATAGTGTCATACAGTTTTATTTAATGTTTATTCTGTCTTTTGAGGAAAACATATTCATTAGTGTAATGCTATGATGTATTCCTCGGAAAACACATATGTTTGAACCAATGCATAACCACTGATTTTATTTCACAGTCAATTGATCATGTAAATGTTATCCCAGAGTGTAATTTGTACAACCCCTTTGAGTGACACCTAACCCATTACCCGCTTCCCAGCAAACACAAAACATTTGTATAACATTTGTACAATGTTGGACCAACGTCGGAGACGTTGGGCCGATGTTGAACAAATGTTATACAAATGTTTTGTGTTTGCTGGTTAATCACAACTGTAGCTTTAAATTCGCTTTAAATTCGTTTTGTTAGCCGATCAAATAATTGTACGGTTATTGGGAATTAAATGAGTGTTTGAACATCACGATTCGAGAATATTTGGTCTAAAATTAAACAAATATATAATTTTCCCCAAGTTGTGGGTCGCGATAGCGAGACACAACTTCAAGCTGGTGAAAAATTAACCTAGATAACTATGCAGGTGAATTAGTACAATCTTCTGCCAGGGATCGACGTAAGCACATATTAGCCAAAGATAATGCATAACCGTTCATTTTGTAAATAATAAATACTATAATCACCGGTTTCCATATAATAAGCACAATTTGACTATTAAAACATACATATAATAAATCTCAAAGAGTTCACATGTTTTTTTCTCTATCATCTTTATAGAATAATCCAGCGTCCAGCGCCACCTGGTGGAAGTATGACTTATTATCACAAAGTAAGCCATGTGGACTTCCGGTTTCTCTGATCCTCCCCTTTTCCATTACAATGACGCTGAAACAAAACAAATACAGGTAATAGTAGTTCCAGGATAGTAAGCATTAAAAATATAACCAGCTGATAATGGTGATAAAACATTATACTATGAAAATTGTACAGGGTTTTTTCTTAGTAGTTGTCTTTTGAAAGCTAAAATACGATTTGACTAATATTGTGCTGTTAAACGTTTCGTGTCGGCCGAGCAAGAGATTAATGATTTTGTAATAGTTACGTTAGTACGTAATAATTAATACATTAGTATGGCGCCTTTCAAACTTAAAAAAATGATCCAATGCGCTGCGTACACATATTCAAAAAAATCCGTAGAGAGTATCATAACCCTTATTTTGTTTGTAGACGTGAGATTCTGACGTCTAAACTCGACACCTTATTGTGAGAGTAAAACTATTTATAATGGCCGTTGGCCAATAACATACGTATTTAAATAAATCGGAAAGAGCTAATTTACTTGTCATAATCCATGATGGTGTTGAGCCTGTGCGCTATAGTCAGTACAGTACATCCAGAAAAGTTGTCTCTTAATGTGTTTTGAATCAATTGATCCGTGTTGACATCACACGATGCTGTGGCTTCGTCGAGGACTAAAATTCTAGTATTTCTCAGTAAAGCTCGAGCCAAACACACAAGCTGACGTTGCCCAACACTGGTTATGTAACAACAAAATAAATGTACATTTATATGGATGTGCATGTAACAAGCAAGTAATTTCATTGATTCGCCAATGATTGTGATATGAGACTATAAGAATCTGCGGATGCATACATGTGCATTTAATGATGTTATCGTTACGAAACATACAATGTGACGAACCTATATTGAATTATTTGTCCCATTTAGGATTTTGAGTAGAAGAGCACAAATGCAAAAAAATCATCCAAAAATATATTTTCATGTTATCGTATCAATGGATGGATAATATATAAATAACTTAGTATACGGCTAAATACTTGTTATATAAGTTCAGAGACGCCTCGAAACAATTACATACATGTACATGTATATCATGTCCACTGCCGATCAAGTGTTGACATTATAGAAGCAGCATGATTATCTGATTTACAATATTCATTGGAAAACACGAGGAAATATAATACATGTGTCTTCATTAATTTTGAAAGATTGTAAGGGTGTCAGATGTTCTAATTTCTGATGGAATATTATTCCAGAGATACGGAGCTGTCCCAGACTAAGCACTTCATGCTATTTTGGAGCTTTTGATCGGACAAGCTTTCTAACGTTAGTGTCCAGACGCAGTTTTATGTGTTTTTTCTGCGAGGGATAGTAATTCACCTAAGTATACAGGTTGATCACTCGCCTATGTTTTGTATGTCAATGTATTGATTTTGAAATAGACTCTGTATCTAATCTTGAGCCAATTTATCAAATGAAGGAGATGTATTTCCCAATTATTAGAAGGTGTAATTGCTTAACACTTACAACGCTGAAAGATTTTAGTATACACCATGAAGACCAAAGGTGTTTTCTTTTTCAATTTGAAATCATCATAAATGTCATAGCTAGCTTTTTCTGCTGCATTTGAATACCTATGTTATGGGTCTACGACCATATATATTTGGAGCCTATATATTTTACTCTTAAAGTCCGGGGATCAACCTTAGACGCCAGAATCTGACGTCTACGAACGTCAGATAGGACGCCCATAATTGGTCCCCGCACTGAAAGGGTTAATATATTTCTAAGTTTATTTAAACATATCCTTTCTTGTTATTTCAGTGGCATTTTATTTGGTTCGAAATCTGTTTGAAAAGTATAGTACACGGACCTGACGGAACAACGCTTGAAATATGTATATATAGCTTAGTAAACGTTTGTAATTAGCACTGCGAGTTCTAATTATTTTAGCAGTTTATTTGACTCCCATCTCCATGATAGAGTGATAGTCAAACGACAAAAAATAACCCAGCACTTTGACTAAAATTAAATGTAGTCGCCTCACTCACTGAATCCGTTAATGTGTCATTTAAGGTAACCCTTGTGCTGTGATTCGTTCATTTAAAGCTTGAATTACTACACAGTTTCCAGCTTCAAATGACAAATATATATATTTATAGAGAATACTATTTTACGAATTTAACCCTTTCAAGCCCAAAGTTACTATTGTCATCTTCATCCACTAGAAGTTGTAGTGGATGAAGATGATTTGAAGTGGGTGAAAAATTAAAAAAATACCCTGTATTAGTAAACCAGTTTCATGGACATTTTCATTCATGTAGGAAAATTAAGTCTGTTTTTAGTACATCGAGAGGGCTTAAAGGGGTGATACAAATTATAAATACTAACTATTTGAATAATTTCAGTGGCATTGTATAAAATTGTATATATGCAATGGGGTTAAATCTAATTTAACCCTTATGCTGCCGAGTTGCTTAGGACTATTTTTCATTCATTTGGAGCTGGAATTGCTAACGCAATTTCCAGCTCTAAATGACAAAAAAAATTATATTTATGCAAAAATATACGTCTTCAAAATATAATTATTAGATTAGCTAAGCATCTACCACAAAACATTTGAGCAATCTGAGTTGAATTTATTTGGTCGGAAATTTGCTTGAAAACGCATATACATGTAGGCCTATACGGTTCCGGTAACATAAGAGTTAACGTAGAAATAAATGAGATACATTTGTAGTTCCCAGTAAACACAAAACATTTATATAGCATTTGTACAACGTCGGCCCAACGTCTTCGACGGTAGCCCAACATTGTACAAATGTTATATAAATATTTTGTGTTTACTGTGTTTCACCTGAACAGTCCCTCTTCCTCTGAACAGACGTGATCAAGACCATCCCTGAGAGAGCTGACATACTCCGCTAAATCTACCTGCTCCAGACATCCCCACAGATCCCTAGTAGAATGTTTATCTTCTGGATCCAGATTCTGACGCAGTGATAACGAGAACAGCTGAGGGTCCTATAATAACAGCCGAACTATATGCTATTTTATATTATACCATTAACTAGACATGCTTAAAATCACAACATCCCTCTTTTACCAAACTACAGCATAATAATATACGGTGCAATTATTTTACTGAAGGATGTAAAAAAAACATGCTCACTTTGTTCCGCTGTTAATTATTATGCTCCCTTTTCGACGATATTTTCACAGAAAGGATGTTACAAATATATCATTAAAAAAAAGATGGATATCATTGGGAAGAAACCCTGACCAGAATATTTTAACTAAAGACATGTATATATTGTCTCTCTGATTTTTCGAAAATCAGACGCAAATGACAGCACTGACTTTATTGTTGGGGAGAATTGCTTATCTAAAAAGCATTTAGCACGCTTTTGTTTGACATGAGGTAATTGTTTCAATCTTATTAGTATGATCAGATGATGTTGCTGATGAAATAATAGAATGAATCTAGATTGAATTAGACCAATAATGTTTCAACGTTGTTGGTTGCATCACATGTCATGTTTAATGTTCAAGCTCAAAAGAAACAGAATAAAAGGGACCAACTGTGATTTTGTACAGTACAGTTAATTTTTTCATGCCACAACCAGGTGATTTATGTTAGCTCCTTGTTGCTCTTTAAAACCTCACGATGCACCAAAGAATAATTGTATATCTCCGAAGAATGACTTAATTTCCTCTAACTTAGGGGTTCTAGAAGGAAAATTTTCATGAAACCCATTTCAAGTAATTTTCTTCCATTACAAGTCGAGGCAGCAATTCACGGCTTGTAGTGGATGAAGAGTAAATGGTTCAGATTTGAAAAGGTTGGGGTTAATAATTACATATTTGTATATAATACTACTAAGCATTGTGCTATACTAATATACTAAGCATTGTGCTAACCTGTGGTATAATAGTGATTTTTTCTCTGAGATCATGAAGTCCTACATCAGCTATATCTACTCCATCTATAGTAATAGTGCCATGGACTGCTTCAAGTAATCTAAACAGAGACAAAGCCAAGGATGATTTCCCCGACCCTGTCTGGCCAACGATTGCAACCTGTCAAAATACGTTGAATGTAAACATTTATAATTTCTCCAGGAATGGTAGTCTTCTCTTACACGTTGCTTTCTCTCACACATGTCACATGTCTCTGTTGCTACTAAAGGATGCATTGTTGCAGTTTGATCCACTTATCCGGTGCAGATCATAAATACAAGTGGATGGCATCATACACAAGTGGGCTAACCCACATTTTGAGAAAAAATCTCACAGCAACATGAAATACAGGATAAAACGAATAAATACAATGCCTTATATTTTCATTGTTTTTTTAATGTGGGCTAGCCCACTTGTGCATGATGCCATCCAAATATAAAGTCATCTAGGTTAACGTAGGGTTTTTGTTTTAATTCATTTGAATCTGCCAGCTGATTCAGTCAGCAATGTCAGCTTTAAATGTGTAAATCAAGGTGTATATGGTGATTTTCAAAGAAAACAAAGCTGTTAGAAGTATTATGTAATGATGGAAATGTAGAGGTTGAATAAACCACCGCAATGCATTTATGAAGAGGATATATACATAAAGATAATTACCCTTTCTCCAGCCCTGATGTGGTGGTTGATGTTGGTGAGCACCATATCTAGTCCTGGCCTGTAACGTGTAGAGTAGCCTTGTATCTGAATGTCACCTCTGTCTGCCCAGTCTCTCCTGGATGAACAGCTATCATCCCTGTATTCTGCCTTCAAGAATATCCCATAGCCATACTATTATTTAAATGAAAGGAATTGTATACATACACAAGAGACAGCGAGTGAGTGAGTGAGTGAGTGAGTGAGTGAGTGAGTGAGTGAGTGAGTGAGTGAGTGAGTGAGTGAGTGAGTGAGTGAGTGAGTGAGTGAGTGAGTGAGTGAGTGAGTGAGTGAGTGAGTGAGTGAGTGAGTGAGTGAGTGAGTGAGAGAGTGAGTGAGTGAGTGAGTGAGTGAGTGAGTGAGTGAGTGAGTGAGTGAGTGAGTGAGTGAGTGAGTGAGTGAGTGAGTGAGTGAGTGAGTGAGTGAGTGAGTGAGTGAGTGAGTGAGTGAGTGAGTGAGTGAGTGAGTGAGTGAGTGAGTGAGTGAGTGAGTGAGTGAGTGAGTGAGTGAGTGAGTGCGTGAGTGAGTGAGTGATATGTAATTAATAAACGTCCATTTGAAGGTGGAACTTTCGTTCTACTTTAAATCGGCCAGAAATAGCAAAGAGCAGTCTAGCAATAAAATATCTAAATTACCATGTTAATAAATGAACACAGGGATAAACGTACTTCCTGTTCTATGTCTGTACAACCCTTTATCATTTTCACGGAGACCATGCATGCTTCCACACGTCCGATGTATTTCATCATCAAACTCAACGATTCGTTCAACTGAAACCATTATAGAAGATGAGAACAAAATATATTATCTGCATATTTAAATAGCTAATATTATGTCCTTATTTGTTTTAATTGTTTGGATATTCGCTTATTTCACGGTTGACACATCAAATACGAGGGAGAAGTTGATATCATTGATTACATATGGATGTAAGTAGATCTACATTATAAATACACCATCATAATATTGCTGAATTTATTTGTTATGGTTTCCATAATAATACAATTGGGGAAAAGCGCCATGTTGTCTGATTTTAGTCAAATGAATACGCACTAGATTTGTCTGTGACAAAGAGAGACCTAGAATGGCTGGAGTAATGTTGTCCTTGTATGCCACAGCAAGCATGGCCGCACACAGCATACTTATACTGCCCATTAAGTTGAGTACCACGCTAAGCCACCTGAAAAATACACATGTGACGGTGGATCATTGTATCTGACAACTATAAAACTTTAGTGTTACGAATTATGCGTTAACAAAGTAGCAAACAACAAACAAACAAACAAACAAACAAACAAACAAACAAACAAACAAACAAACAAACAAACAAACAAACAAACAAACAAACAAACAAACAAACAAACAAACAAACAAACAAACAAACAAACAAACAAACAAACAAACAAACAAACAAACAAACAAACAAACAAACAAACAAACAAACAAACAAACAAACAAACAAACAAACAAACAAACAAACAAACAAACAAACAAACAAACAAACAAACAAACAAACAAACAAACAAACAAACAAACAAACAAACAAACAACAAACAAACAAACAAACAAACAAACAAACAAACAAACAAACAAACAAACAAAAGACGTTGAATCATCTTTGAATTAGCGTTGAAGCAGCGTTAAACCAACGTCGATTCAACTTCTTTTGTCTGCTAGAAACAAAAAAAAACAATCAACCAAACAAACAATAATTCTAAACATGAAAATAGAACATCGATAATTATCTGACCTGTTGTTCGCTAGCAGTGGGATAAGTAGACGTGTCAGGTTGTCCACCTTTTCATCGGATTCTCTGATAAACACATCGCTCATGCCGTAAGCGCGAATGGTACAGTTACCACTCAGCGTCTCTCCAAAATGGGAATAAATAGGCGATCTGTTTTTGGCAACTAATTGTAAAATTTGCCTTTGTGTCTTCAAATACACATGCTGCAAAACACCATATGTTATATAGATTAATATCTTAAGTGATATAATTTTTGATCATATTATCATTTAAAGTCTAAGATTACTTTATTAAATATTCAATCAGCAACCGCATGCAATAACGCTTAATATAGTTCAACGTGGATTTGACTTTATTTCCCGCATCGTGATTATTAAAAAAAGACATAGATGGATACAATTGTATTCCTATTTACTTCACTACAAATCAATTAGGCCTACATTTGGGGCGTAGCAAAACAAATAAGAATACTGCCTTGTTTTCTATTGGTCTAGACTTTTTGGTCTAATTACCTAACTGCTTATCAGATTACCTGTAGGGTCGCATATAAAGCAGTCATCCCCGCCCAGATCGGTATAGATAAAGGCGTTACTATGCACACCACAACAACACAGCCTAAAGTGGTCAACGTCTGACTAATTAGCTCGTATAGTACAAATGGCATTTCTGTGTCCAGTGCTGTTATATCGGTGCTGAAACAATTTAAAATTCTGCCCAGTGGAGTCCTCTCGAAGAAATTCATCTTAGCATGTGCTATATTTTCCAGGAGATTTGTGTGGTGTTTGGTGCTAGCCTTCAACCCACAGCGCCAGTAGACTGCATATTCCACACCTGACAATACAACTAAAAACAAACATGTGTGTAGTAAATCTGTATATTACGATGTATTTTGTAAATAAACAAGCTGGACATGTGGCGCTATATATCTACGTTAAAGGGACAGTCCCAGGCTAAAATCATAAAAAAATCGGTGATTTTATTTTGGCTTCCTAATATGACGTAGATATATAGGCGGGAATCTCGTCTCTATATCTAGCTTAACTGATAAATGCGCAGCACAAAAATTAAAAAAAATTGTAGCCTGTGGACATGTTTACATCATATGGTCATATTATAAGAAGCCATAACAAAATCATCGATTATTTGATGATTTTACCCTGGGACTGTCCCTTTAACGTTGTAAATGTTGACACATCACCAAGCGCACAGTGAGTGTGGTATAACTACTTTAGGGGGGGGGGGGCACCATTCAAATACATCATTTTTAGAGTGATTTCTCATGAAATGAATAATTGGGTGAAGGAAATGCTGTAAATGAATATTTAATGGCCCTCAAAAAAATGTTGCCTCGCTCCACTTGGCATCAGTAAATGACCCTTACATTTATTTAGCCTCGCTCTAGCCCCCATATCAATAGTAAGCCTAGTTTGAGATCACATTTTGGAGACAGATAAAAATTATTTGAGGAAAGTGAAACAAATATTTTGCTTGGGGCAGAATTTGAAATAAATAAAATATTGCAAGATATATTGCAAATCATTTGTCCCCCCACAGCAAAAATTATTAATAATCAATTAGGTAATACCATTTAGCACATACCTTTTGCATGACTCAAAATGAAATAAACAATGATCAATATTGTGGTTCCATCATACTTTGTGTAGCCATTTAGTGATGTGTCAGGCGTGTACCTAGTCAGCCCATGGTAATAGCCACCTGATGTTTCATTACAGCTGAGAGATATCTGTTCAGATGTGGCTACGTCACGGTGACAGTGAGATGTATTTAAGGTTTCTTCCTCCACATGGTTACTCCACATAGACAGGCAGAACGAGTCTAGAATGTTCACAATTTGAAGGAGCACAGACAGGGACAACATGATCCCCACAGAAGGCCATCCAATCGATGATAAATACGACAAGTAAACAGCAGGAGTTACTTGTTCAGCTCGCTCATCCTTCACAAGTTTATCACATTCCTTATTAGTCACTCTCACACTATTATCTTGATTATTTTTGGTGACTAGGTTTTTAGATTTCCTGTAAAAAAATATATTAACCCTTAAAGAAAGAAAAAAAATTAATAAATACAATTTAAATTTTTAGCCACTTGAAGTTGTGTCTCGCTACCGCGATCCACAACTTCAAGTGGCTGAGAATTACTCATATTTGTTTAATTTGAGAACAAACATTTGCAAATCTGGATTCTAAAGACCCCTTTTCATTTGGAATATCAGTGATTGTAATATTCGTCTAATAAAAAATATTAAAAACGACATTGATCGCTGCTAGTAGTTTAAGAGTACATTCTAATCCATTAAACACAAGACGTTGAATCTTAACTGGTTCAATGGGGCCAGTGTCGCAGACGATGTTCTAGCTTTAGTAAATATATCACTGTTTGTTGTTTTATATCATCCAACGATGGATCACATGATATCAACGTAACAGTGAATATGAATAATGATGAAATATCGATGAATATAAACTATGTGGGGAATTTGAAAAAACTTGTATCGAACTCGCCAACATCAAAAACTTCCTGATATACAATTATTCCAGCAAAAACTAAACGTTGTCTGTTTGATGTTGAGCCACCGTCTACGACCTTGGCCCAACATTAAGCTAGCACCGATTGAGAGCATTGTGTTTGCGGGAATGTACCTGACCATACACCATTATCAGTAACCCTCTCAGTGTGAGGATCGAGCTAACTAAGATAATTATGCTTATTTCAAATTTGAAACCCGTTAGTCTCTTGGTTTAAACAATACTTCAGCGCTTCAAGGGTTAAATACATTGAGGCTGCTCAAACAAGCAGCCATATTAATATAAATAGTTTACTTGGTATTTTAAATACCACCTTATGATTATTTTCTCGTTATACATTTGCACTTATGTCCGTGCCATAAATCTTACCCTCTTTGACGAGAATGACTTGTTTCATTAGCCGCATCTGCAGAAACAAAGTAGACATAGCTACGAGTTGTGGATTTTTACCCGAGTAATTGCTTACTGATTGAATTTGAAAGTAAAAATATTAAATTTCTATTTTTGATGACTACATTAATATATCCAGCATTCTGGAACATAAGATAAACTGATAGAGCAACACATAATTGTGTTATTATAACATAGTCAACGTTAATCTGAAACCAATGTATTCTAAACACCTTTTTGACATTGCTGATACGCTCTAACGTAATCAAAAAGTTTACGTCTTTTCCACATTAATTCTTTATAAGAGCCATCTTCTATAATACGCCCGTTTTCAATGACTAACACACGATCAACATGGGGTAAGATGTGCAGGTTGTGAGTTGCTATCAAACGTGTCTGCAAAAATAAAATCATAATATCAAATTTGATAATTGTTTTTAAAATAATACATCGTAAAATGAAACCAACCACCTTAGCACGGATAATGTAAAAAAAATTATAAACACATTTTGATGATGGAGTGTAAACTAAAAATGGAAGAAATGTAGGAAATGGTGTATCCTTATAACCCTTACAGTGCGGGGATCGACTTTAGACGTCGGTATCTGACGTCCAAAGTCGATCCCCGCGCTGTAAGACTGACGTCTAAAGTCGATCCCCGCGCTGTAAGAGTAAAAAATATTTAAAATGGCCGTGACCCATAACATAGGTTCTCAAATGAAGCGGAAAGAGGTAACTTTTATGATAATTTTAAATTGAAAAATCTCTTTGGTCTCCATGGGTTATACAAAAATATTTCAACGTTTTAATGGTTAAGCACCTGTATCGAATATACTCACAACATGATATTTATTCAGATTTCTATCAGATGTAGAGCATATAAATTGATGAATTTGATATAAATCACGGGGCTGTAGCAGTGAAAGATGATATGTGGTTAATTCCTTGTCCAGCAGAGACCTAATCCCTAACCCGCTTAATTAAATAATTCGAATGTTCCCCACTTGATATCGTGTTTCGCTACCCAAGTGGGTGAAAATTACACATTGTTTAATATGAGCCCACTGATTTACAAGTCTTGATGTTTAAACAGTCATTTCGCTCCAAATAAAAGTGAATTGATCGGCTCATAAAACAATTAAAAACGACTATAATATAGTCGCGCTTAGGGGTCAAACCAATATTAACTGCGCAGAATATTAAAGTGTAAGATTCTAAAAAAAACTAAATGCATGTTGTAGCCATATAATTATCATGTTTATTACCATATTCAGGACTGGAAGAGATACATAAATAAGTTTTGTTCATTTAAAACATTAACCTTTTCTCTTAGAGTCCCTTTAGGTCCTATGACTTCAGAGAAGATATGCTTCGCTACATGAGAGTCTACAGCACTGAGAGGGTCATCCAGGACGTAGATATCAGCCTGACTGTAAACAGCCCTGGCCAGGCTCACACGCAACTTCTGACCTCCTGATAAATTGATGCCCTGAAAAACATTAAACATTTTTTTTTTATTCATGCGCAGTATCAAAAAAGCAACAAATATAACACGACGTCAACCCAGTACACACAAACAATTTGTATAGCATTTGTACAACGTTGAACCAACGTTTTCGACGTTGGTCCAACATTGTACAAAATTCTTACAAATGTATGTTTTGTGTCATTTAGGAACATACCTACTGTACTCTGTCATATTGGAAAACGAGACGGTCCCCGCACTGTAAGCATGGTAAGAGTAAACATATTAATAGTGGCCGTATAATTGAGCAGAACCCTTTGGTCTCTATGGTTTGTATAAAGGTATTTCAGCGCGGGGACAGATTTTAGTCGTCAGAACCTGACGTCTGTAGACGTTAGATTCTGACGTCTAAAGACAATCTCCGCACTGTAAGAGTAAACATATTTCTAATGGTCGTAGACTCATAACACAGGTATTCAAATAAATCAGAAAGAGCTAACTGAGACATTTATGATGATTTCTAATTTAAAAAAACATTTTGGTCTCCATGGTTTACATATTTTGTTTTAGCTCCTTAAAGGTTAAGGGTTAGACCTATTACTCATCAGTAGCATACTTTTTCTCCAATCTCTGTCAGGTCACCTTGTGGTAAAGATAACAAATCAGGTTCTAATGCAGACATCCGCATGGCATTAGAGTAGCGGGTGGCGTCAAATGACTTTTTGAAGAGGATGTTATCACGCAAGGTTTTTTGTTGAATCCACGACCGTTGTGCCACGTATGCAAATGAGCCCTTCATAACAAAACAGAGATTATGACATTTAATTGCAAAATGACATGTGTAGGCCTAAAATACATGGAAGCACTTTCCCGCTCTCAACAAATCAAGCAATCAAAATAAATCTATCGCATTCGAAAACGGTCAATGTAAATTATAAATACTAAATTGGTGTTTCAAACAATAATTTATTATGTGCTTCTCAGTGGTTACATTTGTATATTTTATGAGAATGCTCGATTTTGCCAAGGTTTTGCATTGTTCAAGGTATTTCCTTTTATTTAATTGGAATTTTCACCCACTTGTAGTTGTGTCTCGCTGACGCGATCCACAACTTCAAGTGAGTGAAAATTATGCAGATTTGACAAACTGGAGATCAACTCTTTTGAAATCGTGCTGATTGATGTCACATTATGGCTTTAAAAGGTGGTACTGAATGTGATAATAATTAGGTGAAAAAACGAATATATTCGGCACCGGCGGTTGAAGGCTTAACATTGAACGTCTTAGCGTTCATTAATTATATCAGATTGACTATTATCATGGTGACAAAGGAAATATTCGCTACATATCTACAATATGGCCCATTGTGTATTTTAGACAGCAATGAAGCCACACTGTGTTATGTCTGAATGAGGCGTACCTGTACGTTGATATCTCCTGTCAGTAGATGAGATTCCCCCAGCACTGCAGATAATAAGGATGATTTACCAGACCCGACTGATCCAACCACAGCCACCAGTGATCCTTTCTCTATCTGTAGATTAATGCTGAAGAGTATACATAATACATCAATAATTGCAGAGTAATACATTATTATCAATGTATATCAATGTATGACTTTATGTTCTTTAGGTTGTATCGTTTTAAAACAAAATGCGTTAATTGTCGTATAACCGTTATTTTTCGGGTAGATCGAGGGTTAGATCGATCGAGCATCGTTCAGTAGTGCCTTATCTAAATCAGCTATTGTTTATCTCATTAAAAACATTTACAAATTTTATATTTGATCCGTCTATCACCTCTTCAGTATAGGAGACTCATTAGATTTCCAGCCAAAACTGCCATTCGATATCTTCACAGCTAAATCCCCTGTAGAAAAACGTGAGAAACAAAATAATGTCTGAACTATGAACAAATAGATCATTCACATAACTATGTCTATCACAATATATTTTTTATTCCTAAGAAATTATGTACGAGGTAAATGGATGGTTTGCTGCTTACGGTAACACGCTTGACTTATACATGGGAATGCGTATTAGATACAATTGTATTGTCTGTTTTGTATCTAGTTATATTTCATTGCCCCGTTATTATACACGAACATACGATTCATTTAGTCATTAGTTAGATTTGTAATTTATACTTGCCCTCGTGTGTGTTATATCTTTGGTCTTTTACATGTATGTTATTTTTAGTCAGGAAAGAATGGATCCTTTGGTGAGAAGACCAAAGCTTTAATGTATCCCTCCAAATTATAGGCACTTTGTCAAAGATGTTCTTCATCAGAGAAAAAAAAGCCAGCGACACAAACGTTTTCTCTGCTGTCAATGTATGGTTGGGTGACGTCACAACGTGCAGAACCAGGGTCAGTAGTGTTACCTTTTAAAATGCATACTTGGTTGTAAACAAATGAAAAGAAAGCTCAATCCGATTTTGAAAGTTTATCTTAAAAATCAGAAGGTAAGTACTTTTTGCAATAAATCGATGTAAATATTCCATACCAAGCCCAGGCTGTTCTTACAAACTTTAAAAGTTAAACTAAATTTATTCCAAATAAGGTCTTATTACACTAAATATTATCCTCCATCGCTAGAAAAAGTATACTAACCATTACATGAGAAAAGCGACAGAGAGAGACGGACAAACCATTCAATGTTATGATTGACTTTAATTTATCCAATTCATATTTGCGTATTATTTCCAGAATGTTGATGAAGGAATGTTCCCAAGCATACATCTTTATCAGCTGAATAAAATACATCAACGTCAAATATGGGTCAATACTTAAAAAAAACATTAACTTATCATAATTATTAAAAAGCACAATAAAAATAGTACAAAATGCTAATAAATAATTAAATTATAATAACATTTAGTTTGAGGTGGAAATTATCCTGTAACAATGTATATAATTCCATAGTAAGAATTGAAGACATACCTTAGCCTTCGTTACAATTTCACTGGTGAACTTAATTCTCTCTGCTTTATATTTCAAAACATCTGTCTGCAGATAGAACGTAACATATTTCTGAGTGACAAGTGACGATAAGTAAAGATAGTTGTGATATTGATAAATGTATATAATACTGCAGTGCAAAGCCAAAAGTAAGCAGATGCTGCCTTCTGGTTTTGCAGGGCTAAATAGTAAAACCAGATACAATATGTGTTTTTTTAATGTAGACAATATAGTAGAGCTCCATTATTTTAACTGACACACTCGATCTTCATGTGAGTGATACCTCTTAAAAATCGAACTCATCCGTAAGACTATGTCTTGATGTGTGATGAGATATGTACGTTAATTACCACCCGGCACGAGTTGATTTTAATAGTTCTATAAACATGACAATTCACATAATTTTACCTCTAAGTTATCTATTTTTGAAGCAAGATACAACTGAACTGGTAAAATTAGTAACATGGCAGCGAATCCAATCATAATGGAAGGTCCAAGCATCCCCCATAGGAAGTAGAGAGCTACACCAATCTGGAGGGGATTGATCCAGGATACGAGTAATAGATCCATCAGATTGACATACCGTCCAGTGTCCACGGTCATTAATGTGATCACATGACCTAGGGAGGACTTGTCCTCTGTCTGTGGACTATGCCTCAACGACTGTAAATCAAATAAAGAACAAAATAACAATGTGTACCCAAAAAACACGAGACGTTCATCCCATGTTAGATTATTGTTTGGCCAGCGTCGTAGACGTTGGCCCAACAATAGTCCCGCATTGGGTCTATGTATCGTGTTTTTGGAATACTACATGTATATACTCTCTATCTTATTTCAATTCCAATTATGTATTTATTGTTGCCATTTTATAATAATATACAAATAGAATGAAATGTTGGACTTTATTTAACAAGTGTGGCAATACAACACCCTTGTTGCGTATTAGTCCATAAAACAGTTTGATATTTCTATGTCAAGTACAAGTGAATACATATATAGTGACTGCCGATAAATAATACTTACCTTTCTGTATATCATGCCAATCAAACTCCCTCGATACTTGACACCATTGCACATAAAATGGTAAAAGTAATGTTCATCTAGTAACATCCGTAGAATTTCCGCCACAAATATAAGTATTGCTAAAGCATATCCCTCGGAAACATGTACATGCGATTCCTTCATAAAACAGATAAGCTGGCTACAAAGCAGAGTAAATCATTAGATACTATCACCAGCACACTCACTTCAGTCAGTGTTAGGTGACTAACCAAATGTATATTTATTCACGTGTTTCCAGTTCTGAACACCTACCCTATAATGGCAATTCACGTGATGTTAAACGGTCAATCAACAGCCGCAATTTCGTTCTGATACGTGTGTGATTATGTAGATCACGTAGAAGAGTTACATGACCCATATTCTCGTGCAAGTTACGATATTTCATAGCTTGTACGAAAATATGGACCCAGTCGTACTTCAAAAAAGTTCAGCATGGCTATCATGATTATTGTTGAACACTTTTTAGAAATTCAGGCAAGATATCAGATAATTCCACACATACTACATACTACACCAGTAATATTGTCCTAGATTTCGTATAGGATAAAGCTCGAGGAGGTCTACATTCTTAGCTGTGAAAAGAGTCAAGGCGGAAGGCCGAGGCCTTTTTTACAGATGTAGAACTCCGAGGGTTTTAACTGAATTAAAATACATCCGAGCATAAGGAGGATCCCTCCTAATCAACAACTCGGTTACACCTGACTGATTTTAATACCATAGCCTACCATGATAATTGGTCTCTACTAGGTCAACAATAACTCTCCATTCCCGGCTTAGAATGTAGTGGTCGGACAAAGAAAATAATGTAGTGGTGTGTTTTAGAAGTTGAATAACAACGGAATGAGGTACTTGGCTGTTTCGCGATTGATTGTTTATCATGAAGTAGAGTAGGCCTATAATACTCGGCCGCTTTATTTTATTTTATTTTTTCCCATATAGGCCTAATGTTTATGTTCTTGCAGGAGGGCGACCTACTACTGTATTAAACTCGTCAAGAACATGTATGGGTTTATTTCTATATAAAATGACTTACTGTGTTAGTTGCGGCCTAACAAAGACACATGTCACTACTGATAATTTCAATAAGGCTCCAATCAGAAAATCCTTCCAATATGTCTTAAGTAGGCATCTCAAGAGCGACGGTTTATGCTTGAATCCACTGTTTGTTACAGGACTGTGGAATAAAATTGTATTATAACACAGATTAAACAAAAAAACAAAATATATTATCTAATAAACTTGACACATCCTGCAATAATATCTTACACATTAGCAATGTTATTTTATTTAAAAAGTTTAGGTATTACGGATCATGAATCAAAACAATTTATTTGATACATGATATGAGAATGGCATCACACTCACGCGTTTCTCACGGTTTGGTGATTTTCTTGTGACCAAAACGTGGTGAACTTTTTCATGTATTCCACGGCTCTGAAATTAGGCGATACATGCCACATGTCCTCAATCACTAAGACCTTATGGTAACCTCTCTTTATCAACCTATGACAGTACAGAATAAAACACAAAATCTTATCATAAAATATGAGCGCATAATTAGAAGCTGAACAGTGAGTTGTTGTTCTTGTTTGCTTTTAGCCGGCAGTGCTGCTGTGTTGTACATACAATCACATCGGATGTCTTTTTCAAGATGGGTCCCCAGTATACACAAAACTTTTATGTAACATTTATACAATGTTGGACCAACGTCGAAGACGTTGGGCCGACGTTGTAAAAATGTTATGCAAATGTTTTGTGTTTACTGAGTTTACTGAGTTAGTGCGGAGCTATTTTATATAAACCAATAGACCACCATAAACGTCTTAGTTAGCTCTTTCCGCTCCATTTGTATACCTATGTTATACCTGGGATTTTAATTATTCCAACTTGGGGATCGACTTTAGACGTCAGAATAGAGGTCAGATTATGACGTCTAAAGTTGATCCCGGCGCTGAAAGGGTTAATAATACGCTATGTACGTTAAAGCTGAGATTTCAGCGAAAAAAATATAATATATCGCAGACTATTCTGATTTATGAGGCTTTTCACTCTGAATAAAACCTGTGTGTGAATAGTCTGGAAGTAATCCGTGGAAAATATGAAGATTGTGAAAACATTAAAGTACGTGGGTCGTTACGCTTCATTGAATCAAAATATTACCCTTACGAGAGACCCCACTCCTGTGGACGTTGACCATGCTGAGTGTGCCTGTCGTTTTATTGGGCGCCCGAAAAGATTACTCAGCAAATCGTAACGACCCGCCTACTTTATTTTTCCAATCTGTGTCTCATCTGCTACCAATCTGCGCCCTCTCGCCCAGGACTCTGCAAACGATTTACGAACACCTGGAAGAACCTGGCCAAAATTATATTTGTTTTGCTCATTCGCCGATCAACCACTGACTGTTCTGTGACTTCGCGGACTAGTTTCCGAATGACAATTTACCTCTTAAATTGCAAAATTAAAATTAATAATTTAAATTCTCATCCACTTGAAGTTGTGTCCCGCTACCGCGACCCACAATTTCAAGTGAATGAAACATACTTTTATTTGCTTAATTTGCAAATCGTTTTGTTTAAACAGCTGCAGTCAATAAGTCCCAATAACAGTGATTTGATCGGCAAATGAAACAAATTAAAAACGACTATAATCGTGGCAGGTGCCTTTATCTACTTGGTTGATCCGATATTTTTGTCGCAGTAACATTTTTTATCTTGTTTGCGTTAAAAAAAATCAACTTCATATACCGATCTCAATATCTACTTTATTAAGACAATCCTCGTTGCCTTCAAGCTATGAACAGACAAAAAGACACCGAACACTTAAGGCCGGTTTGATCGCCCGGATATAAAATACGTCAAATTAGACATTTTAGATACATACCTAAATGGCCACCAGAAGAATATGACAGATAGAATAGATGATGCCTTCTGGA
This sequence comes from Flabesymbios commensalis, assembly GCA_964017125.1. NCBI lineage: Eukaryota > Metazoa > Annelida > Polychaeta > Terebellida > Flabelligeridae > Flabesymbios > Flabesymbios commensalis. The sequence continues at coordinate 87,790,133 of OZ024903.1, forward strand.
GTAAATATTCCTGATAATGCAAAATAAATATTAGTTGTTATTATTTTGTGTATTCAGCTGATTGAGATTAACGTAATCATATTTTATAAAGGTTGGTTTTATCCCTTACAACGCTGAAATATTTGGTCTCCAAAGTTTGTTTCCTCTTTAAATCATCCCAAATGTCTTAGTTGGCTATTTCCGCTTCATTTAAATATCTACGTTATGGGTCTACGGCTATTGTCATTTCAGTGCGGGGACCGTCTTTAGATGTGAGCATCTGACATCTATAAACGGATTCTGATTTCTAAGGACAGTCCCAGCGCTGAAAGGGTTAATAAGACGTGTATTAAAATACATTTTGTTTACTGATATTTAATAATTTTAAATGGGATTCGCACATAATAAGGCGTAAATAAAATAATAATCTTATTAAACTATGTGTGTAATTAAACGTGGAATACACAAAATTGTCATGAATTGTTTCGAACAACATCTTATTTTTTGTTGAATTTTGCGGCTTTATCAAGATATCTTATATTCTTATAATATATATTAATATATATATATATATTTTTTAATATTAAACTTTTACACTCGTCTGCAGCCGAAAAAACACCCAACACTCAATACTGCATCCGGAATCACTACTTCGTTCAAACAAGCTGTATACAAATGAAATAAAATGAATCGGGCTTTAGGCCACTACAAGCTGTATAAAGCTGCTCTAAATGTAATTAAAAATTTAGCACATTAAATATTTACACCATATAGCAAATATCTTATCGCAATAACCATGATAAACGATAAGTTGTCTAAAAAAAATATAAATTAAAAGTGTACCTTTGATAATTTATGTTTTCCATTATTTAAATAGAGCCACAAAATAATCTGCATCACTAATAGCCATACCGCAAACCACGCCAATGTGAAATCTGTGTATATCTAGGAGAAAAATAATTATAGGTAATCAGATGGAAATACTTGACATCATTAATCCTTATTTAAATAGAATGACTATATAATATCTTATCTGGGGAGATCAATCTTTACATTGCTTGGGGTGGTGAACAACACGAATACTGACAGACAGGTCCAACTCCAAGCAGAAAGTAGGAGCAGTGCCCTGTACATAACTACGCACCTACGTGAATAAACTAAATCGTAGGCCTACTTGTATTTTATTTCACAACGTGAGAAGATGGAGCAATGACATTTACAGTGGAAACACAATGTAGTCGACGTATTGGTACATTGCTTATTACTGTACAAAAAATATCCATCTGTCTACATACAATAAGATTATGATCAAATTTAATTAACGTGACGACAAAATATGCGCATGATCGAATGTGGAAGGGATATGATTTTTTTTATTTCGCTGTTGATAATAGTGATGATGGTGATGATATTCCAACAATATTTTCACATATCGCCTAATATGCCATAAAAAGTGTTGGCGTATTTTAGCATACCATGTTATTTCCAAATTGCCACACCCCCCCCCCCCCCCCCGACTATCGTTCGTGTCACACACATATGATAGCACCATGGGAACCGATAATGTTCCTCTGAAAACTATAATGACACCAAAACATTCAAAATGTGTTTAATATTTAACCCTTATCCTGCGTAATTTATTGTATTTTTTACCCACTTGAGGTTGTGCCTCGCTCCTGCCACCCACAACTTCGAGTGGACAAAAATTACTTATATTTGTTCAATTTGAGCACAAATATTTGAACATGTTGATGTTTAGACACACATTTTTTTCACAAAAACAGTGACTTGGTCGACTAATAAAACAGATTGAAAACGACAATAGTCGTGACCATCACGATAAGGGTTAAAACAAATGACATATTTTCAATAAAATTACTTCCGGAGAAACTGCTATAATTCATCAAAATAAACACGTTTTGAGGTTGGAGATTGTATAAAAAAATATGATTTTCATGTATGCAAATTTCAATTTAACCATAAAATAAAACTCACCTGGGGAAATACGATCCAATTATGCCATAGTGGACGCTGTAAATCCTTCATCTTTTATGGATAATAATCACCGGCATTAGTAATTGGGCCTGTACTGTAATATCATATCCTCTTTAGTCGCCTATATTAAAAAAGGGTAAAGGTGCAGGTTTAGGGTCTAATGTCAAGTCTGAATATATATGATCCGTACTATAATCTCAGCTTTAGTGACCCGTATTTGTTAGAATATCAGCTCAGATTTGTCATCCTTATGTAGTGTCATCATAGGCTTTGTATTCAATATTTACTGCCACCAGTGTCTCCTGCAATATCATTTAGCCTTTGTCACCGATATTTAACCCTTTCAAGCCTGAATTTATCATTATCATCTTCATCCACTACAAGCCGCGAATTGCTGTCGCAATTCTCGACTTGTAGTGGATGAAGATGATTTGATGTGGCTAAAAAATTAACGAAAATTACCATGTATTGGTAAACAAATTTCCTGGAAATTTTCGTTCTAAAAGCCCTTGCTTGTAGGAAAATTAGGTCTGTTTTCAGGGATGTATAATGATGCTTTAATGTATCGTGAGGGTTAAAAGGGTTAAAGCAGCTCAGCCCGTCTCTTCAGTCTTTATTGTGATATATTCTCAGCTTTTGTCTCGAGTATTTATTGTGATAACATATCAGCTTTCGTTATCAGAATGTTTTGTAAAAATATAATTCAAGTATGTGTCATTTTCCAGCTAAATTACTAAAACATGCCTCTTTCCATATTGCCCCAGTTATTTCAAACATAACAAACAAAGCATTAGATGAAGGCACCTTCCCAAATATCCTAAAGAAGGCAGAGGCAATCCCCGTATACAAAAAATCTGACAAGGTAAATAAATCCAATTATCGACCTGTGAGTATTTTACCGATTTTGGCAAAAGTTTTTGAAAAAGTTCTTGCCCACCAGATCACTCCCTTTTTAAACATCGTCTTCTCTTGTCACCTGTCAGCCTTCAGACAAAGTTATGGCTGTCAGGACACGCTGATTGCCCTTATTTAAAATTGCCGTAAAGATTTTTTAAAGAATAACAAAATTGGTGCTTCATTAATGGACCTGAGCAAAGCTTTCGACTGCAAGCCACATGAACTTCTGATCGCAAAATTGAAAGCTTATGTTGTTCAGGATCAGTCAATCAAAATGATTAAATCATACCTCTCAGATCGTGAGCAACGTGTCCGGATAGGTAACGTGCACAGTTCATGGAAAACCACCATTAAGGGCGCTCCACAAGGTTCAGTTCTTGGCCCAATCTTCTTTAATGTATTCATAAATAACATTTTCTACTTTACTAAACGAGCACGCCTCACAAATTATCCAGATGACAACACTCTCTCTTTTGCACATCCAAATTTTCAAATTGTAAAATCATGCCTCGAAGCCGAGGCAGCAAAAGCTATATATGGTGGTTTTCCATTAACTTAATGCAAGCAAATCCTGAGCAATTTCAGCTGATATTTTTTAATTGTAAAGTTGAGTCTCCAGTGATACTAGACGGCTGTATAATTAAACCTGAAAAAGTAGTAAAACTTTTAGGCATTACTATTGATCAAAATTTCAGTTTTTCGATACACACAGAAAGAATTTGTAAGAAAGCTGGCAGACAGCTGAGCGCTCTGAGAAGATTGTCTTTTTATCTTGACAGCAAGGCTAAATTGGCTCTTTTCAGAGCGTTCATCCTCAGCCACTTTCAATACTGTTCAGCCGTCTGGTATCACAGTAGTGCTCCAAATGCTCGATGTATGGAAAAGATTCAGGAGAGGGCTCTAAAGTGTGTTTACTGAGTCGTGCTAGTACACGGTTGAAAAGTAAAAAATAGTTATTACCTGATCAGAACAAAACAAATCTTCCCGAATAAAACTAGATTCGGTAAATTTGTTCCTACTGATAATATATATGTAGAGTCATTTATATGTAGGGTCCTCCTTCCTCCAGCATCACTTTATAATTTATCATCTCCTATCATGTACAATATTGTAGACATCAGTCAGATAAAGTCACACACTTTATTGTCACCAGCATTATCAGTTTGATAGGGTTATAAGATTTATGTTTACCAGCATCATCTCAATCCCATTTTTTAAATATAGACAGATCAATTCATGGTATGACCCAAAAAAATTGCAACAAAATATTTCTAATTTTATCTTGTACATTGAGTCATTGACATCCCCGGTCATCCCGGTTAGATCAATGTTTTCGTGTTTTTTTTTTGTATTTCAATTCACAATATTTAATTTGGCGCGATCACTAAAATAAATAAATCAAATCAATGCCTTTTTTTCACAAAAATGTCTACACTTTATCAGCTGGCACTCATCGGATTTGGATTCAGCATATAGCAATCACATGAAACCTGTAAAAAAACATTGTTTATGTAACAAAACAAGGTCATGTTAATTCTAGCTAGCTTTTGTTTATACAGAATAACCTTCGTGGAAAGGAAAATATCAATCTATACTGGGTTGAAGGTGATATGATATGTGAAGACAATTAATATCAAATTTGACCTCCAGATTGAAGGACGGTTTTAATCATACTGCTGCTCAAAGTCAAACAGCAGCAACTACTTACATGGAAAGGAAGCAGTTACAGAGCTGTATCCAAGCAAACACGAGGATGTGCTATAATCAATCAGGTGTGACCGAACTGTTGATTATGAGGGATCCTCATTATGGGCGGATGTATTTTAAGTCAGTTATAACCCTCGGAGCTCTACATTTTTAGCTGTGAAAAAAGACTTGGCCTTCAGTCTCTACCTTTTTACAGCTCAGAATGAGGAACTCCTAGGGTTTTATCTTATACATAGAATAAAGCTGCATTGACATACTATATAAATACGAACATTGCAAAAAAATCCCTGTTACATTCTTTTGGTGTGGGAATATAGGCCTATACGAACACGAACTCGACCAATATAACATGAGAGGAATTTGCGTGGCCCTAGAGATAACGGTTATAATATTATTTTAAATCTTAGCGAGGGTCTCCCAGCCATGTAGTCGTGTATAATAAACGTTTCTGTCTGTCTGTCAGACTCTCTGTCTCTCTGTCTGTCTCTCTGTCATAATGTATTTGTATTATATATGCATATACAGTTTGAGGCATGTACTTTTTAATAAATTATCTTAAACGAGCTCAGCTATTTCATTTATCTTATGACACCCGGACGGAGGCATATTGGTTTAGAGAATGTGGTTCATTGTTGAATAAACGTATAGCTCTCCTGAGTAGGGTTACTAAACATATTTACCATTGCAACTGAAAAAAACGAAAGCAAAACATAGAAAATATATGTCATTATCATGATTACCTACTTTTTCCATTGCTAAAGGTGGCATGCGTCTGCTTGCGAGATCCGATATGGCACGGTATTTCATTTGTGTCGTGTCAGCACATTATGATCAACTGAAATTAAGCACTTTGAGGTCAGCTGATACGTTGGCCTAGAATTGTCCCAAGGATTGTAGGCCTATTGTAATATCATTTAAATAACAATTGTATTATTTTACGTATGTGCATGTGTCACGTCTATCCCTACTAGAGCAGTAGAGTATGACATCGCCTTTCATTAGTTATGTAACCAGGCAGCAGCTGTACCTCGGTCGGTACATAATTGCGCCAGTGTTGGTTAAGTACACCTGATCTGTAAGGCATGACCGGTCGTCCGTCAGTGTCTAATGACACTAATAGCCTCTTGATTAACAGAGGCGGCACATGCGGGGGGGGGGGGGTGCTTACCCATAGGTACGGCTGTCTTATGTTGGGCTGGCGTTATAGAAAGTGGTTACATAGGCTAACACAGGGTCAATCTGTTTCATGTTCCGCTCAACAAGGTGAAGGCCTACATCATAAAAATGTGCTCATTCTTTTCAGTCATTTTGTCAAGCTAAAATTTTTTTTTTTAAATCCGAGAAAAAGTGGGTGGTCTGGCCAATCCATTTTTTTTTAACTTGACAAGACCCCTTATTAAACTGACCTTTAGAAATTGCAATTGATAAGAGCGCATTGCATGATAGTTGCATATTTATACTAAGTTGACGATCATTTTACTGATAATGCTCCGTGTAGACTATATATTGTGTATTAACCATTTAAGCGCCGGTGTCGCATATATTCGGGTTTTCATTTTTCATTAGCACATTAAGTACCACCTTTTAAACATGTGACAAAGATAAAATGTGACATCAATCAGCAATATTTGAAAACAGTTGACCTCCATTTTGCCAAATCTGAATAATTTTCACTCACTTGGAGTTGTGGATCGCGTCAGCGAGACACAACTTCAAGTGGGTGAGAATGCAAATTGAATAATTTGGCGGTTATTGACAAACGTGCACATTTTTCACTATTCTGCCTCCATATCATTATAGGTGTATAGAGATGCATAATCAAAAGAGAAACAAATATTAACCAGAACAAGGTTACACCAAAAATCCACATTTGGCTGCAGGACTATATTCATTTTTGTACCATTTTGACCAGAACTGTTCACATAATAGCGAGAGTACATTAGTATAATTCCCTATAAGTGTCACTTACGACTCATTTTGTCAGTTTCATGAATATATAAAAGTAGGTGGCTCCTTTTAACTGTTTAACCACTGAATTCTCACGGGATTCCACATGCCCCTGCACTAAAAGTTTATCTTTTTAAATCGAATGACGCTATGAATACATTATTTTGTAATGAAATGAATCGGGCTTTAGGCCACCTTTGTGCACATATAGGCTAAACTGGGCCAGGAGAACCTCCTGAGGATGGTGAGATGATTGAGATGACACTGTCATCCAGACACAGGATTCGAAATTCGAGCCCTGGCGGTCTGAGGCCGAGCACGCTACCTCTCGGTCACGGAGGCTCCCCACAATACTAACTTTCACACGTGGATGGGGAAGAAACAATTTTGTTTCTTTCAAACCGCCGAGACCGGGAACCGAACCCCGGACTCTGGCGTGAAAGGCAGCGGTGCTAACCACTACCCTAGGGCCCCCGCCCACATTATTTTGTATTTAATCACATCTGATCAGTGTATTGAATTTTGCCGCTGGCGTTTATTCGATAGATACATCGTGTATATTTCACTTATCTGATGTCTTACTTATTCATTTACCTGCTAGTGACGCATATTTACCTTTAACAGATAGTTCTAATGTTAGTGAAGTTTGCACGGAATGTACGTCATCACAGGGTATGGGAGTTTTTGAGTGTTCACACATTTTCAGAAATGCGACAGAATAATCAAACAAAATATATTTTAATGTAAAATAATATTTTTTGTGTAATTTTTAATAGCATATTAATCTATAAATTAGCGCTGAGTATTCACTTTGTTAAAGTCCCTTTGGTTTAAACATATTTATTTGGATTTCCAAGTAGATCGGCTAATAAAACGGATTTAAAACTATTGTAGTAATTATTAGCGATAACCGGGTTAGCACCCAGAGTAAAGTAGACAACATTAAGTGAAGATAGGCATACTATTGTAGGATCCATGTCTAAAAAGTGCCTCATTTCTCGGTTCCGCTTACACCTGAATGTATTATACCTAAAACCTATTTATTTCTGTATTTACCAATAAGCCTCTTTGTATTTGACCTTTAAAAATACTAGAATTGTGGAATATAAAACACAAATCACAGGGAGCAAAAAAGCAGTATGTGATTACTTTAAAGGTTTCTACGCTTTCCAGAGTGTCCTTTTTGTTACTATTTTTAATAATATATAACTCTTGTATCTCTGTTTGGCGCGGGAAGCATATATGGTATATAGTATGTATATTAAAATTATCTTTTCCACTTGAATTCAAGTGTATATAAAATTTTACCCTAGATGTCAAACATAGTAATTGCAGCTGGTCATCTGTTTTTGCCATCCCAATGTACACAATTTTATTTACAATTGCATATTTGCAAAAAAATATATATTTTTGTAATAATGTCATTATTTATTTTTAATTTATCATTATTCAAAAACGAGTTATTGGTAAGGAAAAAACCTTCCCGTTGAAAGACATTGAAGTGGAAATTTACAGAAATAAATAGGTTTTAGGTATAATACATTCTGGTGTAAGCGGGACCGAAAAATAAGGCACTTTTTTAGATATGGATCCTACAATAGTAGGCCTATCTACACTCAATGTTCTTAAAATGCTCTACTCTGGGTGTTATACTACATGTATATGCCCTTATGTATTTTCGTGCAAAATGTTTGTTGAAAGTGATTTTTTTGTTTATTCTCATTTGGAACATAGTAGTGATGAGAAAAAAAGGATTGCATTTTTTCTAACTCTTTAAATCTATGAAAACTGACTAAATCCAAAATGGCCGCCATGTTTAAACTTCCAAAATTGGAAGAGAAATATAAGCCTAGCTACAATGATGAATTGAATGCTACAAATTAATGAAATATCTTTTGCGGAGGATAGTTTAGACTTGTATGACAACTAAATGCCAGAACTGCGTAATACTTGTTTTATGTATGATGAGCTATTATTGGACTAAACATTGACCTTAGGCTGTTCTTGGTATGATATTTGTTTGTTACTGTAAAGGCCAACCCTGCAACCCGAACCGATATAAATCTTTAATTTCTTCAGCATATGCCTACCTCATTCTATTAATGTGTAAAAATACTTTTTTTTACGTCAAATTGTGCTTTAGGACGGGTGTGAAAAAAACCAGTATGGTATGACCAAAGACCATGTACAATAAGATGATCGACTTTCCCCATACAAATACGTGTAATACATTGTGCAGTGCTGTCCCCTTTTAACGGGAGCTGGAATTACGCTTTAGCAAGTGTATCATCATATAAAACAAGTGATAATTTTACCACTTTAGCCTACAAATAAAAAAAATGTTTTTCTAGGTTTGACGGTTAGGACATATATTTATTTTTGGAACGAAAATAACTGCTAATATAGCAGAAAAGTCATGTTATATTATCATACAATTTTAGAGATTAAAATGTCGTCATTTAAATAACAGAAGAGCTGTGTACAGAAAGTACACAAATATGTGGGCACAGAACGGGAGGGGAGTGACGTTATGTCGTCAAGCACAGCGACCACAAAGGAGATCGGGGCAAAACATTGGTAACAACCATAACTTGGCAGACGTGTCTTTTGATTCAAACTTTTATTATTTAAAAAAATATATAATAAAATTATAATATGTAAGCCTTCTCTCTTGGACCACTGCCATCAATGTCACTGAGGACTGGAGCGTTAGCAGTATATTGATATCTTTAAAACAAGACACGTTTATTTTTATGACAAAATTCATTTATAGTTGAATTTTAATAATAATAAAAAAAATTATGCTGCCGTTACTGGTAATAAGGTGTTCATTGTTTTCCCGCAGTACATGGTGTAGCCGAATCGGGACATAAATATGTAATATTAACGTGAAACATTCACAACTTGCACGTGATTTAGTGTCTTTGATGAACGTAATAATTTGATCTCTGTTGTATTAAGTTTTGACGTGGCACAAAAGACCCACACCTTGAATATTCAAATATTGCTTCCTAGACACAAATGTATGCAATTTATTATTGGCATCAAAATTACTTTACATTGATCACATGCAGATCGCGACACTTTGCGACAAAGATATCCACTGATATATATACAAAAATATTCTCATCCTCAATGGTAATACCCGTTTGTGGCGTGAATGATTTCAGCATTGAATAAGCTAATTCTGTGACAAAATCGCTCAGATCAGGTGAATCAGCAGTAACAGTAACATGCTTTATATCAACAAAATATTTCTGTTCAGGTATATTCTGAATGATAAACATGACAAATGATCCGTGTCATTAGACTATAATATATAGTAATATTATGTTTTCCTTTGCCCTTATCTTGGTTTTCTTCGCCCGTATCTACCCTTGCACACATCATTACAAACCTTGGAGCAGCATTATACTATAGTTGAGTCAAGACCTCGTGTTAGCTGGGCGTCACCTGTTGTTTGTAAACAATGAATATGCATACTTGTTTATACGGGCGCATCAACCTCTGAGATACCAAAGGGAAGAAGACAATTAAAAAGTCTTGATAACTAACCAACAAATTATTGGATAAAAAATAAAAGTGAACCTCCGGTAATACTTATCTTTCTGATTTTTATGATGTAAAGTATGTATTGTTTTTAATAGGATCAATGTCATAAATACTCGTCGTAATATTGCAAAATCATACTAGATAGATGGCAAAAGCATTATTTCCAACTCCCAATACCGGGGGAGAGCACTGAGAGCGATTTCACGTTTTGGGGAGAGTTGACTGTCTTATTGTACATGGTCTTTGGTATGACCTTGTTGTTGACATTTTAAGCACCGAGTTATTATTACCTACATGTATACGCATCTGTGTAAATATCTAAATATGAAAAATAGCTCAGTGATTCTTCCACTCTTCTAATTTAGTATGTAATATGACATCATTTAACATGTTGGCCTCCTGAAGTGTTAATTGCGCAGTTGACGTCTTGCAATTCAGAACTATAATTGTACACAGAATTAATTTTAAATTGTCTTTGATTTAACATTGAAATGACATTATAAAAAACCCATCGGTAAGGGGAACGTCAGTGTATCTGACACCCTCTTGATAGATTGGTTCTTATTCTAACCTATCATGCAGTTGGTTATGTTTATGGGTTATGCGTAGACTTACTACACACGTATAATGAATAGATGTGCCGGTATGTACTTTACTTGGGAATATATATAATAAAGCTCATCGTAGCATTTTAGGCATTATTATGATGGCGAATGATGATAGGATTTGTTTTATTGTAGTTCCTGGTAAGAATATTATGGTTTGTTGCTTAAAATATAACTTCAGAGATTTACTGGCAGCCATTTTGAATTTCATTTTTTACAAAAAAAACAATTATGAGAGCTCCACATCCGCCCAGATATCAACATTGGGGAACCAGCCAAGCATAATTTAAAACAATGCTAGTCCTGCGATATCCGGGTGTTTTTGCTTATATTTGCTTTACAGTATTTTTTTCTAAAACAAATGACAGAATTTGCTTTCTCATACCTGAAAACATAAGAATAGACATATTATTTATGTCTCTAGCGTATCTAGTTGCAAAATTAATTGTAAAAATGTTTATTTTTATATACGTTGGTGGCCATCTTAGATATCGCCATTTTGGACATTTTCTCGACCTATACAAAATGCAATTCCTTTTTTTCTTGATCACCATGATCAAGTGAAAAATCAATTTTAACAGACAAAATGCACCAAAGTGTTATATGTGACATATTAACCTACACTATTAACCCTGTCATCGCTAGCAACTACAATAGTTTTAACCCTTTAACCGCCAAATTATTTAATTCGAATTTTCACCCACTTAAAGTTGTGTCTCGCTGACGCGATCCACAACTTCAAGTGGGTGAAAATTATTCAGATTTGACAAAATGGAGGTCAACTCTTTCCAAATCTTGCTGGTTGATGTCACATTTTTATCTTTAACATATTTAAAATGTGGTACTTATTGTGCTAATAAAAATTAAATCCCGAATATATGTGGCACCGGCGGTTAAAGGGTTAACTCCGTTTTATTAGCCGATCAAATAACTGTTATTTGCAGCGAAATGTCTGCTTAAGCATTAACTTTAGCAATTGTATAGTATCAAATTAAACAAATATGAATAATTTTCACCCGTTTTTAAGTTGTAGGCCCTACAACGCGACAGCGAAACACAACTTTAGGTTGGTAAAAATTAAAATCACATAACTTAGCGTTTAAATAATTAAGAGAGTTTGATTTTGACAGCCCGCAAGCCACACTTAGATCAATATAGAAGATCAGACCAAGTCTCTGGTCGCATCAGAGGGGTGGGCCGGATGTGTTTTAAATGTGTTAATATAGATATACATTTATCCATATATATGTTGTTATGATCACCAACAGAGCACTAATATGGGTATGTAGTACAAATATGTCTATATAAATCTATAATAGAGGTGTGTAATTTGTTATCATATACTAGTATTCATATTGCTGAGATAACAGGCGGATTTTACATATCACATTTGTCAGTTGATGTCTATTTATCACATCAAATCTAGTAAGATGATAATTTTAGTGAGTGGATATATATTTGCATTATATCGCTGAGATATATTTTTTTTAATTTAAGTCTCTGAAACTACATATTTCGCTGGTACAATCTAGTATATAACCTGCTCCTACCTCTCCGTAGATCCCTCGTTCTGGCCATATTGCCTGGAGTATTTCAGCTATGTTTTCCGTTCGGTCTCTCTGCTCAAGGATACTGATTGTATAGTACCCTTGCTCTGTTCAATAAGGTCCCTCCTTTATTCATGTGGAAATCATATGACGTGAGTAGACCTACGTTGGCGGGTCAATTATACGATGCATCGTGGTTGATACTGACCACCTCTCAACATTGGGTTGTTCACAGCTAGTCCGAGAGTCCAGTTGACCACACTGTAAACTTTGATAGCTTGGCTTTTCAATTGATGGAATCTAGGTAATTTAAATGAATTGTTTGTCATTTTAGCTAGTATATTGAAGTGCGTGAAGTTGAGCCAACCCAAATAAAATAAGTTATGATTAATCACATGATTATTATCACATTTATTTTCAGCAAAAACATAAACTTAATAACACGAAGCTGAGCAAAACATCACGATCCAATAAGGAAAGTTGAGTGGATTTAAAAAAAAAAAAAAAGTAAAATCCAAATCAATAATACAGCTGACTTAAAAAAATTAAGTTGAATTTGTCAAGGGAAATATTTGTTCATAACAGGTTGGTGTTCTTTGATTTAGATTTAACGTCACCAACCAGCTGATACAAAACATTGAATAAATGTTGTACTAATGCTTGTCCACTGTCTATGAAGCCGGCATTAATACAGAATTGGTTCAACATCTCGTGTTTGCTGGGCACGTTATGGTACACTATGGGTATTAACCCTTTGAAGCCTGAATTTACCATTGTCATTTTCATCCACTATAAGCCGCGAATTGCTGTCGCAATTCTCGTCTTGTAGTGGATGAAGATGATTTAAATAGGGTGAAAACTTGTCATGTATTGCTAAAACAGTCTTATGGAATTGTCATTATAAGACCCTTGGTAGTAGGAAAATTGAGTCTGATTTCAGGGATGTAAGATGATGCTTGAGTGCATCGTGAGGGCCTAATGGGTTAAAGCCTCTTGTCGCTCGATAAAACAGCCCGGCCAGTCTGCCACCATATTCAATAACCATGACCTGTCGACCCACAGATAATTAAATTGACGTCAAATAAATCACAATGGTCCATATATAAGCATTTTGAGTCCTTGAAGCAGAATTAAATTGATTGGTTTAAAACAAATTCACCACAGGCGTAGGTAATTGTTCCACAACACATTATCCCTTGGATTATCTGGACAGGACCGACGTCGTAATAGTTCCATAATGCTTTATAGGTGATTATCACCAGGTTGTATTAAAAAATATAATCATTTGGTGCTAGATTTTTTTTGGTGCTAGCTTTTTGCGCCAAAGTTATTTTTAAGTTATTTTTTTCTATTTTACGAATAATTATCTAAAAATGTATTAACAATAAAATGTTGAAGCAAAGTCTGTGGCGGGGGCACAGAATAATATTCTCTATGCAAAAAACATAAATTGTGTGGGAATAAAATACAAAATAAAATACGGTAGTCCCGAATATATATATCACAATAACAATAACTATCATAAAACACAAAGGGTTAATCTTTGTCGTGTTGAAGTGTCGTTTAGATTTAGATTTTATGCATGCGAAGCTGAATTGCTAACGCAATTTCTAGCTTCAAATTAAGAAAAATTGTTTCACCTATAAATTGGGACATCTGCTCTATTGACTTGTCTGATAAACCCTTTAAAGCCTGAATTTACCATTGTCATCTTCATCCACTACAAGCCGCGAATTGCTGCCGCAATTCTCGACTTGTAGTGGATGAAGATGATTTGATGATGGTTTAAAAATTAAAGAAAATTGCCATGTGGTAAGCCAATTTAGGAAATTTTCGTTTTGAAACCCTTGGCTGTAGGAAAATTAAGTCTGTTTTCAGGTATGTAAAATGATGCTTTAATACATCGTGAGGGCCTAAAGGGTTAACTGAGCATCCACCATGAACTATTTGATCAATTTCGTTCTAGAGCTGAGACATCAAAGTAAACCACGTTCGCAGAAATGGCTCAGCATGGTTTATGGTTTCTCAGAACTACACAAAACAGCTATCAGTCTTCCCAGCCACCCGTGTAGAGCTGACTGTACTTAACGTGGGCTATAGCTGACACACATGACTACACTTTTGTCATTCAATCCACGTATGTATCTCTCTCCCTCCCTCTCAGTGGGAAACCTTGTATAGGTTTATATGATTGCGCTAGCGCCTGTCACGCGCTCTGGGCTCGTCTCCCTTTCTTTGTATTCAGGTTGTACCCTCTTTTTCTGGCACATTATTTACCAGGTGGCGCTGCGACAAAACAGTGACTCAAAGTTTCCGCTGCTTATCATTGTATATACATTTTGTTATAACTCAATGATAAAACAATCATCAAATTCTATAATGAAAGATCAATAGTTAGTATAACATTATTGTGGTATAATGAAGTTTCCCTGAAAGTCCATATATCTCATTAGTAAACTTTCGTTTACTAGTTTGTGCATATACGAGGTTGTGCATATACAGTGATCCAAACTGTTCAACGGCCTGGAGTGTGCAGTGCTGTCTGTGGTACTTTGCACTTTAAATAAAACTTGAAGTCATGCGATAAGAGTGGGGCATACATGTAGTCCCGACTTCGGGCTTTCATCTGTCGTTATATTGCCTTGATTGCGCAGGAAGCGATGTAAAGCAATATTCACTAGCTCACTCTACATACACGTTAACCACAAAAACACACGAAGTCTTGACGACTTAGCCCTTTAACCGCCGGTGCCGCATATATTCGGGTTTTCATTTGTTATTAGCACATTAAGTACCACATTTTAGATATGTTAAAGATAAAATGTGACATCAACCAGCAAGATTTGAAACGCATTGACTTCCATTTTGTCAAATCTGAATAATTTTCACTCACTTGAAGTTGTGGATCGCGTCAGCGAGACACAAATTCAAGTGGGTAAAAATTCAAATTGAATAATTTGGCGGTTAAAGGGTTAATTGATCCAAACTATACTTTTTCTTTGCACCTTTATCAATCAATCCAATGAATCAATACTATTGTAGCTAGAGCTTCCACCATGGCAAATTCACAAGACAATCCGAGCTCACAGGCACATATAACGGCCAATTCATTATCATTGTCCAAAAACAGGCTCAAATCATAGTAGTAGGTCACCTGGGTCAAAAGCAGTACAGATGCTCCAAATTAATACCGACTTTACTGCCTGATTTTTATGCTCATAGTATAACCGTTGTTATTAAAGGGATTTACCATTATCGCTTTATCGCTCAATTTGTATAGTTTAGTCTAGTTGCCAAATAGTGAACCGGGATTTTCTTTTAAGTTCAAGGTTTTTTTATTGATAAGTCTTCATATACACCCTGAGAGCATTTTTAGCTTTGTTGGCATCGCACCAACTTTGGGGAGAATTTTTTAGAAGCTAATTTGCATAATTCACCCTCATTAACATACTGAGCCGTTTTTAAAATAAACTTTTTAACAAATATGCGTAGAAACAAGTGTAATACCACTTTTTTGAATAAGTTTGGCATGAGGAAGTGATTTCTGACTTTATTTTTGCGATTGAAGGTCAATGTCAACTATAAATGTCAAGGTCAAGGCAGAAATAATCTAGAAATGCGAATTAATCATGTTTATATGAGACACGTGGTTTAATTGTACAGGTTTGTTTCAATCCCTGCTCTTCTAAACATGTCTGCATCATTATAAATATAATAAGATATGTACCACATTAGATGTTTGCTAAGCTCATTTGCATAATTCACCCCTATTAACATAATTGACCATTATATGTGATGAAACAACTTTTTTTGCCAATAATCTTTAGATATAATGCTATTTATGTGTAATGCTTTTTTTTAATAAGTGTGACGCGACCGAGAAATGTTAGATTTGCACCATATTATATTATTAGTATTAATCAATATTAACATATTGAAAAATCAGCTTTAGCACATTTTTTATTCAAATACATTGAACACGATTTGTATGTTATTTTGCGATTAAAGACCAAGGTAAACTAATCAGGTCAATGCATTATTGAGTCAAGTCATTAAATAATATTCACAAGTGCACTTATGATGATATGTAGGGTTTGCAAAATCATTACACCTATATCACCGTAATCCCGATATCTAACCTTTCTGCTGCTGAATTGTTTGTTTATATTTTTCGTCAACTTAAGTTGGAATTGCAAACGCAATTTCCGGCTTCATTGACCATGTTGACAAAAAGTCTTTTATTTATATTTATTTAAAAACAGACATCTCCCTGATTCATTTTTTTATGAAATGATTAACATCCACAAACTATTTTTTCGATTTGAAAGACATTTGATTTTGTTTTGAATTGGCTTCAAATAATCTATGTTCGTGCCTTGTAGTACAAGGGTTAATATTCCAACGCCAATACAGAATAATTACGCGGATTTGAAAATTATATCAATATATCAGATTATAATATCGAAAAAATACACTATACTCGCAGTATATATCAGTGTAATAATGTTAGAATATAATAGGGCTACTATCTTTCGGAAGATGTACATATATATATTATTACGTCGAGATTTAACACTTTCGTAACCAATTCAGTCAGATGTCAGAGTATATCACCATACTGACGAGATGTGACACTGCAGTGTCAGTTGTATTGTATTGCAAAATCGCAGTATGGAATCAATGACAATCCGATGACAATCCTATGCCGCTTTGTGGCAGGTGGTGAAACCATGATGTCAAAATATGTAAAATCAATTTTAAAAGAATGGCTATATAGGCCTAATATGTGTCCTATGTTTCCGAAAATCATGATTGTGTCAATATGTTTACAAAATGCGACACTATTGTGTTAGAATATGAGAGCAGTATATCATGATGATATATTATAATGTCAGAATATGGCTTTATTAGTGTCTGTATATGACATAATAAGGATAGTTTCTGGATCTGACATAATCAAATGAAAAGTGAGATTCACATGATAGAACCGGGCCACCACAATATAATTAGCATATCACAGTATCGTGTCAGGATTAAAAACTGTGATTATGCGACTTAATGATGTCTGACAATGACATTATAATAAAACAAAATTATATTAAGATATTAGGTAAAACTGCTGCTTTTATGGCAGAATACTGCCATCGTATATAATATCAGAATTGCCAATGCATGACACTATTGTGAAAGGTGTCGACACTGTATTATTATATTCATAATTATATCGCTATTATAATTCAATGTTACTTTATATATTGCACTAAAGGACATATTAATGTTAACAAATCATGGCGTTTATGTTATCAAGCCAGTAGTACATGGCACTGAGTTGAGAGAATAGGACATAACAGCATAATCTCAATATATATGAAGTTCTAGATAATATTATACTACAAGGATAGAATACATCGACTCAATGAGATACGATTATGATTACGAGTTTACGATTATAGACATTATGATATCACATATATTTTTTTAATTTTTAATTGTTGTGATATTGACATTATATTGTAACAATACGGCGTAATGGTATACCCCTTTTTATATTACTATATGTTTAAATTGACATTGTTTTAACATTATTTTTGACCTCTACACACATACCCCCTCCCCCTCACAAAAAATCAAGAGCTATTAGTTATATATGTGAAACTACACATAATCATAGTTCAATTAGTTAAGAAGACATTTTAACACAACGGCTAAGACTTATAATACTACTATGTTAGGCCGTGACGAGTGTAATAATGCTCTAAATTGCTCTAAATTGTTTTTACGAATATCACTGTTAGTATATCATAAATACGTGACACAATGCATGAGCGTGGAGGTTGAATCTTGTACACCAGTGGTGCTAGATAAGAAGGAGTCTGACTATTTTCAGATTTTATGAAGGGCTGCTAAATAAAATTGAAAAAAGTAACCATGTTAGTATATGATGTATATCTGTGTAAGCCAGTGAACAACATTTGGTGTCAAGGGTAGACACATTCAATGTCACCCGGATGTGAACAATTAAATAAGAAGTAAAATATTATTTTTAGCCTCAAATATTCACATCGTTGTATTTTGATTTCAGACTGTAGCAAATGTGTTCTGTGGTAGTTCTCATAAAAGTTGGTTATGCTAGGTATGGTGATATATGTGTATTAACAAAAAATATAATTATCTCAATATTGGTGCATAGTGTAGGATGCTATATGGTGAGTTTTATATTGTATTTAACGAATTGTATTTAACGAGTTAGGGATTATATATAGTGAGGTTTGTATAAAGACGTATTAAAGTAAATGAACCTCCAGATTCGCTATTTCAAACAGGGTCATCACGCATGTTTAGCTGCTAGCGCCATCATTATGCCTACATTTTTTGTAGTTTTACCTAATACAACGTCATTCACCCGCACGCCTCACATATGAGATTTATCTTTATAAAATTAATGGGGTAGATACGCAGCGTTAAATTTGCATGTGACTATTATATAATTTTACATATTTAACAACATGTTGATAACTAGACGTGCCTACGTTGTTAATGTAATATTAAATTGAACTTAAAAATCGTGAAAATAACACCAGGAATTGGAAGTTGTTTAGTATAAAGCATGATTCGCGATCCAATAGATAAACCGTCATTTTCTCTTCTTTGATTCAAAGAACAAATTATGTTAATTAGATAAAATATTCTAATTAGCTCTTGATTTAGATCGTATATTCTGAGATTGACCTATAATTGCAAACATAACCAGGAACCACTCACTCGTGTCAAAGGTATTCAAAGAAGTGTTGTTACAAATGCTTTCGAGCATATTTGATAAAAAGCTGTAGCCCTATTATCGGAATTGCCAATTATGCTAATTAGTGTAAAGTATGCAAATTAGATCATGAGATGTTTTTCTAAAGTTTGCAAAA
This sequence comes from Flabesymbios commensalis, assembly GCA_964017125.1. Classification (NCBI taxonomy): domain Eukaryota; kingdom Metazoa; phylum Annelida; class Polychaeta; order Terebellida; family Flabelligeridae; genus Flabesymbios; species Flabesymbios commensalis. The sequence goes on from OZ024903.1 coordinate 87,809,276, forward strand.
AATACTACGTCGTTTCAAACTTTAAAAATATGGCACTACATATACATAGAATTACAACTAACATGTTTTCAGTAATAAAGTTGTTTCATCCTATTATAGTGGTCAATTATGTTAATTAGGTAAATTATGCAAATAAGCTTAACTAAACTCCCCTCCAAGCTGGCATATATCCAATAATGTTTATAAAGATCCATACATGTTTAAAAAGGCACGGATTGAAACAGTTTCTGTACGATTAACACATATGTGGCATGTAAACATGCATAAAGTAATATTTTGGCGATATTCCAGCCTTGACCTTGACATTTTCAGTTGACCTTGACCTTCAATTGTTAAAATAACGCCAGAAATCACTTCCTCGGGTTAAATTCGAAAAAATTGTATTACACTTGTTTTTACGTCAATTTGTTAAAAAGTTATATTATAAATGGGTGTGTATGTTAATTAGGGTTACTTATGCAAATTAGCTTATTAAGGTCGAACATATCTAATAATGTTTAGAAATTTATATCTAATGATGTTTAAAAAGATCCATACATGTCCTAAAGGTCACGGAATGAAAAAAATCCTGTACAATTAACACATATGTGACATGTAAACATGCATAAAGTAATATTTTGGCAATATTTCAGCTATGGCCTTGACATTTTCAGTTGACCTTGACCTTCAATTGTTAGAAAATAACGCTAGAAATCACTTCCTCGGGTTAAAGTTATTAGAAAAAATGGTATTATACTTTTTTCTACGCCAATTTGTTAAAAAGTTATATTATAAAATGGGTATGTATGGTAATTAGGGTGGATTATGCAAATTAGCTTATAAAAAATTATCCCCATAGTTGGCGCAACGCCAACAAAGCTGAAAATGCTGGAAATATGCACATGAAAACAAATCAATAAAAAAACCTTGGACCTAAAAAAAATCCCGGTCCACTACATGAATGATGGTGCTGGCAACTGAACTACATGTAGTTGCCTGCCTAGTTCACTTAACGCAACTGACAAACGTGAATCGGTTTTTTTTTATAATGAGAGTCATAACAGATGATTTCATCATAGAGTCCCAGTGGTAATGCAACATGCGTACTGTGATTGATTAGTAGGTAATAGGTTCCGATAAGGAGATGCTTCTAGGATATCCATACTTTTACTTGTCAGAGAACAGCATTCTAAACCGTACATTAATTTTGATTCACATACGTTTTTGTAAATTTTACATCTTGTCGTAGGAGGGACTGAGAGGAATATATTCCCGTCCTAAGATTGATTTTACAGATACTGTTTTATCTACTTGAGCAGCTCTTTCTGATATACACGATATTTGTTGATTATATATCATCATTAATTTTTCCAAGTTTTTTTAATTCTACAGTTTCCAGATAGTTAATCAATTGCGCTTTTTTCATTTAACGTCATTGATCAATGATAGCTTTGTTATGACAGCCCCACTTCACAAAACGTTGCCCGAGCTGCGCATGCGGGTGCGGGTGCTGTAACAAAAAAACATGTCGTCTTTTTAACCATTGTCTTGCTTACATCCGGATGAGCAGACTTTTTTAAATTAAATTCTTTGATGAATATAATTTAGTGTAATAATTAATTACATATACGATTGAAAAATAACTATTTTTGCCTTCATCAGTTAACCCTTTCAAGCCTGAATTTACCATTGTCATCTTCATCCACTACAAGCCGCGAATTGCTGTCGCAATTCTCGACTTGTAGTAGATGAAGATGATTTGATGTGGTTTAAAAATTTCAAAAATTGCCATGTATTAGTAAACTAGTTTCATGGTAATTTCGTTCTAAAACCCTTTGTTGTAGGAAAACAAAGTCTGTTTTCAGGGGATGTAAAATGATGCTTTAATGCATCGTCAGGACCTAAAGGGTTAAATACGATGGGCATCTGTTTTTTTTTACTATAGTTGTTACCCCGGTTTCCCACGCAGAGCAATGGTTGACATTTTAATATTATATCCACATCCACATTTTATAAACAACCGCGCTCGTTGCTAACAAATGCATTTGAAAAACCGCCAAACTCAGCGAGGTTGAACCTCTCCCCTCTCATCGAACACCGATAGCAGCTCCACCTAGCGAATAAAACATTAACCAAGAATTAATGCGAGACATCAAGTTTCAACTGTTATGAGGTTTAGACAAAGTATAATTATCAAAGAGTTTTAAATTCATACTGGTTAGTGGTTATGAATTATTTTATATAATACTATTTTTATTTGCTACGCTCAAATAGTTTTATTAGTTTTAATGTCAAATTTGTGATTCGTGCCAATGAAAATTGTAGATTGTATCTGTAAATCAGCTATTTTCATTGACTATTTTAATTTGCGCATTAAGGGGGCAAATGATCGAAAGCAAGCTTGGCAAACAGCATTTTTTTAAATCAGCACATTCAAATTAAATTAAAACAGGTTTCAAAACACTTTTACTCCAAAATGCCGGACTATAGAGCATCCCTTTCGAAACGCAAATTGCACGGGTGATATTATTTCAGTAAATGAGAGCCAATTTATGTAACAATATTTTTTTTTAAAGTTTATGCATACATGATAACAAAGTAATTGTCCTATGATTATCTTTCTTGGTCGTGTCTTTTTTCTCACCTTTTTGTATAGGGACAATTATGCCTTCCTTAAATTGTTCAGGAATATATTCAAGTTCTATGATACTATTGAAAAGAGTGCATAGCGCATTAGTTGCTATTTGTCTCATGTATTGTAAATGTTCATTTTTACCCCGTCTTTACCCCCTGCTTTACCGGGTTTTTTTTAATTTACTACATGCATTCCTTATTTTCTTTTCTTTAATAACAATTATTTTTTTCAACACTTCGTGTTCTTTCATTTGGTTCTCAGTTGATAACTGGCTAATTTTAGCTGTCCCATGTTTCTTAAAATTATCATCACAACCTTGTTCCAATCCAACTTTTGTTGTTAAAAGTATTGACCCCAATATTTTACAACATCATCTGGATTTGTAATCAATGAACCATCTATATCAGCTACCGGTGAAATATTTTTCCTGTTTTTCCTAGTTTTGTTTACATACTTCCAGAACTTTTTTTGGTCAATTTCAGAATCTTTTTGCATTTCATTCAATTCCTTCACAAGCTGTATATATTCAAATTTCTTCAGCATATATCTAAAATGTTTCTCACATGATTTATAGTTTAACCATTTCTCACTCTCTGCTCCTTTATGCCTTCCTGTATTTACCCAGGTTAGCCAAGCACGTTTTTTATTTTCCATTTCTTTTTTTTTAACTCACTATTCCAATAGGATTTGTTTGTTTTTGTACATTTTTGTACCTTTTCATTGGGGCATATTTTTCTACTAGTTTTATCATGGCGTTACTCAAGGATTTTGTAAGTTCAATTAGGAATTTCATATTTTTTTGCACACTGTTTCTCTATTACTATTTACAATTTCAATATTTGACATTATAGTTGACGTTTAACTTTCTAGGGAGGCATGTATACAATGCATTTCTTTGTTGGTCTTTCAAGCGCTCCCATGCTATATAATAATTTGATATAGACTCTGAGGTTTGTTTACATTGGTTTTTATTTAATACGGGTAATACCAGTTCTATTGATAAGTGATCTGAGCAGTTCAAAATATGGTCTGCATGTACCAGCGATTTAATTTTTGAGCTTTTAAAATTGGTGGAAATTATACTGTGATCTATATAAGTTTGCGAGCCGCATTTGTTGAAGTCTGTCAACAAAAGCAAAGACGTTGATGGAAAAATTTGATATTTTTTCACAATTGTGTTTATCTTAAAATTTTATTAATTACATTGCTAACTTATTAATTTTAACTTCAATATTCTCGTATTGGTGTTTAATTGCTTTATCTCCTATGTTTCGGTCCGTATTCCTATTTTCGTTTGGTAAAACAAAAAATAATTCATATGCATTTCACGAACTATTTTATCCAATTCAGTTCTAGGATAAATCATAAAGGATAACTCGAAACACAAAGGGTTAATTGTCAATGTCACGTGCAGTACAGATGCTCCAAATCACTTCAGACTTTACTCTCTGATCATATGCTCATAGTATAAACCGTGGTTATAAATGTATATAGTATTATCATGATTATCAATATAGGTGCCTGGCTAGTTCATGTAACGTAACATTCGTGATTTTTTAATTATGGCCGTCATAACAGATGATTTCATCATACAATCACAATATGAACTTGATGTCCCGGATTCTGATCTATTCAGCTACCTGAATGAACAAGTAATCGGCACAGAACCATCAAAATTGTGTTTAGTAAGTATCTCTTAGTAATTAAGTCTTATTGTGCACACAGTATCGTATTACATTCGCAGAGATGAGCAGATTGTATAATGATGGGAATTATTCCCCCGATGGCGTATTGTAGGTAACTGACATGACATTGGCTGGTATTGGCTGACATTGTGCTACGTCGTCGCTAGTCGCTAATAGTAATATTTATACGGATATTTACCACCCCTTCAAAGATGTTTCGGCATACATGCTTCGCCTCGTACTGTTGGCGTTAGTGTCGGGTGAATAAAAAAGCCTATCGCCCGCAAAAATCAATCATGTTATTGTTATATTATAGATGGATAATAAAAAATAATCATTTCACTTTTGTGTGCGTTATGGAATTTACATTTACCCCGTGGGTAACTCTTTTGTTCAACGTAACAAATGCAAAATCATCAATATAGATCCAGATATATAGCAGGTTTGCTAAAATTAATCATAATAATACATCTTCGAAGATATCAAGACATGTCAGGATAAAGATTTCCACTCAGGCCATTTGGTAGAATATCCCTATCAAGAATAGGGATGGCAAGGTAATTGATGGTGGGGGTGTCTCTACACGATCATGTCTAGAATACGTCACAATAATTGTCCCTTTGGATATGAAAGGGTGTATCTGTCACTTCGTAAAATGGCGATACACCCTTTCATATCCAAGTGACGAATTATTGTTTGTAGCAATATGAAAAATCCCTTGTGACGTTGCGCAAACTACAGTTACGTTGAAACCTGGGTAACATAATTCAGGTTACGTGTATTTCATAGGTATAATAAGTGTTGTTTTCACGTGAACGTATTCACGTGAATCATGTGAATGTGGTAAGAGTCTTCAACGTGTATTTTACATGTACATTGATATCAGGTGTTATATATAGTTTTCTTGCACTACACGAACATTAGATTTAATATAAAATGTTGAGATAATCATAAATATTGTATAGGGATATCATGTGTCATGTTTACGTATGTGTTACATGTGTATTTGTGATACGTACTTTTGATCAATTAATTTCAATGTAGATTTGACATATATATATATATCATTATGCTATTTATATATCGCATCCTTTACAAGCGCTACATGTAAAATTAGTGACGTAAAAATTAATATTAACCCTAAAACGCTAAAAGAAAATGTCTGAGACCCAGGACTTCAAGTGGGTGAAGATGACATAAATTAATGATACACAATTTGAATCAAAACCTATGTCAATCTAGCAAACGCAGTGCTCATTTCTCCTAAAAATAATTTTGTTTGAAGGCCAAACAAGAAAGCTTAAAGAGGCTATAGACGTTCGTTCTCACGCGCTACAAGTGGATAACGTGGCATGGATTGCTGGGTAAATCTTCAACTCAAGTTCTAACCCCTATGTGCTGCTGGTAGGCCTACAGTCAAATTGATAAAAATGGTTTGTCATTGATGTTGAGTTCAACAAAAAATTTGACTTGCAATATGCCTAGACCTAACGTTGAGCCTACTCAGGTGACAGAGCAGAATTATAAGATATTATAATAAATACATCATTAGCCCTATGTTTTCAGTATTGGCCTCATTATATTATTAGGGCCAATACGGACAAATACTATAATAATAGGTAATATTGTGTATATATTGCACGCCTTAAATTTGCATTCACCTTTCTGCTTCCAATCCCACTTTGACAATGTGAAAAGGATTATTATATTTATATAATTTCGAAATTATGCTGTTAAATCATACGGTATTTCGTTGATGTGAAGTTGCATCAACATTGTCAGTGTTGTTGTCAGCCTATGTAAATCGTGTGTGCTTGCTAATGGTGAACTGTTCGATACATCTCCGTGAAAAGGTCGGAGACAGACAGGGTGATAGTTTATCACCTATTCTATCTGCTATATTTGCTACTTATCATGTTTACATACATTTCTTTCGGAAGATTGTGAGGGATTAAAACTAGTGCCTGTACTTGACTCACAAGTTATATTCGAAGAGAAACTCTTCTATTATTTGAAACTTCACATGTTTAATTAAGTGTAATTCCCAAGTGTGCACAAGCCAAATGTCGTTTATTGAATGTTTGGGCTGCGCTGAGCTGGTGAATACCAAAAATACAAGTTAAAGAATATATTATACTATTATTGTATAATATGCGTGATTCTGCATGTTTACAAGTAGTTGGATTAGATTTGCTGAAGTAATCTGAATGCTCTTGGTTTTTTCTGAAATGTATGCAACGCGACAACATACACCTCATAAACAAATTGCTTAATGGATAAAATAGGCCTACAGATAAGAACAAGATATGTATTAAGACTGCCTAGTGTATCAAAAGTATTTGACAATTATCGAATGTTTAAATTTGGTATTTAGGTAATTATAATGATCTGGTCAAAGAATTGTATGTACAAAAGCTAGATACAGACCTTCCAATCGAAACTGGGAGCCATAATAATGTACCAAGATAATTCAGAATGTAACAGCAACACAATTTATTTGTGTGTAGTTTCTTTAGACAACCTATGTTTAAGCTTATGGCGTCAAACGTTCACATAAATCCATCTATGTTAGAATTCAATGCTCTTATGAGGTCACAAGATAGGGGGGGGGGCTGGTGCAGTTGTTAAAGCTGCCTGCTTGGAAAATCGGAGATCGCGGGTTGGGGTCCCGCTCTGGCATTCAAGTTTCAAAGAAAAAAATGTTTCTTCCCGCTCACACGTAAACATTCAATATTGTAGGGAGTCTCCGTGACCGAGTGGGCTCATTTTTCGAATTCTGTGTTTGGAGGGCATTGTTATCTCATTTATCTCACCATCCTCAGGAGGTTCTCCTGACCCAGTTAAGCCTTTATGTACACAAAAGTGGCTTAAAACACCATTCCTTTCATTTCATTTTGAGTTCACAAGATTTACAAATGTTAGGAACTCTTTGAAAAATTGAAAAGGCCATTTTCTATGAAATTAGTCAATAACATAGCATAGTAATGCTGTAGGCATATATATATAAAGAAACAACGTAAAAATTATATAGTGAAGGCAAGTCTTGTAAATAACATGTTTGTCTGGCTCATTTGTATCAAATTCTTGTGACCAGGAATATAGAGTATAAAAATTATTGTCATTGTCATCGCCCATGCAAATTATGTCAGATTAAATCTGAAATTTCCATGTTCAATCGTTGCCCTGCTGTAGGCCTATGTAACGTTGGCCTAATATTAAAACAACATCAGATCCACACTCATAGCTGTGTATGTTTTGATTGTGTACAGAGAGATGTATGCGGGGAATCTATGATAAACACATAATTATAGTAATCAATATATTATAAAATATAATTACAGATCGAAGCAGCTACTGGGCGCACGATGACATACGGTGAGCTGAGGCAGCACACTGAGTCTATACATGCTACTCTACATGGATGTGGAGTGTCCAGAGGGAGTCGTGTGCTGTTCTTCATTCCTAACTGTATACAATATGTACCAATCCTGCTGGCTGTACTGAAAACTGGAGCGTGTCCTATCTTGCTCAACAGTCTGGCACAAAAAGGTAATCCGCTTTTTGGTGATTCGAGAGAGTAGCCTATAGGCCTAGGGATTCGTCAGTCCTATGGATCCTGCCTACCCAGCAGACACAAGACGTTGAATCAATGTTAGTTCACCGTCCACGACGCTGGACCAACGTTAAACCAACATTGATGCAACGTCTTATGCCTGCTGGGCATGGTTTACATTGACCTTTTCAGCGCGGAGACCGACATTAGACGCTACAGTCGATTCCCTCGCTGATAGAGTAAAATCTTTATAATGGCAGTAACGTGTTATAGACCCATAACATTGGTATTCAAATAACAATAGCGGCAAAAAGTCAGTTCAAATGTCCCAAAACATATTTCTCTCATTCGCATTAGTCCACTGTATCTTCTAATATACTTTTAAAGAACCATTCAACGTTCAAAAAACAACAGCAAATATACGTTATTTTGTCAGCTTGCCAATACTTATAGTATAGTGTAATAATAATTAAACAAATTAAATTATAAAAGATGATTGTAATACGAATCCGCGAATAAGCTGAGACACACACATATATATCCTAAAACTATGTCTTTCTTTTTTTTGTGCAGAAGAGTTAGCACGCTCATTGAAAGTTTCTTCAGCTACTTTTCTTTTGACTTTGACTTCCCGCGCTGAGAGTGTGAAAAATGACACTCAGAATGACCAGGTAAAGTGGAAGTGAATAAAATAATATTTCCCGCCAGAGGAGTCTGTACAGTAAAATTATGTTAAAATAATAAGACAGGAATGAAAATTTCTTACCCCAGGCAATCTGGTCAAGCGAGATATATTCATCAGAATATATTGAAATTATTGACAGACAATACCAAAAATCATTTTCGTCTTGCGTTGTGGAATTTGCAGTTATGTTCGGCGATTCATTTTTAATTGATGTAAAACACTTGATCAACACACATTTTTTAATAATTTGGTAGATGATCAAGGCAATTAATTAGATTTGTAGCATACAGAAACCATATGACATATAATACTGGCGGAATGATACATCACGGTGAAGTTGAGGCATGGACGTAAATATTCGAAATATTGAACATTTTGCAAAGCGAGGCATCTGTCATGCTGTATTTCTAAGATAATATTAACGTTGAATAGCGCACAGAGTAAGGATAAGATAGACTGAAACAGAGTTAAGAATTAAACTTCTTTCTTTCTCCATGCATCCCGATAATAAAGGACGTCAAGTGTGGGGAAATCATAATATTTTAGCAAAGTAGTTATAAAGTATCAGAAAATCACATTGCAACAAACACGTTGTATATACCAATGGAATTAAATGAGTACCACACACCAATTATTTTCATGATATGTGGACGACATACACATATTGTATTGGTGATAAAAAATAAAATTCCCTCCCGGGAACAAATATCTCATTTTGCAGAATTTGTTCGATATTTGTCAAACTTTGGATGATATTTCGCTGCTGAAAGCATCAAAATCACAATCACCAGCAATGCCGGAGATGAATTTCAGAAGAGTAGACCCAGTTCAGGACACAGCTATTATGCTGTTCTCTAGTGGCACGACAGGCCTGCCTAAAGTGGTGGAGTCAACACACAGAAATGTGATGTCACAACTTCAAGTAAGGATGTAAGTGTAATGTCGGAGAGCAGATAATATATGCTCGGACAGGGTGGTGTGGTAATATTGTGATCTGATTGTTCCAAGACCTAGTCCTTTAGACATCTGAATGTACGACAATCGTTAAAAGAACCAACATTAATTTGTATACATTTTGTAATGGAAATGTAAGAGTTAATATCATAAAAGTATGCAATTTTAACCCTTACAACGCGGGGATCGACTTTAGACGTCAGAATCTGACGTCTACAGACGTCAGATTCTGACGTCTAAAGTCGATCCCATCACTGAAAGAGTAGAATATTTATAATGGCATTAGACCTATATAACATAAGTATTCAAATAAAGCGGAAAAAGCTAACTAAGACATTTATTATGATTTCAGGTTGAAAAAACCCTTTGATCTCTATGGTGTGTCTAGAAATATTTCAGCGTTTTAAGGGTCTTTTTGTGTCTTTTTACAGGCATCGTTCTTCAGGTTATCCTGATTATCAGACCACCATAGTGTATCAGCCCTTGGCGTATGGAGCTGGCATGCTACTAACCTTTTTAACCCTGCTCAGAAGCGCTACTGCAGTCATTATGACCAGATTCAGCATCGAGGAATACATCCAGCTCATCAGCAAATACAAGGTAAAATGTTCCATTACTGGTGTCAAATGAAGTGTGGTGATGCTGAACTGTGCCGAAATTGAGAAAATTTCAGTGCGTGGGCCGTGTGTCCATGACTAACTGAGTCTTTGAGAGAACACCACAAAAATGACGCACATCCAGCACGCACTCAGCTTCTAACGTAAAACGAGCATTTATTTTTGCTATAAGGGGGCCACCATTCAATCTCCAGGGGGGGTAAGGGCTCAACGGAACTTGCAGCACTTGAATTGGTCGATAGAATATCAGGTGCTATGGATAGTGGGCAAGTTCCGCTAGCCATTTTTTTTAGCTTATCTAAGGCCTTCGATACTTTAGACCATAACATTCTCCTACATAAACTTAGCTTTCTTGGCATAAAAGACATGTATCTAAATTTACTGAGAAATTATCTATCTGACAGAAAACAATACGTCGAAATTAATCAAATCAAAGCAAATTTACTTCCAATCACCACAGGTGTACCGCAAGGATCCATTTTAGGCCCTCTATTATTTCTAGTATACATTAACGATTTACCCGAATCAACAAAATTGTTTAAATTAATTTCCTATGCGGACGATACCACTTTTTTAATTAACCTTAACAAACAGGACATGTCAAATAGACAAATACTAGAGACAAAAATTAACTCCGAGATGAAAAAAGTCGCTGATTGGCTGGCGGCTAATTTTGTTATCACCAAATTGCGACAAATCCAAATTCATGTTATTTTATAAACCCCCCAGAAAGATTCATATACCGAATATTAAGCTTAATAACAATGACATAGATCATGTGAAGGAATTCAACTATTAAGGCCTACTTATAAACAATAATCTCACTTGGAAAACACATGTTAATAAAATATGTAACAAAATGTCCCAGTCCGTGGGAATAATAAATTGTTTAAAGACTACGTTACCCAATAATATACTACTAGCACTGTATAACACGTTGATTCTACCACACATACATTACTGTATTCTTGCGTGGGGGTGTGATTTCAAACGGGTATATAAACTTCAAAAAAGGGTTCTTAGAATAATTGATAAATGTCCTATATTTAGTCATACAGACCCAATATTTATAAAATTTAACCTATTAAAAGTCAATCATATTTTTGAACTCAACTAACACAAATTTGTTTTTAAATGTATCCACAGTAATGTACCCGATTTTTTTGAAGATTTTTGTCCAGACCAGATCACCAACTTACACAATTATAATACCAGGAATTGTTTAAATATTAGACAAATTGAAACCAGAAGGGAATTTCGCAAAAAATGTTTACGATACGATCTAATTCAGAAAATAAATCATACGCCAAATATAATTCATGATAAAGTTCAAACACATAGTTTTAAAGGTTTCTCTAATTATATAAAAAAATACTTTATAACTTTATATTCAAGTACGTGCAACAATGCACAGTGCTATTCATGCAAAAATGCCAATATTTAACTGTTATTTCTTATTTATTACAATTTAAAAATCATGATATTTTTCATATGTATATATGTTTATTTCATTTTAAAATTGTTGTTGTCTGAACGTTTTGCGGTGGCTCTTTTGCTAGCGGTCCCAATCGACCTTAAAAAGAGTCTCCAGACCACCAATGTATATATATTGTTGGGTAATTTTTTTCTTTGTCAAAGGTCAAATAAATACTATCTATCTATCTATCTATTTTGTCGCGGAAAAATAATTTATTTCAACCCGGCTCAGCGGCACACTGAAAATTTTAAAAATTGTATTACATGCTTATATAGAACAGTTCCTAAAGTAAATTATTTATTACAAACAGGTTCCGCTCAAAATTATTTATTAAAAAAATACTCCCCCCCCCCCCTGGAGATTGAGTGGTGGCCCCCTAAAGTGAACATTTATATTGTCTAGATCATTTATCACGAGCGCTAGCGAATACCTTGTGATATTCGCTGGATCCATGTGCTCTGCCTATGGCCAACATACAAGTATTACGTTTGATATACGTTTATGTATTCAGCTTATTGATGTACAACACGCTAAACATTGTGTTCTTAACTCGCTATCTTCTATAAAATCCTGACAACATTAATATGCGCATAATGACGCACTGATATTATTTAAATTTCAATGCGTGGGAATTTTCGCATTGGTTTTGGGACTATACTATATACAGATCATTACATTTGAATTTGCAGAATGCAAATATAATTAAAATATTATTTGGGACGCAGAAGGGGAATATTTTATCCTGTTGTAGGTTATCCATCAATAAACGCTCTAACATCGCCTAATTAAGGAGACATTCCGTGACTTTATTTTATTTTATTTGATGCACTACATGCCTACCAGTCATATTAGATTACGTACGCAAAATCAAAGGACGTTGTTGTATAAAAATGTAATTAATTTAATTATTTAGATCATGGTAATATGTATTATTTTGCATTATTTAAACATGAGAGAAAGGTTGGGAAGAATACATTTTTTGTTGTTGTTTTTTCTTGGCATGCATCCATGTATAGGTGACGACATTAGTGTGTGTACCGAGTGTATCTGTATCTCTGGTCAGGGGCGATCTTCTCAAGAAATACGATTTGTCCTGCGTACGAGATATCGTATCAGGCACCGCTCCTCTGGCCCCTCAGATAGCTGACGATTTAATCCGATGTTTGCCGAACGTAAACATGATAAGACAAGGTGAGTTGTATAATGTGCAAATAGGTTCAATAGATTATTAG